>OW203737.1:3274141-3874141 GCA_934045075.1 Yponomeuta sedellus
CGGCACTGTAAAAGTGCCGAAACGTCGGAAATTGTAAAAATATAATAAACGAGTGAAATCCTTATAAAAACAGTTTTAATTATACTAGAGGTTACGAGTATTCCAGAAAATAACCTTCCAAACGTCCTGTATTGTGCGTTGCACTTGGCCATGACTTTTGTTCTTATTTCTTTTATTGCGTCAAATTACAAAATTATTTGCTAACTTTAATATAAGGATTTTGCATCACAAACTAAAAGTTATACCAGACAACCTTCCACGCGTTCTGTTTGGTGCGTTGAATGTGGCTTACTAGGTACCTTCATTGAATAAGAAAGGACTTTTGAATGTAATTATGATTAAAACGGGGTCGTAGGGTCGCCGCCGTCTGTGATCTAAGTTTACGTACGGCTTTGTTACTATTATTTATTGTTTTGACATCATTATTATTTTAATGTATAGTCTGTTAGCTTTTAGAATATACCTCGGGCTCTAGAGTAGACTTCGGCTTTTGCCGAAAGCACACGAGTGTAATACTACTTCCTGCTCTGTATAAAACTTTTCTTATTAAGTTTATTTCATTAAGGGCTGATATTTCAACAGTCGGATAACTTTTATCTGAGGAATAAAACTGGCGGTTTGACATAATTTTCATACATAAGCTAAAAAAGTTATCTGACTATTAAAAAATCAGCCCTAAGTGTGATATTAGTTCCGATATTTTTATTACACGAATATATCCGATTCGGCGTTGTATTCTATTTTCATATTATATTCTATTATGGCTTTAAGAGTTATATTCTTAAAGCTAACAGACTATAATAATTGTGACTGTGACGAAACCTGCCGGCGTATTTTGTATTGGATTAATCTTGGATTGTTTTATTTGTACCTATTGTTTAGTGATAATCACATAACCTTTACATTAGTGTAGCAAAGTCATTCGTAACTAACTGTGTAAAATAAGTAGCACTCTGAAAGTTACCTTATTTTATTTGATAATAACAGTAAGTAACTCAAAGTACATGCCCACACTGGGAATCAAACCTAAGTCTCTCGATTCCGAGTCCACTAGGTGTTCTACTAGGCTACCGCCGCGCGAGTTACTTACCAGTTCATTTGGTTACTTATAAAACTAGTTTATTACTCGCTAATGGTAAAGAAAAACATAAGGACGTTAGTTCTAATACCACGATTCGTCTCAAACAATAATCAGAGACAGTTTAAATAATCTGTTTTCCTTTAAAAAACCTATTTTATTTTTTCCTTTACCACAGACCGTTTAAACTACGTCTGAGGAGTCTTTTAAGAAATCCTATTCACACGTTGAGTTCGTGTTCACAGACCTCAGCATTTGAAATTGCCAGCCCGCGGTGGGCACGCTTGATAATTAAGCCCAAAACTCTTTCTCTCTGAGGAAAGGATGTGCCTTACTGCTTGTTGTCTGTAAGCTATATAGCGGGCGTCCCGAGGCTATGCCACATGAAGGAAAAGTACCTTTAATATTGTAGATGGCAAATTTTACTGAAAGAAGACATAATTTTAATTTCAAAAACAATCTAAACTGCATTCATAGATTTTTAAATAATTACATGGTTGAACCGGGAATCGAAACCGCTACACGAGAAAAAAAAATACCCTGTAGTTTTATAACACCAATCGAAAAAGGCTTCATCATTAGGATTATTTTTTACTAAATAACATACTATCAGAAATAAAAGGAAGACCATACATTTTAACATTTTTTATACAAAATAATAATTTATCAAATGCTCAAAATGAGTCGCCTCCTGTTGAATACAAAGTTGCACTCTTTTGATTATTTCACTCCCTGACGATCTTTTGATCTCGTTGCGGTGGATATTCAGAATAATACGTCTAAGTTCTATTTGTAGCTCATGGACACTTTCATATGCGGCCATGTTAGCTTTTAATTTTTCTGTACGAAATTTCACTTCAAATGTTAAAATTCATGGTCTTCCTTTTATTTCTGATAGTATGTTATTTAGCAAAAAATAATCCATATGATGAAGCCTTCCGATCGGTGTGATAAAGCTACAGGGTAATTTTATTCTCGTTTAGCGGGTTCGATTCCCGGCTCAACCGTGTAACTATTTAAAAATATCGTTATCAACCCTTGTATGTCCCCACTGCTGGGACACGGGTCTCTTCCTGCATCGCAGGAGGGTTAGGCCATACTCCACCACAGGGGCCAAGTCCGGGTTGGTGGAGGATTGTAAGACAGTGGCGGGCCTTACTGTCAGAAATTATCAAGCCGCCCATAAGGCCTCTGACATGGCTTAACGACTGCCATTACGTGACAGCCGGCACCAACGGCTTAACGTGCCTTGCGAAGCACGGAAGCGCTCGGAAAAATGCCACTAGCGGTAGTCACGGGACGCTCACCCATCCTGTACCTGACCGCGCCTGTTGTTGCTTAACCAAGTGATTGATTCCAATCACTCGGTTCGCCTAGGCCACGAGCGCTTCATTTAAAAATATATGAATGCAGTTTAGATTGTTTTTGAAATTAAAATAATATTTTCTTCTTTCAGTAAAATGTTCCATCTACAATATTAAAGGTACATTCCCTCCATGTGGCATAGCCATGGGACGCCCTATATACAACGGGTCTAATCATCATCATCAACCCATTATGTCCCCACCGAGGGGCACGGGTCTCTTCCCTGAGGAAGGTATAGGCCATACTGCACCGCGGGGGCCCAGTCCTTATTGGTGGAGAATTGCAATACTAGCGGTTAGTCTTACTGTCAGAAGTTTTCAAGCCGCCCTAAGGCCTCTGCCTTGGCCTAACGACTTCCATCTATGGGCGGCAGCCGGCACCCACTGCTTAACGTGCCTTGCAAAGCACGGAACTGCTCGGAAAAATGCCACTAGTGCTAGTTATAGACGGTTTACCCATCCATGCACTGAACGCGCTCATGTTGCTTAACCTTCGTGGTCGTTTATGATCACTTATGCAGCCGGGGCTACGAGCAAAAACGTAATTACCTTATTTGTTGGCGTTTCGAAAGCGTAACAGTTGCCTAATAAGTAATCGCGATTAGATCCTACCTAATTATGCATGAGTATAGCGATTTTTTTAAGAAATACTGTCTGTAAGCTATTTATGCCTCTAATTATTATTAATTTCCTCTAGATAGAGAGTTTATCTACTGAGAGTTTATCTACTAAATACTGTCTGTAAGCTACTCGTATTTATGCCTCTAATCATTCTCACCCGATTAATATTAATTTCCTCTAGATAAACTCTCCATAATTTCGTTTCGCTTATTAATTTTCTGCCTCCGTAACTCAATCCTCAAAATATGCATAACCAAGCGTGCCTGTACAATAATATAATTATGGCCCCAAATGAGAATACACCTACGGAGAGCGCTTTGATATGGGAATGATATGGGTTCAAGGTACCTGCAAAATTCATGTCACTTTATGATAGGTACTACATGTTTGTGTTTGGCAAAGATCGACGGCTTTATTCGCTTCGTTGGCTGCTTCGTTGACCTAGCAGTGTGAAATCAATTCTATTATTTTTTACGGCGTCTGTGGCGCAGCAGTGGCGCATCTGTCTACCATGCAAGAGGTCCCCGGGCTCGATCCCCGGCTGGGGACAAAAAAAAACCAGGTGTTGGATGTTTACATGTTTATGATTTCGTTGTTTCTGGTTCCCACGACACAGGGTACCTATCCTAGTGTGGGGCCAGATACAATGTATGTGCCTGTATGTAAATGTTTTGTTATGTAAATTGAAAAATAGGTTTAATTAATGAACGTTAATAGTACATTACACAACTAGGGTGGTAATACAAAGAAAGGCCGAGATCGCAGAAGTTTGCGGCCCGAGCTGCAAGCGAGGGACGTAAATATGCGATCGAGAGCTTTCTTTATTACCTCCCGTGTTGTGTACATCTTTTTATGTCTACACTTGGCCAGAAAGCGGCTTTTTCCGTACGTGCAGCGTGCGGAAAAAGCCACTTTATGGCCAGGTGTGGCATAAAGTATTTTTTTTACATTATTAATATATGATGTGAAGAAGAAACTCAAAAGGAAACTCCATATATTTTATTTTTTGTTTTTTTTTTCTTATACATGTATTATGTAAGTATGTGTATAAATTTATTATTTTTATATCTGAGGACTATCAACAGCCTAATTAATGATAGTGCTGATACTAGAATACAAGAAATGAGGTCAATAACATATTTATAAGTTAATAAAAGCGGAAAGCTAAACGTTATAGCTAAAGAGCTATACAAAATATCAATAATTATATTGTCAGGTATACTAAAGCTCACAATATAGCATAATATCCTGTATTGTGATATATTATATTGTGAACCTAAGTATAAGATATTAATGTTTAAAGATATGACAAAATCGAGAGAATAGTATATTTCATTACAAGTGCGGAAAGGCTGTCATTGCAAAGAGTTCCGACAAATGTCTACCCGAGCCATGGCGCAGCCAAAGGCGAGGGTTGACAGTCGGAACAAGTTGCAATGACGGTTCCGCACGTGTACTGAACGACTATTTTTAATACAGTTGCGAAAAAAATAAGCAATTTAATAAAGAAAAAATATTTGGAAAATGGCGCCAACCGTTTCTAGTAGGCAAAAATGGCCATACAGCCAAGTGTTCAGTAGAATTTTGTTTATTGATATGAAATGAAAATTAAATTTAATGAGATGAAATGAAATGAAACCTAACTTAACTCATTCAATCAAATCATTAAATCTGATATTGAAACAAATTAGTAGGTAGCTCATAAAAACTTCTATGATTTTTTTAGTAAAAACTTCATGGTTGGTTTTTCTTTTCAATAGACATTATTTTGACAGTTGGGAAAGAAAACGCACGAGTGCGGGAAATTATCATCCCGCACGCTATACCTCCCAGTAATACGCCACTTTTTGAGCAACTGTATTAAAAAAAATGTTACTATAAGTAGGTGCGTGCATATGTGGTGTGTATTGTATTAGCATTCAAAAGTTAAAATTGCTTTGCTAAATTCCGCCGAAAATCCCACAAGCACCATGCGGTTAGTTAATGCACCGCCCTCCCTCCCACTTTTTCAAGCAGAAGCAACACACGAACACACCACCACCGACACCAATACTTATGTGAGAAAACACGCGACGCGTTTCGCCTGTAATACGAGGCATCCTCAGGCGCCCAAATGCAAGTGACTCGTCTCCGCAAAAACGCTCCTATTGTAACGCTGTATTGTATTTGTCGATTTGGATCTAGAAAGGTGATGGATTAACTTAATAAACTTCAGAGGTGGGCGATGGTGTTTAATGTACGAGTAGAAATACTTTTATTTTATTCTTTACACAGATGACCTCTGTGGCGTAGCGGTAGCACATCTACCTATCATGCAAGAGATCGCGGGTTCTAACCCCGGCTGGGAACAAAAAAACAAACTCCAGGTCTTGGATGTTTATATGTTTGTGATGTCGTTGTTTCTGGTTCCCACGACATGGGGTATCCTAGTGTGGGGCCAGAAGCAATGTATGTGCGTGTATGTAAATGTAAATGCCAGATGTCGCTGCCTGTACGTAATACAGAGAATATTTAAAAACCTATTTAGAGGCTAAAAATTTCACCCATGCCGGGATTCGAACCCGCAACCTCTGGCTATCCGTGCCAAAGAATATTGTAAAGAGGTTCGAAATTTCACTAGTGCCGGTGAGTCGCCCGCCCATTAGCTCAGTTGGAAAGAGCGCTGGCACGGATAGCCAGAGGTCGCGGGTTCGAATCCCGGCATGGGCGGAATTTTTAGCCTCTAAATAGGTTTTTTTTAAATGTTATTAGGTCATTATTATTATGATTATTGAAAAACCAACAGTTTTATTCACAATTATAGATTGTGTGGAGAAGAAAGTACCAAAAAAAATCCACGAACACAGTATCCTAGTTTGGGCCCAGGACAAGTGATTGTTTTGTGTGACAGTTTTGTATTTTGTATGTGCACTTTTTGTATGTATACATGTTGTATGTAGGTAGACCCAGTGGATAGAACAATAGACTCCGAAGCGAGAGACCCAGGTTCGATTTCTAGCGCGGGCATGTATCATCAATACAATCACTTTGGTTTGTAGTTTTGAAGTTATGGTAGCAATACCACTCGCTAGTGGAGAAGGAAAACATCATGAGAAAAGCGTTTCCTCACGATGTTTTCCTTCACGAGCGCTTGAAATTACCAATCCGCGGTGGGCACGCGTGGTTAATATGCCCATTCTCTTTCTTTGAGAAAAGGCCTGTACGTAATACAGAGAATATTGTAGAGAGGTTTGAAATTTCACTGATGTCAGTGGTCGCCCATTAGCTCAGTTAGCGCTTCGAATCCCGGCATGGGTGGAATTTTTAGCCTCTAATAGGTTTTAAAAAAAGACCTGTCTACGCCAGGTGACATATACTGCCACTGTGTATACCAATTTCTTGAAATATCGAATAAGTTTAGTTCACCAATATTTTCATTATTCCAGGTCACGTGTCCTTGGTTTGTCGATTCAAAGTGACACAATGTGGTAGACGTAGAGCAGTTGAACGATTCAGTAAATCGAGTCCCTTTAGTTATTCACTATTTAGGTACCAGCTGGCCAACCCGCATATACATTTTATATGATCTTCACTTCACAAAGTAACAGTTGTGAAGGAGCGTCAAACCCAATTAAAGACAGCTCATAGCGTATTCAACACTTTTGTAAGGCCCCTACTGAGTTTCGCCCGAACTTGAAACGAAAAGAACATTTTGTTAGATTCAAATGATTACGCATGACGCCACTTTTGATACCTCAAATTTATATAAAAAGATAGATAGAATATTTTTTATTCAGGAATTATATAAGATTTAAACATAGGACAGTATTATTGGCGGCCTTATCACTAAAAGCAGCTTATTAATTTATTTTTTTTCTCTCGTACATGGCTAACCGCAGCTTGGACCCGACTGAAAATCAGCGTTGCAACTGACAAGTCTGTTGCTACATTATGCTGAGTCGGGCCCATTTTGGGGGCTCAATACTTAAAACCTATGTATTAAATTATGTGGTTTTCGTGTTGTAAATTTGATTTATTTTTTAGCTGTGTCTTTTTTTTTTCTTTCTGTTTTTTTTTTTGTTAATTGGTTTGTGTGTTTTTTTTTTGTTTTGTTTTGAGTATTGTGTCGTCAAATAAATACATTTTCTTTCTTTCTTCTTTCTAAAAGTAATCTTCCATAAAACCACTGAAACTAAAAGGAGAAGTTCTATGTAATGTTTAGTTCTGATTAACAGTGATAACCCGGTATTGACTGAATTTATCTGTCTTAGTTTTGTAAATATTAAAATTATAATTCAATTTCTTTATTGACAACTAAAGCCCAATTTTTAATATTACATAAAAAAAGTTAATTGAATAGGTCAAGTAATTACAATAATTTATGGTTCAATAAAACTTTGTTTTATTTGGAAGCAGACACGAATCTTTGTCACTGGCTACAAAACAAGTATTTTGACCCAATGACGCAGAAACGGCCTGTCATGTTAACATCCTCAGGATACTGTTGTTCTTGATCCAATTTCTGTACATCAGCGAGGCTGATAAACTGTGGATGTGGGCATACTAATCATCCACGTGCGCATCCGCAAACATCTTGAACGCACTACAGTATCGATTTAGTTCATATTGCACGCACAGGGCGTTGTAGGCCTTTCATAACTGTACCTCTCGTATAAACTGTTGGTTTTCCAAGAAACTATTGAATTAAAACTCGACATTAGTCCACCAATGTGCAATTCTGAAGTTAATTGATACAATTAGAAACATACTTTAACAATACATATTATAAAAACCTGTTTAGAGGCTAAAAAGGCACGGGTTAGTGCATTAAAAATAAAAAAAAATAGTATAAACACATATTTTACAGACACGTTTATATATTTGCTTCATTTCTTACTGCAAGTGCTGCAAGTGATGCAAATTACTTCAGCCAGATGTCGCTGCCTGTACGTAATCCAGTGACTATTGTATAGAGGTTCGAAATTTCACTGATGCCGGTGAGTCGTCCATTAGATCAGTTGGAAGAGCACTGGCATGGATAGCCACAGGTGGCGGGTTCGAATGCCGGCATGGGTGGAATTTTCAGCCTCTAAATAGGTTTTTAAAAAACATAACAATGATTTCATTTTTGTCAAATTACCACTCTTATTATTTTTTTATTAGTCGTGACATGACACTGAAGTGTTAGGCAGACCCTACAATTTATTTAAAGAAGCTATACTCAAGATTATAATTTCTTTTAGATAATTTATTTTCAATTCTAAGTGCGATCCATACTCGATTTATGTTCTCAACTTGTTGACAATGTGTCATTGTTATCTGGCGTGGCATTTGTAAACAAAAACTAAACTACGTTTCTTTGGCAATTACTGGTTGAGCGCGTTTAAGAAGCCATGCACATTGACTGCAAAAACAAATCTGTAAATATCATATCGAGTAGGCCCCCCAAAACGTACTGTCATGAAACTAAATTCCAACTTCGGACAAACAGTTCCTGTCATTCAAAATTAGGGACTGTCACTTATTTTAGTTGTGAGGATTTGAGCCGAATTACATTTTGATGGAAATTGTGATGGAGCGTCGGCTGTGGGCATGGACTTGCGAAATCAAAATATGCTTCATTGGAGGTGTGTTCAATTTAAAAATACTTTACAACTCTCCATCGTAGGTGGTCTTGAAGAAATTGATCTAAGCAATAAGGCCACCAATTGTACTGTATCTTTGTAACTATTTTTTGTTTGTTTTTTCCTGGTGTACAATAAAGAATATTCTTATCTTATCTTATCGCACAAACAGGAAAATCATCATTTATTTGTACATCATTTATTTGCGAGCTTAAAACACAATCATCATAATCATGATCGTCACTATCAGCCCACCGCTGCCCACTGCTGGGTATAGGCCTCCCCCCCCCCCAAATGTTGTCTCATACGATCTCTGGCCAGCCGTATCAACGGACTGACTACAAATAAGCTTAACGCCAATAAGTATTTCCTTCCAGCTAACCTTGGGTTGCGTGGATAGTGGAACAGGTTGCGCCGAGAACGATAAGCTACAAACAAATAATGTTGCATCAAAATAAAACAATATGGTTTCAATAATTGACCACTTTTAGAGATAAGGCCGCCGTCTGTATTCTTAGGTTAAGAAATATATGTGTAATTTCCTTTTCATTTCTTATACTCGGAAAGTAGTGTTTTTTTGATCTGATTATTGGGTTGAAAATGCTGCTTCCCTCCCTAGAGAGGGAAAAACTCATTCAAATTACTTCCCACCTTAGGGCCGGAATGAACTTTAAAAATAGAACTACTGTCAGCTGGAAAAAGTTTTATGTAAAAAAAATAAGTAAAAAAGATGCTGCGGCCATGTGAGTTTCTACACAGCCAGTGTGACCTTAACGCAAATTTCTTTAAGTGGAATAAGCCGCAAAATTACGCGATGACTACCATATTTAAAATTTAAAAAGTCGACTTAATTTGGCGGAATACTTGTTCGCGCGAGAATCGATCGCGCGACGTAATCATGAAATTGTGGTCATTCATTCCCCATTCATTCGTTCCGGTGCCGTCTTTTGTGCCGCTCACTCGCTACTAATTTTTTATCCATCCATCTGTACACATTCGCACGGTGACATACGCGCGTGATAAGTGCTCGAATTCTCGTGAAGTGATAGACATTTGGTGATCAAGAAACTTTATCAGCTCAAAGAACAATATATTGACAATATTAGACTATAAGTGAACAGTGCAGGAGTGTTCTCTGTTGGACGCATCAGCTCGTCCGTCACCGCTCATCATCTACCCAACAGCTGAAGCGAGCCATCATCCACCATCACCAAGTTCACTTCACCTCCCATTCCGCTCTCTCAACCAGCCCATCGTGAGGTAGACCTAGCCGACACTGGCTAACTACCAATTTTTCGTTCATGCCCTATGTTTTTTTTTTCCTTGTATATGTTTATTTTTATTTATTTCATATTTATGTACCGTTTATGTATGTGTATCAATTTCATATTTATGTATCGTTTATGTATGTGTATCAACTATAAAATAATATGTTATTTAATATTGTTTAGTTGCGCCGACTACCCGTATTTCAGTTTCCGTTTCTTCTTTTCCGTCAATGGTTGTCTGGAAGAAATTACTTTTAGTAATAAGGCCGCCACTTGTACTGTACTGTTATTTTATAAGTCTTTTATGTAATCCTTGGTGTACATGCAATAAAGAATATTCTATCTATCTATCTACCAATACTAATGTGTTACATGTTATATACGAAATTAAAAAGAAAATAGATAATATAAACTCATTTTTGAATATTAAAAATGAGTTTTTATTTTCCTCATATTCGAAATGAAAAGTAGAGTGTTTAACATAACATAACATAACATTTTACATACAGGCACATACATTGCTTCTGGCCCCACACTAGGATACCCTGTGTCGTGGGAACCAGAAACACGGGTAAAAGAATCAATTCCTACTCGGACTATAGCTGCCCTCGCTGCGGTCGGGCGTCTTAATACCTCGGGAATTGATTCTTTCGACCCTCGTTTACCAACCTACTAATTTTATGTACAATAAAGTGTTCTATATCTATCTATTAAATGTATTTAATTCTTGAAGCCAGAATGATGGCTATACATGATCAAATAGCCGTCAAAGGAACAAGTACTTCTATCGATACGCCCATCCTACCCTTTTTAATCGCTCATGTGACACACAAAGGCACGTAAAGATGAAAGGACAAAGAGAACCAAAGAGGTATTGCAAGTTACAAAAACGCAAACTTTATGCAGGCCATAAAAAGCTTGAAAAGGCAAAGAAAAAGTATTCCAAATTCAAAATCCCCTTCATTGGCGCCGGCCGTATTTTTTCCGCTGAGTTTTCACTAAGGTATTTTACAAAGTGTATTTTTTTCGCTCTCGCTAAACAATAAGCTTGTTATAAAGACGTCACGTTCCTTCAGCTACGTGTGTCTCACACGGAGTAATGCGTTCGGTGGCTGCGGACCTACTGGGACTATGTTAGAACCTCTTTAAGAAAAGACAGTGACTCGCACAGACACTTGTTCGGAAACAAAGAGGAAAGATTAACGGTAAATATTTCTTTCTAAGCTACTGGATGATATAATTGTGTACACACTAGCTTTTGCCCGCGACTCCGTCAGCGTAGACTTTAGCAGCTACTAAATTTTGCAACCCCGTTCACTCCCATAAGGTTTAAGTTTAGAAAAACGGCGAAACACGTGTTCAATCAATTGTGTTCAAGAGTATTTATTTTAAGTTTCATGAAAATCAGATAATATTCTTTATACCTCCCATACAAACTTTAGCAATCCTTTTCACCCTCTTAGGGGTTGAATTTAAAAAGAATCCGGTCATAAGACCGGAAGGAATAATCCTTGCCTACATTATATATAGACCCTCTGTGCAAAAATTCAGTTTCCTAGGTCCAACGGCTAGGGCTGGGCGTTGATGAGTGAGTCAGTCAGTCAGAACTTTAAATTTGATTTATATAGATAGAAAAGATGTTATTTCAAATTATTACGCACCGCCGTTATACACTGCCAGCACTGGGTATGTACCAAAGTCTATCTGCCGTCTTTCAATACTCCCAAACATATATACATAGTTTCAACTGGTACGAGTAATGTGTCAGTTATATAAAACCTCGATGTTAACACTTGTAGGTATGTCCTCACTGGTAGGGCACGGGTCTCTTCCTGCATCGCAGGACGGTTGGGCCAAACTCTACCACGGGGGCCAAGTCCGGGTTGGTGGAGGATTGTAAGACAGTAACGGGCCTTACTGTCAGAAGTTATCAAGCCTCTAACATGGCTTAACGACTGCCATAATATTACAGCCGGCACCAACGGCTCAACGTGCCTTACAAAGCATGGAAGCACTCGGAAAAATGCCACTAGCGGTAGTCACGGGATGGTCATCCATTCTGCACCTGACTGCACATGTTGTTGCTTAACTCAAGTGATTGATGTCAATCACTCGGTTCGACTAGGCCAGGAGCGCTTCTATATAAAACCTAATTGCCTTAATTCCCGACGATTAAACCCGTTTAATATATAACTATGTTTGAGCGTCGCGAATCATTAAGAAATATTATGCGTCACTTGCCCAAAAAAAAGCAAAAATTGTATAAACTATATCTAAGCGTAGAACGCCTGCCAAGTGAAAGGCTTGAAACCAAAACAAAACTCTTTTTTTTCAACAAGGCATGTGACATCCAGTCCCGTAAAAACTATTGGAACTGGAAACTGAAAAAAACCGCAATAAAGCCGTGCAAGGTTAAGCGACGCGTTTGACGAGTCCACCGGCCACCGTGCCAGTTTGTTTGCCGGATAAAATACCTGGCGCGGGCTGAAATATTTACACAGCCACACGCGTGCCCCTTACAGACGACAGAAGACGGCCGTGAAAAAGTACCAAAGTTGCAAGGAATTGGCGTAGAAGCAACGGATCACGATAATAAATTATTACTTACTTCATATGAAGGATAGGATTCGTAACGAATGCATCTGACAGAGAACCAAAGTTATGGACATAGCTCACAGAATCAGCAAGCTAAAGTGGCGGTGGGCTGGCCATATCTCGAGTGGTATGGTGGGTCCGCAGTGTCGCGAAGAACCGACAACCGTTGGAGTAAACGTGTTCATAAGTGGAGACCGCGACTCGGCAAACGTAGTGTAGGACGCCCTCCGTCCAGGTGGGATGACGATCTGCAAACAACTGCCGGCAGATGCTGGATGCGGCAAACTGAAGACAAGGCGCTATGGCGCTCATTAGGAGAGGGCTATGTCCAGCAGTGGACTAAATAATTTAGCCTGAAGAAGAAGATACGCCACAATAAACATAACATAACCTTTACATACAGGCACAAACATTGCTTCTGGCCCCACACTAGAGTACCCTATGTCGTGTGAACCAGAATCAACGACGTCACAAACATGCGAACATCCAAGACCTGGGGTTTTTTTTATCCCCAGCCGAGGTTCGAACCCGGGACCTCTTGCATGGTAGGCAGATGCGCTACCGCTACGCCACAGAGGTCGTCACTAACCAATAACCACCAAACATTTGAAAACTATACTTATATTTCTAGAACGGCGGCGGTAGCCTAATGGGTAGAACAATGGACTCTGAAGCAAGAGCCTCCGGTTCGTTTCCCAGTGCGGGCATGTACCAAAGACTTTGGTTTCTAAGTTATGGACATTTGCGAAGTTATGATTGCAATACTCACTTTGAAGGAAAACGCCGTGAGGAAACCTGGGTGTCTGAAGTGTTTAAATAGGTACTTCAGCACTTGCAATTATCAATCCACGGTGGGCACCCGTGGTGATTAAGCCCATCCTCTTACTGAGAGAAGGCCTTTTTCCATCCTTTGTATCACGCATCTATTCTAGGGGCCAGTTTCTGAATAGAATATTTCGCTACTTAACTAACGCTACTTACGTAACGTTCTGTCACGCTCTTTGCTGAGAAATTTTAAGAGACAGCACCACAGTTACAGTACTACACATCATAAAAGTCCCTTCGGGAATCTACGTTCGTGCAGACTAGGAAGAAGTGTAACGAAAGTACCCGAAGCTCTAAGTACATTCAAGCATGATCTTTAACCGATACGTTTAAGGTGCAGAATTGATTGCCGCAGTAGCGCTACCTATTTCGCTCACGCTAATATTGCCAAACTAATAGTCACCTGCATCGATGACGTGGAATCAACCAATAGCAACAAAGGCGCGCGGCCTGCCATAAAATGAAACTATCTGATTGGTCGATCGACTTGCCGCACATCCAAAATTTGGTCATCTGCGCAGGTACATCCGCGAGACTTATTTCTTGTGTAGCACTGTAACTATTAACTTAGCGAATTTCTCAAAACAAAAAGTGGCCATAAGTGTACTTATGTATCTATTCGAAACTTCTGCATGAGGGATGAATTTGAGTGATGAACAGTTTGATTTATTTTATAATAATGTCATGATCTAATAGTTCATTTTAGAACCTGGATATTTCGATTAGGCCGCTATAATTCTTTATCAAATCGCTAAAAACAGAATTTGAGTCTCCCAAACTGAAACTACATCATTGTTTAAGAATAAGTCCTCGAATGAGATCATACACAATAAAAATACAAGCTTTATTGCAGGCTGTCAGTTTCTTACAACAATGTTTGTCTGAGAAAACGTAGTAGAGGTATTTTTTTTCGAAACACCAAGTTGGCTAAATATCAGCGTTCTATACTTTACAAAATAAGAAACATTTTTATCATGAAATGATCATCAGAACGTTATTGAAACATACACTTATTCTCAAAAAATCTCTGAATACTATTTATGATAGATTCTGCTGCTCAGCAGCGGAATCTATCATAAATCAGCGCCTTTTTACCGCGAAAAAGACAGCAAAAGACACACAAATTACTAGGTTTGACGGCAACTTGCAATTAATCTCTAACGAGCTAGCCTCTTTCAGCGATAAGCTCGACCTCCTATATGTTATTTCTTAATGTAATGTCGTGTGCACAAATAATAATTATAATATAAATCACTGCTCCTCATTGAAAGTAAAAAACGACGGAAAAAGCAGCGTCCGATTGCTGTAAATCGCTGTCAATCATCGCGTTTTTGTGTTTGTTCAGCAGATGATTTGTAATAGATGACTCATCGATATGTTCTACTTTTTTTTTATTAATAACAAAAAAAAAACAACCTTTACATTTTTGGTTTCACAAATTTCGCCAAACTGCAGTGCAGTTTGTTGGCGTTGCGCTCTTATAACTTAAGGCTTAATTTAATTATTTTATGCCACACCTGGCAATAAAGTGGCTTTTTCACGCTGCGCGTACGGAAAAAGCTGCTTTCTGGGCAAGTGTAGACATAAAAAGATGTACACAACACCGGAGGTAATAAAGATAGCTCTCGATCGTCCTCGCTCCTCGTCCCTCGCTTGCAGCTCGGGCCGCAAACTTCTGCGATCTCGGCCTTTCTTTGTATTACCACCCTAGTTGTGTAATGTACTATTACAGCTACCTATATTAAGTAATGTAAGTACCTATTTATTTTCTTACACAAAAATAAGTTCCTGTAACTATTTTAAACTAACAAAACATAGTATTATCATATATTGGCTAAACGAGCCTTGAACCCAGTATTCAAGACTCGTTTAGCCAATATTTACCACTGAATGCTTCCACTGGAAATTCGCGACTTTTGACATTTAAAACGCCCGCCTAACGTCATCGTATTACTTAGGTTGATCTAATCTGATTCGCACCCGTACTGATAAGAATTGCAACAAACTAGAACTACACAATTGTGAAGCCATAGGGAGCCGAGTGTTTAAATATCTCTAAGCTAAAAGAGATATACGAGATTCGCGTCTTAAGACAGATAGATAGATAAAACATTTATTTCACAGCACAATACTTTAAAACATAACATAGGCATACATGAACATCAAATAAAACATAAAGGAAACATATTATACATATTACATGCATACAAGAAAAGAAAAAGGACAATTAGAACACTTTTCAAACATTGATTACATATACATACGCTTAAAAACAATAACGTCACAAACGTATACAAACATTTTTACGAGAATATTGTCACGCTCAGGTTTTAAATGGCTTAATGAACGTTACAATTCAAACTAGGTGTCCATTTCAAAATCTAGATCATTTAGGACAAAAAATGCACAAAAATCTCCTAAGAAAAAATGGACAATAAAACTCCTAAAACTCCGTATAGAGTATTGAGCCACTAAAATGGTCGCGACTTAACATACAAAAGCTTCCTCCTCCTCCTAATACACCTACGTCCCTCAAACTCGTCCATCGAAATGCCTTTAAGAAGTAAGGGTTAAGGCGTTTCGGGGCGCTAACTAGCGCTAGCAATTGAATAAACAATAAATAATAGTTGTCATAGTTGTTAAGTTTTTTCCTTTTCGGCCGCCATGGCAACTAAACTTCGCAACCGGTTGTGAAAAAGGAATTTTTATTCTTTGTCGGCAACTAGTTGCGAATAAAGATTTTTTTTTCTTTATACGCAACTAGTTGCCAACAAGGAATTTTTCAAAAACACCAGTTGCAATAGAAGAATCTATTTTCTTATTACGCAACCATGTAATAATATAGTCCACATCTAAGACAATAACATAACAAACACTGCTTTATAAGTTTATTTAAAAATAACCCTGGCTAGTACTATTCCAGAAATAGGATTTATATACGGATTGACCGCAAAGATTGTCAACGAATGAATAAAACTTCCTATTCTTCTGTCGCAACCAGTTGCCAAGAAAGAATATAAAATCCTTCTACACAACTGGTTGAGAAACTCAGTTGCCATGGCGGATAAAGTATTCTTTATTGGCAACTAGTTGCGAATAAAGAAAAAAAATCTTTGTTCGCAACTATTTGCCGACAAAGAATAAAAATTCCTTTTTCACAACTGGTTGCGAAATTTAGTTGCCATGGCGGCCGAAAGGGTTTTTTCATGTTAACTTTTATATAAAAACGTATTATTATACAAATTTAAAAACCTATTTAGAGGCTAAAAATTTCACCCATGCCGGGATTCGAACCCGCAACCTCTGGCTATCCGTACCAGCGCTCTACCAATTGAGCCAATGGGCGACTCACGGCATCAGTGAAATTTTGAACCTCTTTACAATATTCTCTGTATTACGTACATGCAGCAACATAATAATACGTGATACGTAAAGAGGTTCAAAATTTCACTGATGCCGTGAGTCGCCCATTGGCTCAATTGGTAGAGCGCTGGTACGGATAGCCAGAGGTTGCGGGTTCGAATCCCGGCATGGGTGAAATTTTTAGCCTCTAAATAGGTTTTTAAATTTGTTCCTTAGCACGGGTTAGTGCATTAAAAATAAAAATAGTGTAACGTATTATTATACAAGTTATGATTTTTTAAACCATTGGTGGAGCTAAGTAACACCCTGAAGCTCCCTAAAGGATTAAATAAATACATGTACAAAAGGCGATGCATTAGAAATGTTTATATATAAATGTTTTCTACGTATATAAATACACAAATATTTTCAAGCCTATTCGAATGAAAGTAAATCTAAAACGTAGTTAAGAACTTAATAATGTTTTCACTTTAAAAGCACTTTAGATTACCATTTTAGAAGCAAATTGAGTATTAACTGGTTCAAGCAATGTTTTTATTCGACAGACACTAAATTTTAAAATACACTAGAATAATTTCGTATTTTAAGTACTTTGAGCGCATCGTGGAGGGAACGAACGAAGAAAGATTGACGAAACAAATATACTCTTGTGAATGTGGGTGGAAGGCCAGGTAAAAGACGTCTGAGGATATACTTTGATCAAATAGGGGTTGTATTAGCAAAGGGATGAAAAGTTCTCGACACCGGCGTGCGTGCATGCAAAGACAACATTGATGAAGCAAACAGAAGCATTGATGTCAGGATCGTGGCAGGCGGCAGCCCCAGGTCTCTGCCTACCCCTCTGGGATAAAGGCGTGAGGTTATGCTATTAGAGCTTCGTGAGGAAACTTCATACTCAAATTAAAATAACACTTTAGTTCCAACCAGCTGACCTCATACTCGTACGTTATTGCGTCCAAACAATGAATTGATTCAATTCAAGAATGAATTTGGAATTGGCGTCCAAACAATGAACGTTGATGAAGCGAGGGTGATCTGTCAGGATCGTGGCAAGTGGCAGTCCCAGGTCTCTGCCTACCCCACTGGTATACTGGCGTAAGGTTATGTTATTATATTCTTTTTAACCTATTTAGAGGCAAAAAATTCCACCCATGCCGGGACTTCTGGCTAACCGTGCCAGCGCTCTCCCAACTGAGCTAATAGGCGACTCACCGGCATCAGTGAAATTTCGAAATTTCGATTCGTATTTACGAATACTCTCTGTATAACGTACAGGCAGCAACACCCGGCTGAAGCAATTTGCATCACTTGCAGCCCCGAGTACCTACTTTGCAGTCAGGTTTTACATCGGAATGATATCGCTGTACCCACATGATTCTTTTCAATGCACTAACCCGGAAGCAGCCAATTTAAAGAAGGTGGTTTTAATTTTCTACACCACGCCTCACGTATTTAGGAGGAACGAGAAATTGGCCCTTGACTTTGTCTTACGTTAACAACCCTAGTAAGTCCCCACTGCTGGGGCACGGGTCTCTTCCTGCATCGCAGGATGGTTAGGCCATACTCCACCACGGGAGCCAAGTCCGGGTTGGTGGAGGATTGTAAGACAGTGGCGTGCCTTACTGTCAGAAGTTATCAAGCCGCCCATAAGGCCTCTGACATGGCTTAACGACTGCCATTATATGACCGCCAGCACCAACGGCTTAACGTGCCTTGCGAAGCACGGAAGCGCTCGGGAAAATGCCACTAGCGGTAGTCACGGGACGCTCACCCATCCCGTACCTGACCGCGCCTGTTGTTGTTTAACTCAAGTGATTGATTCCAATCACTCGGCTCGCCCAGGCCACGAGCGTTTCGTCTTTGTCTTTTGATGTCTTAGTTTGATTCATTCAACCAATTTAATTTGCGGCATCTAGATGTTCACTTTATGCCTGGAAGCCGCGTAGAAACAGCCAAAACAATACATCTCGAGTCACGGCTCATCAATTATTGAAACTGCGCCATTTGACTCAGCAGCAGGAGGCCCATTAAATACTGATCCTTATTAAGTCATAATGAAACGAGGCTATTACACTGGATGGGTTTCATGATCTCTTAAAAGGATGCTTGATATACCCACTGAGCCTACAATTACATCGATTTTTTTTTCTCTTTGATATATAACTAATGGACAATTTACTCTTATTATTGATATATTGTTATATATTTGTATAAGTAGTATATTAATCATATTTACACCTACTACCCGTCACCTTTTTCCTTCAGCAACTTTCCGTCATAAGGTTGTTGAATGGATTAATCAACTCTTTGTATGTCCTCACTGCTGGGGCATGGGTCTCTTCCTGCATCACAGGTAAGTTAGGCCATAATCCACCACGGGGGCCAAGTTAGTGGAGGATCGTAAGACAGTGACGGGCCTTACTGTCAGAAGTTATCAAGACTCTCATAAGGCTTCTGACATGACTTAATGACTGCCATTACATGACAGCCGGCACCAACGGCTTAACGTGCCATGCGAAGCACGGAAGCCCTCGGAAAAAATGCCAGCACCTGACCGCGTCTGATGTTGCTTAATCCAAGTGATTGATTCCAATCACTCGGTTCGACTAGGTCACGATGGCTTCGTGAAATATGAGAAATATGAGCCAGCAATAGTCGATACTTCACATTTCCTCGTGAAATCCCAACTTAACCTAACCTGAACAGAGTTTAATCAACTTTGTATTGAAGTGATACGATTACAAGCATATTACCTTCACCCTTGAATTCCTTGACCCTTTTATACACTCGGGGAAGGCATGTGACACAATTAAAATTCGTGCCCGAAATGTGGGTTGGATTTAGAAAAATATCCCAACAATGCCGGTGGGGTTTAACGCTGTACCCAGTTTTAGGTGTTAATCTACAGTCTGAATACCTTCTTATGTATACTGCTCAATTATCATTATCAATCATAATCTTCAATGTATATGTACATATAATTATTATTAGATCTATTTATTTATCTATGTATTATCGTTTGTATAGGTTTATCATCTATATATATATCTATAATCAGCCCACATCAACCCACTGCTGGGCATAGGCCTCCTTTTTATTGCGCCATTCCTCACGGTCCCGTGCTAACCTGGTCCATGTCGTCTGACCATCGTGTCGGTGGTCTGCCTACCAACCTCCTTCCCTCCCTTGGCCACCACTGCGATACTGCCCTGGTCCACCGGCCGTCTTCCCTTCTAGCCAAGTGTCCCGCCCATCTCCACTTGAAGTCTGTGATCCGCTCACCAACGTCTTCGACCTTGGTTCTTCGACGAATTTCTACGTTGGGTACGCGGTCCACAAGCGATATGCCTAGTATGGCACGCTCCATCGCTCTTTGTGCAACTATTATTTTGTGCATATTTTGCTTGGTGAGCGTCCATGTTTCCGCACCGTAAGTATGGGCAGGACACATTGTTTTTTTTTTATGACTTTTGACGACCTCTGTGGCGTAGCGGTGGCGCGTCTGCCTACCATGCAAGAGGTCCCGGGTTCGAATCCCGGCTGGAAACAAAAAAAAAGTCCAGGTCTTGGATGTTTACATGTTTGTGATGTCGTTGTTTCTGGTTCCCACGACACAGGGTATCCTAGTGTGGGGCCAGAAGCAATGTATGTGCCTGTATGTAAATGTTTTTTTTTTTTATTTTCTCCGACATGGGGATCGGAGACTTTTCATACCAAGGAGTTATAGTGATAACTTTTTTTTTGCATGTGCACCGTTCGAGGGACGCATGCACTTGGAGACTGAGATTGGACGACTCATCCTTATATAATACTTATTATTTGTCCTGTACAGCGAGAATAACATATATTTGCTCAATCAAATCAAATTAATATATACACACAATTCGGTTCAAACAGGTTTTTTGTTTTTTTTTAACCACATTAAATCAAATTAATATATACATTCAATTCGGATTATAACAACGAATTTTTTTTTCAATTATTATTATATTGAACGACGTATTTACATTCCTTGGTCTTAAGAGATTGTGGCAGTTTATCATAATTTTTATTATTTAGCCCGCCCCCCTCGCCTTTGCCCTGTAGGTCAAAGTTAATGTATCCCCTACGTTTCTGTAAGTTTATTATTGTATTGTATTTCACCTCTTTTTCCTGTACTACCCTTTGCGAGTCTCTTGAACACCAAAGGTTTGCTGGGAGAGAATGTTTCTTGCATCAAGCAGGCCCTTGTACGTTTACTCATGTAATTTGTACAATAAAGAATTGAAATAAATAAATAATCTTTATCATCGTCAGTTCATCTTTGCCTATTGCTAAGTACAGCCTTTTTCAAACGATCGTTCTCTCTTTTATCTCATTTTGCCTCAAATTCAGGAAATCGTCGGTTTGAATCCCGGAGAGTACCAACTATTAGGTTTTCTAAGTAACGTAAATGTGTGAAATTGTACACAACGACACTCTATGAATATACAAAGTAGGTACCTACGTATAAGTTGAAGTTATTTTATACATCCATAGAATAAAATATGTCTATGGATGAATAAAATACTTAATCGTCGTAAGTTTCTCGATACAAACTCAAAGTTTTTTTGTTAACAAAATGTTAACTAAATGTTGAAAAAGTAAAGGCATTATTTTCAAATTATCTGGAGAAGAAGCTAACAAGGGAATGCCACTTTTAACTTTAATTACCCGACAAATTTGTCTTCCATATATTCCTTAACGTTATAAAAGCCTTTTTGCACAGAGTATTCTATACACAGTTTGAACACAATGCTCTATATATAACCCCTTTGAATTCAGGTCAAAAGATTTCAACTAATATGTCTCATTATTTTCCGAATGCTTAATAACTTCTAAATGCGGTCTAATCAGTACAAGTACATAATAGAACAGTGCGAAAATTCGTACATTTGAAAAACTCTCACGGTATGTATGGCAGAAGTAAGTGGTTGAATACCAGCACTGCTCAGCAAGGTCCCAGCTTGGGTTAGGTGAAGCCTCGATTGCAACCCTGTATGTTTCCACTGCTGGGGCACGGGTCTCTGGCTTAATTGCAGGAAGGTATGGCTATACTCCACCACGGGGGCAAAGTTCGAGTTGGTGAAGATTTGTGAGACAGTGGCCTTACTGTCAGAAGTTATTAAGCCGCCCATAAGGCCTCTGACATGGCTTAACAACTGTCATTACATGACAGCCGGCACCCACGGCTTAACATGCCTTGCAAAGCACGGAAGCGCTCGGAAAAATGCCACTAGCGGTTGCAATGGGACGGTCACCCATCCAGCACCTGACCGCGCCTGTTATTGCTTAATTCGAGTGATTGATTCCAACCACTCGGTTCGACTAGGCCACGAGCGCTTCTCTTCATCTTTTGGCACCTCACATAATAATAATACTAACTTCCACAAAATAGGATCACCTGACCTGGTCCCAAACAAGGATACCCTGTACTATTGTAACCACGAAAATGACATCACAAACATTAAAAATACACAGAGACTAAAGCCACTTTTACATACAAATGTACGGTGGCTCCCGGTCGGAATCGAACCCATGGTCCCTGTCTTATTAGCTAAGGGCCTTAACGAACAAGGAGGAAAACCTTGTTTTAAGTCGTACATTGCCTTATTTTGCATTAATTACAATGCAAAGTAATAACTACTTTTCTAGTACGTTATATTACCTTAAATTTTTATCTTTCATCCAACGAGTGGCGTACATATGAATATAGAAATATGTAATGCGTTTTTTGACGCTTGTGAATATACGCAAGCTCTAGTTCAAATAAATAAGTGGAGTTCTACCTCAACATACTTAATTGCAGTAGTTGTTAGGCGACATATAAACAGTATTTTAAGGCAAAGGTGAGCCAATAAAGAAACAAAAAATATTTATTTTAGAACCTAGTTGTTTGCCAAAAAACGGCTGTTTTCAGCGGAATCACACTCCTGGGTTGATCCACACACAATATTTTTGTAATTTACTATATTTGTACAAATTAATGTTTATGACCATAAAAAAGTTATGAGTATGATTATACATTGGCCTCTGCATTTACGTAATGAGATAATTTATACAGCGTCCAGTGGCATCTTTACTTACACTAGACGAGTGAAGGTCGACTCGGACGCTGCAGTGCCTGGGACATGGATTTAGATGGTGTAGGCTTGCCTAACACCTACACCATCCTGTCAGCTTAGTCGGCTTAGCCCACAGGAAAAAAATAGTCGATACGTGCAAAGTCAAACAACGGGTTTCCTCATGATGTTTTCGTTCACGGCTAGCGTGTGTTGTTGCGACTACAATATTACGTTTTTAAAACTACTTCTTGCAATAATACTATAAGAGAAAATAATGACTTTCTTACTCCGTTGGCTCAGCGACCCGAAGTGGGTCATGACCTCGAACACAAGAAATCGCCCCTTGTCCTGCGCGGACAGACGCCCATCCTGACCTCATGCAGGTCCACTGGCCACTTCGTCCTTCCAACGATATCTGAGGCGGCCATGCAGTCTTTGGCCACTTGGAAGCCCCAGGTATGATTTCTGCATCGCCCAATCCTCTCCCGTCCTTTCTAAGTGACTTAGCCAACGAAAGTATTTCTTAATGATTCGCGATGCTCAACGTAATTACGTTGTACCTAATAAATAATCGCGTAAAGACCCGTTTAATAAATAACTATGTAGTAGCCAACGAATTCGGTGGGATTTGGTTTCTTCGAGTTTTTTTCATTAAGAAAGAAAACATTTATGGCAAAAAAATTTACACACAAATAAATTAAAGTACAAAGACAAAGAAAGTATTGAGCATAAAAATAACTAAAAACACATTACAAACTTTGTCGCGGTGTGTCTCTGCTGCTGCAAATGGCAACTGACTCAGCATACTGGCGGGGGCGTGAATCCTCAGCGCTGATTTTCTGTCAGTACCGAAAGAGATCACTTAAGTCTTTCTACTGTCCTACTTTTACGAGTATTATCTCCCATTTGTCATGAGGCAAAAGTGGAACTATTCGCCGCACATAATAATATAAGGCTTCGAGCTGCGGAGTATTATTCAGTACGAGTATCATACCCACAATGGGAATCTGTACAAATGTCGTTACATTTTCATATGGATCGCAGATTAATTCGGCATTTTGGTCACCAGTAACGTTGAATCCGTCTAATACTATGAATGTGAAAGCTCATTGAGAAATGTTGGTGTTTGAATACTGGTTACGAAGAGTTATTTATAATTACATATTTCCAATAATATACTGATAGATTGCTAATCGGATTTATTTCTTTGTTATCGAAGATATTTTTCTTGCAGAGAAAACACACTTTAATATTTAAGAAGTCGTTTTCCATGGTTCATTGAGAAAATGATTAATAAGGCATTAAAGATTTTGCGATGTCGTTCATTGTTTGCGTGAATTGTTTAATACTGATTCAAATTATTTTCTAAAGGAACCAAAATTATATTAATATACGTACTACGTAGCTTATATACGTACCACTGCAGAGCACACGCCTTCTCTAAGAAAATGATCGTAGGGACTTAATTAATACGCGTGGTCACCGTGGATTGGCCGTTTTAAGCGCTAAGGTTTTGAGCACCTGGGAAACTCGGGTTTCCTTACGACATTTACCTTCACCCTTAGCGAGTGGTATTACTACTATAACAAATGTACATAACTCAGGAAACAAAGTCATTAGTACCATGCTCGTACTGAGAATGGAACCTGAGTCTTTCGCTTCTTGCTTTGGCATAGATGTGATTTTATTTTCTACTTAGCGTCTTTTGTGTCCCTCTGCTGGGCAAGGGCTCCTTTTTTTTGTCTCTTCCTGTTTCCAGCCACCTCGTTCCATCCTGGCAAGAATACGATTTGGTCGTCCCGCCATCTTCGCCTTGGTCTGCCGCGACGTCAGTATCTACATTACCGTCAGTATCATCGTCAGTATATACATTTTGTGGAACCCAGTCGGTCGCAATAATTTTATTTATATAGAAAAAAAATGTGTTGAAACCCACAACCTCCCGATGGAAAAGACGGCGTTCAACCGCTACGCTGCCAACGCAATTAAAATAATAATTGACAAAAATGATTCAAAAGTGAAACAAAAGCACAGAATATTACCGTAGCAAAATCGCTACTCCAACGGTTCAGCTGCCCGCTCAGTCAGTGGCGCCAGCGAATAATTTGCGCATGGCATCCTGTCCTAATTGTGGGTGGTAATTTCGCCATTTAATGCGGGGTTAATATAATTTATTAGACAGACGCACGGAACTGGGCGACCCGGCGCAGCGAAAAAAATGACGTCATATATTATACCCCGCCAAGTGCGAGCTCGACTTTGCGAGTTGGAAGGGTTCTGTTTTCAAAAATGTCGACTGATTTTACAGTCTTAATTTTTTTTAGGTAGCCTATTCACGCTGCAGAATAAGGCCTTCTATCAGAGAGAGAGATTTTGCCAACAAACACAAGACTTCACTGAGTCTATGTCATCCAAGAGACAAATAAACAATTAGAATAGAATACAAAATATTTATTTGTCTTTGTACAATCTCGTACAAAATATCCCTTAACCAGGAGGTCGCAAAATGAAACCCAGGCTACGAACGCAGAGAGAGAATTTAATAGTTTTCCACAGTTTATGTACAAACAAAATTGAAACAAACCTATTACGATTCACAATACATTCAGCGCCATCTAGTGGTAAACTTACGAACTAAATAATGTACTGTAAAATATTTACAAAGTTAATATTGGCGTTGAACAGTCTTCAAGCAAAATGAGGCACAACAATCACTTATACTAGGGGAATTAATGACTGTTGGCGACAGACCTTTTTATTGTTTATCTTGCCTTCTTATACATATTGTTTTTTTTACTTGTCAGTTTTAGATTTAGTTCCTTGTGAAAATTTAGTCAAATAAACACGGATTTATAAATAAACATATTTATTTAAAACAAAAAAGTAGAGCACCAAAAGGTGCTTAATAATGACAATTTAAAGATACATTTATTTAACAGCATATAAATTACAAACGAAAACAAAAAGGTATGTGCGTCGGCTTGTAACTAATTACAGATCTTGTGAAACGTTTCATGTCTTTTTTAGGCACGATTCTCAATATAAATGCAGTATTAGTGTTATTATCTTTTAGCCTATAAAGGTTCCAGTGCAGGGCACAGGTCTTCTCTCACACAGAGAGAGAGAGAGAGTATGGGCTTAAATACCACGCATGCCCACTGCAGATTGACAATTTTAAGCTGAGGTATTGGAACATCTCGGACACTCAGATTTCCTCAAGATGTTTTCCATCACATTTAGCGAGTGGTATTTACAATTATAATTATAACAGAAGGTACATTAGATTCCTCTCCTCTTCAGGCTATATTAGTCCACTGCTGGACATAGCCCTCCCCATAAGCGCCATAGCGTAAGGTTGTGCCGTCATTGGGGGGTAATGCCCATAATCCCCACGCTGGGCATAGGGGTTGGGGATCGCAGTTTGCTGGAATTGTACTGTAGGGGGCGCTGTTGCCCACCCCCCGGTTTGTGTCCTTTAGTCGCCTTTTACGACACCCGCGGGAAGAATTTGGGTTGGTGCTATTCTCTAGGCCGACACCACACAGCAACATTAGATTAGATTAAATTAGATTACCAGACCTGTATTATATATGAGAATTTAATATACTCGTATTATGCTTAAAATTGCTGTTTCAATCTATTGTGAGTGAAGCTCATTTAATTTTATTTCTTTCAGTTCTATATTGCACTACAGCGTCGGAGTGGTCCCTTCACCCATCTAGTGTGAGTGAGGATAGCACTGGACGCTATGTAAATCATCTCATTACGTAGATGCGAAAAGGCCAAGCATCATCATCATATTGATTTTCGATTAGTTGAAAATTATTTTAAATAATTTTATGGGAATATACATAATGTTGTATACATAAAATTAGATTTTTTTTTAAACTTTAATCTTTACTAATAATTTGTAGTCCGAAAATCACCCCTTTGAAACTTAAACTTAACTTTTCCCATGGAACCCTAATAGAGGCGGCTTTATGAACTGTTTGTCCTAGTTACCGGCTTTAATTGAGATTTCTGTTTTTTGTTTCAGAACATTTTCGTAGAAATAGTTATTTTTATTTCGCAGAAATAAAAATAACGAAAACTGCAATGGCTTTTCTTTCGTTTATTCAGAAAAAACCCAGAAGCAATCGACGACCTCTATGGCGGAGCGGTAGCACAACTGCCAATCGTGCGAGAGATCCCTGGTTCAAAACCCCACTGGGGGCAAAAAAAAGCCCAGGTCTTGGATGTTTACATGTTTGTAATGTCGTGTTTCAGGTTCCCACGACTCGTTTTGGTATCCTAGTGTAGGGCCAGAAGCAATGTATGTGCCTGTATGTAAGTATTATGTTAAAATTAATGTAAAATACTGATAGATAGATAGAGAACACTTTATTGTGCATAATAATGGAAATAACACAGTTATTTCTTAACTTAACAGGACAAACGGTGAAGGGTACGCAGAGCACGTAAAATTTGATGCGCTGTGGACTGGAAGAACTGTAGGAGTTTGCTGTTACCTACCTCTTAACGACTCTTGATGCTCACACATAGCATGGGTCCCAATTTGGGTCGTAATTTATATATATATTATACTATTTTTATGTTTAATGCACTAACCCGTGCTAAGTACAATTTTAAAAACCTATTTAGAGGCTAAAAATTCCACCCATGCCGGGATTCCAACCCGCGACCTCTGGCTATCCGTGCCAGCGCTCTATTCAACTGAGCTGATGGGCGACTCACCGGCATCAGTGCAATTTCGAACCTCTTTACACTTTTCTCTGTATTACGTACAGGCAGCGACATCTGGTTTAAGTTAATTTGCATCACTTACAGCCCCGACTATCTATTACTGACTATTTTTGGCCTCTAAATTTGTTTTTAAAATTGTACTTAGCACGGGTTAGTGCATTAAAAATAAAAATAGTATAATCATGTGGGTACAGTGGGTACATTCCGATGTAAGAACCTAACTGCAAAGTAGGTAGGGTAGTTTTTAATGTAGTAAGTAGGTAACGATGGCTGACTACTGCGTTATGCTCGTGAACGAATTCTGTCTAGCCGAAGCACTTATGTTTTTCCTACTTTTGTAAGACATTAAACTAATGCTTTGGCATTTAAGTTATTGATGACAATCATGTAATCTTATTATGCGCCTTTTCCTCCACTATAATACGGCCCGACGGCAGCGGCTTACATTGTATATTGACATTCAGCAAACAGAATGTAAATTATACTATTTTTATTTTTAATGCACTAACCCGTGCTAAGTACAATTTTAAAAACCTATTTAGAGGCTAAAAATTCCACCCATGCCGGGATTCCAACCCGCGACCTCTGGCGACCATCTATTAAAAATAAAAATAGTATAATCATGTGGGTACAGTGATATCATTCCGATGTAAAAACCTAACTGCAAAGTAGGTAGTCGGGGCTGTATTTCCTTAAGCCAGATGTCGCTGCCTGTACGTAAAACAGAGAATAGTGTAAAGAGGTTCGAAATTTCAGTGATGCCGGTGAGTCGCCCATTAGCTCAGTTGGAAAGAGCCCTGGCACGGATAGCCAGAGGTCACGGGTTCGAATCCCGGCATGGGTGGAATTTTTAGCCTCTAAATAGGTTTTTAAAAAACTATGTAAATTGTTTAAATTGAAATAAAATGATTTGATTTATTTTCCTAGGTAACATAGCACAGGGTATCCTAATTTAGAACCAGTGTAAATGATAGTTTTGTTTGGAAGCTATTATTAGTAAAACTCTTTATTACATAGAACACAAGTGTCGTACAAAGCCTCGTCAACATATGACATATCGAAGATAGGAACATCAACAGATGAGGAAACCTGAGGGTATCAGGTATTCAAATACATTGGCACTTGAAATTGCCAATCCGCGTTGGGCACGCGTGGCAATTAAGCCCACACTCTCACTTTGAGAGAAGGCCTGTGCGCTGCATTGGGACGGATATTTATTGGCATCATACTACTCGTATAATGGTTAATTACAAATAAAAATAAAGGATGAAAGTTTTCCGATACGTTTCTGCCGTACCTATTGTGTTCTAAAAAATACAGAAAACAAACGTCCCTACTGACAGTTATGATAAACGACCAACCCCCAGTACTGAAGAAAAAACTAAATACACGACTGAATCAAGATTAATTTATTTACAAGCAGAGAGCTAACGATGCAATTACCTACGATAGTTTTAAATATTAACGAGTGTTTGAGGGGAGTTTTCGAAAGCAGTTTGAAAGCGGTCGCAACTTTTACCGCAACTGTAGGGGAGGTTCAGTAACTGACGGTAGCTGGAAGTAGAATCTGGCTAAGAGCGATTCAGACTTCATTCCGAGGTGTCAACACTAACAATGATTATAGGATTCTTTGTCGTTTCAAATTTTATGTTAAAATTTACTAACTTACGATGGTGGTATACAATATAAATTTGACGGGTCTAACTGTTTAAATGACCTGAAAATTTATTGGTACCTATGCAGGTATAAACCATTTTGACATAAAAATCTCTTATGTTATAAATTGCAATTTATAGTTATGATATTTTACGTTTCTTTTATAATTATATTCATATTAAACAGACTTATAAACTTTAACGTAAAATAAGTTAGTACTCGTAAAGATATAAATTATTACTCGTTATATATTTTATATACCTATGCGTAATATTTTTATTTCACGGCCTGCCACTTGTCGCATTTCAGGCCAATCTCTACACTTTTAACAACGTTATTTGCTTAGTTTTACATTAAATTGAGATGCATATTTTATTATCTTACGGTTTTTTCTTCAATGAACATATGCACCACTAGCATCAATATTATAAGTACAATAAGGAATGTAATTGTGTTAATGAATCTAAAATTACTGAACAATTCTCTGCATGCGCATGCACATCAATAAATATAATTGTTTTTTTTACTGAATAAAATTATACTAAACTGCATTCACAATCGTTGATTAAATGAATAAGTTAAAGTAGGATTTCCTTAACTACTGCGCCTTCGCTGCACGATGGTAAGCGCAGTTTTCTCTCGTCAATTCTTTACTCGGCTACTGCTGGGGCTGGAGTAGACTTTCTAAAGACACTGCTTGGGGAAGGATTACCTACTTACTTCGCTTGGCAAAGCGCGTCATCATCTACTTTAGTTTTTTCCTTTGGATTTTATAAACACCGGACGAGACTAGCAAAGGACCAGATGGGTTGGCGTGGGAGAGATAAAGGCCTTTTTCCAACTTTAGGTGTTGCTTATTTTAGATAGACATCTTTAATGATAAAAAAACAATGTCCATTTATTTGTATATCGTATATTTATCGATTAGTATTTGTAACTTTTATTATATTTGTGTAAATAAAATTTTACCTCCCTTTTTAACCGCCTTCAAAAATAAGGAGCTTCTCGCTTCGTCAGGATATTTTTTTTTATCTTAGTGTATTCCCGATTACTCGAAGACACGAGAACAGTTTTGGAAATATCTCTTTTGTTTGAAAGTATAGACTGCTGAGATGATTACGTAGTCACCAAATTAGGATCTGATAATAAAATCTTTTTAAATTTCATTTAATTTATTAGGTGCACCAACAGCAAGCACGCCAACATGACAAAGCTTTTAACAAATGTGACTTAGGGGCAGACATTATGCCAATTAAAGGTATACGCAGCATTTGTAGACTAGTTCTGTGAAAACTAAGACATTTTAGAAGGTATATATGGAAACAACTTAGAAATATAATATTATAATATAGTGATATTGTAGATTGTATAACAAATTTGGGTTTTGGGGAAATCTAGGCAACTTGTAAAATTTTAAAGGCACACTTGAAGCAATTTTTTTTTTATAAAGTGATACATGCATTTGCTTTCGGAGTTTGTCACAAACGAAACGTGAAATAAACAATTTTCAAATGAGAAATTAAAACCGACATCAAAACAATACAGCATAAAACAGAGAAATAATTAGAAATAAATAGGACCTATAAATCGACAATACTAATAAATTGCAGAAGGAAGTTTGTGAATGGATGTTGATGCCAGCACCTGAAACCAATATTTTCGTAGCCTATACCGTAATAATTACGTGTCAAAATAATTACTCTCTATTAACCAATAATTAAATTTGATCGTCCATAAATTATGCCGCACGCGTCGCAAATATTACTGAAAATCATTTGCACATATTTTTAATCTCCTCAGTGTCACGCACTTTCACACGTAAATAATTAAATACCTACGAGCATTTGGGAAGTTATTGTCTGTTACAAACAACTCTGTCCCCCTAAGAAGAGAGGCCACAACTAGCTTTAACTTATACTATTTTTATTTTTAATGCACTAACCCGTGCTAAGGACAAATTTAAAATTTTTTAGCCTCTAAATAGGTTTTTAGATTTAACTTAGTTTCGAGTAAATTGAGTTTTAGTGAATTGTGACCCTTGCAGCACTTCTGATAACTTGTCGCCGATCATTTTTATTTTAAATCTAGCTGACAAAGCGAACTTTGTACCGCCTAGCAGTCTATTCTTTATTTATTTTTCTCTCCGTAAGAACCATTCTCGTACTTCAAGGAATAGTCTAAAAAATAAATTAGCGAAATCGATTCAGCTGCTCTCGAGATTTGCGCTTACCAACACATTCAGCGATTCATTTTTGTATTATAGATTATTAGAAAAAAATTCACAGATTTCGTACGTGTGATCGTGTGATGACTGTCAAGACGTGCTTCAGACGACTATGGAGCACATTGTCTCAAAATATATTGTCGCTGAACGACGTGACTATCGATAAGACTTTAAAATAGTGATATATTAAATGGGTCTAATCGCAATTATTTGTTAGGTAAAACGTAATTACCTTATTTCCCAGCGTTTCGAGAGCCTTGCAGTTGCCGTGGTCACGGGTAGACTGAAGTGGCCAGTGCAGTAATAAATAATCGCGTTTAGACCCGTTTAATATAACTGTGTACAATACATCGCGAATCATTAAGATATACTAAAACTGTAACGTTAAATGATGATTATTTTATACTTAGATTCAGGATAATGTCCCTCATAACCCCGATAATTGATAACACCACTCGCTAACTTTGAAGGAAAACCTCGGGAGGAAATCTGAATGTCCGAGGCGTTTAAATACCTCACGCTTGCTCGCGCTTGAAATTGCCAATCCGCGGTGGGCACGCGTGGTAATGAAGCTCATACTCTCTCCCTGAAAGAAGGCCTGTGCCCAGTAATGGGAGGCTTATAGACTAAACAATAAAAATAAGAACGAAAGAGAAACACTCATCTACTTCTCTTTCCTTCTTATTTTTGTTGTGTTTGTGCACGGTGCCTTCAAATACTCCTTAAATACAGTTAAATTCACTATTACTTTACATCGATATTTGATATCAACCCTTATATGTCCCCACTGCTGGGGCACGGGTGTATTCCTGCATCGGAGGAAGGTTAAGCCATACTCTACCACAGGGGCAAAAGTCCGGGTTGGTGAAGGATTGTAAAGTAGTGGCGGGCCTTACTGTCAGAAGCTATCAAGCCGCCCATAAGGCCTCTGACAAGGCTTAACGACTGTCATTACATGACAGCCGGCATCAACGGCTTAGCGTGCCTTGCGAAGCACGGAAGCTCTCGAAAAATGCCACTAGCGGTAGTCACGGGACGGTCATCCATTCTGCACCTTGCCGCGTCTGTTGTTGCTTAACTCAAGTGATTCCAATCACTCGGTTCGACTAAGCCACGAGCATAATTTTTTTACATAAAAATGAATTTTTCATAATGTAGTCTCAAAACAAGCTTAAACCTATCCAATTTGTGCCAGTTTTCAAACAAACACGCCGAAACAAAAGGCAACATTTTATCGGACGTCCGAAACGGCCGGCCGTTTTGTTCTTATTGCATAGATTCACCTTTAAAGATCCGTAAAAATACCTTCGCTAAGCACTCTGCCCCGATCCACTAGGACGGAATACTGGCGAAAAACTGTTTGCATTGCGTTGCAATCTAATCGTCTTACTGCAAAAAAATTCGATTCGTGTCGAAATGAAATGAAATGAAAATATTCAAAGCAGCGCAGATACTGCGGCTTAATGAACGTTACAAGTCAAACTAGGTGTCCATTTTAAAATTTGGATCATTTTGGAGAAAAAATGGACAAAAAAACTCCACACTTGGTCTTTTTAAGCAAGAGAGCAAAGCAGTGAAGCAATTTGAGCAAGTGTTTCAAAATATTTTTACCACAATACAAGCTAAGTTATATTTACACTATTTTTATTTTTAATGCACTAACCCGTGCTAAGGAACAAATTTAAAAACCTATTTAGAGGCTAAAAATTTCACCCATGCCGGGATTCGAACATGGTCTTTTTAAGCAAGAGAGCAAAGCAGTGAAGCAATTTGAGCAAGTGTTTCAAAATATTTTTACCACAATACAAGCTAAGTTATATTTACACTATTTTTATTTTTAATGCACTAACCCGTGCTAAGGAACAAATTTAAAAACCTATTTAGAGGCTAAAAATTTCACCCATGCCGGGATTCGAACCCGCAACCTCTGGCTATCCGTACCAGCGCTCTACCAATTGAGCTCAATTGGTAGAGCGCTGGTACGGATAGCCAGAGGTTGCGGGTTCGAATCCCGGCATGGGTGAAATTTTTAGCCTCTAAATAGGTTTTTAAATAAGTTATATTTGCTAAACAAGGGTTTTCGAGTGTCTAAACATAGACCATGTCTAAGCCATATCTAGGTCTGACCCGTCATAAAACACAGTAGGATTGTGGTAAACATATTTTGAAACACTTGCTCAACACCTACCCTTTTTTTTTTGTAGTAAGGCGGTAAAGGTCTATATCCACTCTACAAGAAGCTGGCGATTACAATCTAAAGATTTATGAAGTAAGTTTAAATAAATTTCGTAGAATTCCTATATTCAATATTTCTGTATTGCACCGACTGCCCGTCTTTTATTTCTTTCTTATCTCCGTTTATGGTTGCCTGGAAGAAATTGCTTTTACTAATAAGGCCGCCATTTCTACTGATTTTTTTATATTATTTCTGTTACTGTACTTCTGTGTACAATAAAGAATATTCTATCTATCTATTAAATTAGGACCTACGACCTTTGGCCATTGCATATACGTAATGAGATGATTGGATCGGAATACAGGTGGGCAGTAATACTAAAGATTAATATTAAGATAAAGAAAAACCAAAGAAGGACACTGGGCATGTTGGCACGCTCGACTACCAAAACAGTGGTTATGAGTTCGATTTCACCTGGAGACTGCAATCTTTTATTTATTAAATAGCCTCACGTACACATTGGGCTTTGCATCTGCAAAATAGGATGGTTTGTTACTCACACTATATGGAGGAAGGGACCCTTCATACGCTGCAGTGCCTGGAATAGGTACTGTTTTTTTAGATGTATTAGGCTTGCCCACCACCTGTACCATCCTAGCAGCTTACCCGGACTACTCTTTGTTTTGCTGTCCCATCTCTTGGCCATATTCCCTTAACATATCGCATCGCATCGCATCGTATCGCATCGCATCGCGTCGCATCGCATCGCATCGCATCGCATCGCATCGCATCGCATCGCATCGCATCGCATCACGTTTGAACCAATCTTAATAAAATTTGGTATGTAGTTAACTGACACCCTGGGTTAACACATCGCACCCTCAGAACGAAAGAGGCCTAAGTCAAAAAATAGTAAAATTGAGTTAAAATCATAGAGAGATATAAAAAGGTATGCTCTATCCGATGAATAGTAAAACAAAGGCACTTATGGTAAAAAAAGAGCATAGCGAATCTTCCGTCCACGGCATACCTTTTTATGTCTCTCTATGATTGTAACTCAATTTCACTATTTTTTTACTTAGGCCTCTTTCGTTCTGAGGGTGCGACATAGGCAACGTTTTATTGCGGAAAAAAAATCTCATTCCCATGGGAAAATCGATAAACCGCGTGTAAAACTGCGGGGCACAGCAAGTTCGAAACTAAATCGTAAAGGACGTTTATAGGCTACGTAAAAATTCAATACGCAGGTTTCAAAATATACTCCAAGATGTGTCTTAGAGCCAATTGGGTCCCAGTGGATCGCAGGCTACAGTAGTTGAATAACGGCGTTGTATTTCCCTCGGTTTGAAATGGGAAAGCGCCGCCATTTGTTCAGCAAATAAGAAGTAAAGTTGTTTACTCCGCTCTTGAAACGTACACCTCTGAACTTTTTCCCGGTCTCGTCCTCTTGCGACCAAATTTTGCTCCAAGTTACGGTAGCCGTTTTTAATGTAAATGTAACCTATATCAGTCCCACTTTCCTGTGGGCTAGGCTGTCTAAGGTGTCTTAATGGTATATGTGCTGGGCAAGAATACCATATCAACCCTTGTATGTCCCCTTTGCTTGGGAACGGGTCTCTTATTTGTATCGCAGGAAGGTTAGGCCATACTCCACCACGGGGCCCAAGTCCGTGTTGGTGGAGGATTGTAAGACAGTGGCAGGTCTTACTGTCAGAAGTTATCAAGCCTCCCCTAAGGTCCCCGACATGGCTTAACGACTGCCATTACATGACAGCCGGCACCAACTGCTTAACGTGGGCAAGAATACTCCACCTAAAATCAATTTCCCAGGCACTGCAGCGTCAGTGTGCTCCCTTCACCTATCTGGCGTGAGTGAAAGTACAATGAATGCGGAATAAAACATAAAATAAATCATCTCATTACGTAGATGTAAAGGCCAAAGTTATAAGTCCCACATCTGGGCACAGGCTTTCTTTCAGAGAGAGAGAATGGACTTAATTACCACGCGCCGGCGTGGGTTAACGATTTCAAGCGCTAAGGCATTCAGAACACTTCAAGAACTTTTTCACTTTGAGAGGTGTTCAAGAATACTTCTGGCTGGTTTAGTGAAATGAAAATAAAAAGGAAAAACAATATTTTACTACTATTTTTTTTTTTCAGAAAATTGTTGATTTTACTTCTTGGTCTAGCTTGGTTCGATTGCTGCTGGGAGTTGCTGCGGCCTCAGTCCGGGTGTATTTCCTTGTTTGTGATGTCCTTACCTGGGCGAATGCGCAGGGAATCCTAGTTTGGGACCAGGACAGGTGTTGCGTGGAAGTTATTATTTATTACTAGCTGTGCGTCGCGGTGTTACCCGCGATTTATTGATTTTCCCATCTGATTAAGTTAAAGTTATTATCCCGCATCAAAACGTAGCCTATGTGTTAAACCAGGGTGTCAGTTAACTCCATACCAAATTGTAAAAAAAACGCTTAAGCCGTTTAGACGTTGTTTGATTGTTTTAGGCGCTGATCAATGAATAGTCTTAGTTCAAGATGTCTACTTATATTTTATTGCTTTTGGGGCACACTGCACACTTTTTACACCAATATTTGAATTTAATATACGGAGCGACCGAGAAACGTTATCGCTGCTATCAAACGTAGTACGGAACGAAAGAGACAGATAAAATGAAAGAGATACAAGATTAAGATACGATTCTAAACAAACGTGAAGAAGTAACAAACATACACACTCACAAATCTTCGCCTTTATAAATGGGTGATAATAACATACATACATACATACATAGATACATACATACATACATACATACATACATACATACATACATACATACATACATACATACATACATACATACATACATACATACATACATACATACATACATACATACATACATACATACATACATACATACATACATACATACATACATACATACATACATACATACATACATACATACATACATACATACATACATACATACATACATACATACATACATACATACATACATACATACATACATACATACATACATACATACATACATACAATACATACATACATACATACATACATACATACATACATAAGCTCACACCTGTATCCCAGCGGGGTAGGCAGAGACCAGGGACTGCCACTAGCCACAATCCTGACAGATCACCTTCGCTTCATCAACGTTCATAAGTCGTTGCATGCACACACGCCGGTTCCGGGTACTTTTTATCTTTCCCTTTGCTAATACATCCCCCATTTGGTGATAATCTTCTCCACGTCACCTGTTGGTTGGCTAGAATAAAATACTATTTAGTATTAAGCCCGCCAATTGTACAATCTTTACAGGTACAATAAAGAATTTAATAATAATAATAATAATAATAATAAATAATAATAATATATAGTGTGATGTTAAGTGTGATGTAATATGATGTGATGTGATGTAATGTGATGTGACGTGATGTGATTACGAAACATATTTCAGTTTCAGGTGAAAGAGGAACGGACCTTGTCTCGTTTCTCGTTTTGTCGCGATGCATTTTTTATCTCTCGTAACGTGAGATATGTCCTGCGATCGAGTTATTTCAGCCAGTCGATTGTCCCAATAATTAAATTCCTTCGCCTTTTCACGTTTGAAAAGTGCATGTTTACGTCACTCAATTGTAATTTTAATGTTACTGATATTTCAAGTCAGTTGTGCGCGCGGCCCTATGTGTGGGTAAGCCTTGTACATATACAGCGACTTTGTGTGCGTGACAAGAGGTACAGTCGGGTACAAAATACAAATACAGTTATTTAAACAAATTTGAAACAAAAAGAAATAACTTTGTTTTTAAGGTCTTTGTAACTTGTTTTTTTAAGAACCCGTATATTATCAAATAATATACGGGTTCTTAAAAAAACAATAATTTGGTAATTTGATGTATTGAACATGTTATTCGAAATCGCTACTTGAAAAATCAAATCGGATTTTTATGAAAATTCGAAATAGAGGAAATGTATGTTGATTAGATAAAATATGTAATTGATGAGTTAATAAGAATAAATGGCAGTTAAGGACATTTAATGTCGTTTCTTTGTTAACAGGTATGTTTAATTTAAGTACCCAGCGTGTTATGGAATCTAAAAGTTTGTTATTAAATTGTCAATAAAATTCTTTCTTTACAGAGCAACACGTTTGATTTAACTGCTCCATGAATTGAAAACTTATTATATATCTTTTCGTGTATTAAATCATAACAAATATATTTTATATCTAAATTCAAAATTAACAAATATTAACCTGACTCAAACATTTTCTTCGTGAAGAACTAGACAACGACTGTATCCGTACGAAACCGGACGCGACGTAACTTAGCACCCCGAAACACCTTAAAGAGAGATGACAAAAATATGTAAAAAGAGTAAAATCGAAAAAAAAAGAAGAGAGATGAAGACGGAAAAACGAACTTATTTTTTATTATATTATTTTTAATGCACTAACCCGTGCTAAGAACAATTTTTAAAAACATATTTAGAGGCTAAAAATTCCACCCATGCCGGGATTTGAACCGGCGACCTCTGGCTATCCTTGCCTGCGCTCTTTCCAACTGAGCTAATGGGCGACTCACCGGCATTAGTGAAATTTTGAACCTCTTTACAATATTCTCTGTTTTACGTAGAACGTACAGGCAGCGACATTTGGCTGAAGTAATTTGCATCACTTGCAGCCCCGAGCAACTACTTTGCAGTTAGGTTGTTCCGTTTATTTGTATATTTGGTTTATTTCTGTTGTGCTCATGTTGTGTTAATTGTCTGTTTTTTTCTTTCTGTGATGTGTCTTGTTGGTATAATAAATTTAGAGGCTAAAAATTCCACCCATGCCGGGATTCGAATCCGCGACCTATGGCTATCCGTGCCAGCGCTCTTTCCAACTGAGCTAATGCCTGCCTGTACGTAATACAGAGAATAGTGTAAATCGGTTCGAAATTTCACTGATGCCGGTGAGTCGCCCATTAGCTCAGTTGGAAAGAGCGCTGGCGCGGATAGCCAGAGGTCGCGGGTTCGAATCCCGGCATGGGTAGAATTTTTAGCCTCTAAAAAGGTTTTTAAAATTGTCCTTAGCACGGGTTAGTGCATTAAAAATAAAAATAGTATAATAATAAATGTCTTTCTTTCTTTTACATTGGTATGATATCGCTGTACCCTGTTATTTTTTTATGTTGCCTATGTACGGCTCTATATTTTTGGCTCAATATCACCATCGTCGCTCTTAGGCTCTGTATTTAATGGGTTAAATTATTATTTAACTTTTAAATAAACAAAGTCGTTGGTACATGCCCGCACTGGGGATCGAACTTGAGTCTCTCGCTTGCGAGTCCATTACCCACTGAGCTACCACCGCTATTATTATAATGATGTCATAAATTAACAATAATAACGGAAAAAATGGCACGACCAGTTCATTTATTGCCATATTTTTTTGGTTCATTTGTTTGGTAGAATCAGGAGGGAACCTGATACTTGAGAACTATACATATAATTTTACTTAACACTACCTAAATACAATATTCAAGAGGATTTCTGTCTCATTGTACGTCAGTTTTTAGTTGGCAGTCAGTTTTTACAGGTGTTTCTGTCCAGTGCAATTCTGAACAGCTCCTTCGAGGTTTTAATACCGGTAAACTTTTTTATATTGCACAACCATAACATATTTTCGCTCTCTTTTCTTCTTCTCTCTTTCTCCTTTTCTGTTATAAATAATACCGGGAAGTAGCATATTGTTTTTATGTAAATACTATCATCAAAATTATCTTTTGTTCAGTGAACAATAAATACCTTTTAGTCACAAAATTTTGCCTAATTCATAATATCAATTTATCAATAAAAATAATTGCTTCGATTATAATTTCTTAAAACTAAGAATGTCATACAATAAGCAGCCTTATCGCTTAGTGCGATCTCTTCCAGATAACCTTTAGATGGCTAGAAACAGCTGTCGATAAATATCACAACTAGTGATAAAGTTCTGAACCATGCATTAGCTGCAATTTCAATGAATTATTGGAAAACCAATAATTTCCCAGCGCAATATTGGTCAGTTGCATTGTTGAAGTACTTTTCACAATTTTTATGGTCTTCAGCCATGCGAGAGCCACTGCACTGCTACGAAAGTTATAGAAGAAACACTCATAGTACTTCAGCATGATTTTAAAATCGTTAGCAATATTTTGGGGAGTATTATTTTCTTTATGAGAAACTTTGAGGCAAAATATTATTATTATTAAATTCTTTATTGTACCTGTAAAGATTTTACAATTGGCGGGCTTAATACTAAATAGTATTTTATTCTAGCCAACCAACAGGTGACGTGGAGAAGGCGGGGGGGGGCTAGTGGGGTAGTCTCAAACAGTGAGGTGATATTTTATTGCCAAATATTTTTTTTAACAATTAAACTATTTATTAATATGTCCAATAATTATAAACATACACATATACAAAGACAATAATTAAGCACATATATAAAATAAACAGTACATACATATCTATATATATAGACTTAATAATATATTTTTACATATTTACGGATAGAATTACACATTATTGTTCTGAATATGTACAAATAAAAGGTTGCTGGCTCCAAAACTAGGATTCGCTTAGCTGTGGGTAGCCAGGCTATTTCAAAATACATTAATTTGAATAAAACTTCGTCAATCATCATCAATATTATATCCCGAGGGGCACGGGCAGGACAGGGGCACCGAATGGCACGGGTCTCTTCCCTGAGGAAGATATAGTCCGTACTCCACCACCGGGGCCAAGTCCGGATTGGCGCCGGCTTGCAAGACTTGCAAGACAACAATTTTTAGAACCTACAGTCTAGGACCTAGAAACACCAACCAAGGACTTTAATCACTTTCCGCCAAAAACGGCCTTTTCCGCCAAAAACGGCTCATAGGTTCTAGACCATTGCATTAAAAAGAATATAATTGAAGACCTCTGCGGCGTAGCGGTAGCGCATCTGCCTACCATGCAAGAGGTCCCGGGTTCGAATCCCGGCTGGGGACGAAAAAAAACCCCAGGTCTTGGATGTTTACATGTTTGTGATGTCGTTGTTTCTGGTTCCCATGACACAGGGTATCCTAGTGTGGGGTCAGAAGCAATGTACGTGCCTGTATGTAAATGTTATAAAAAAGGTTGTGTTATAATTAAACTAATCTTCTTAATCTAAGTGCCACCTTAACTAATGTTAGTATAGACTTAGACATAGACATCATTTATTGGTAATATTCATTACAAGTCAAGACTCCGTACATAATAACAATCCAATGTAGAAATAATAATCAAATTTACAAATGTCAAAAAGAAAATATTACATGTCAATATCATAATAATTATGCAATCTGTCAGGTCAATCAATTATAGACAAAATAATAATAATACGTATGTTGAGTAATTTACCTAATTATTGTGCTAAATTCTGCTAAATATGTGTTAAAAAGCGACGATATTACGATACAATACGCTAAATCTTATAAACTTCTCTGCTTAGTCAGTTTTACAGACTAGGAATTCGTCATACGAATAAAAACACCGCTCGATAAGCCATTTTTTTAGTTTTCGTTTAAACACGTACTCACTGCTTGCGCTCGTAATTTCCTCCGGAAGTTTAGACTCAGCTGACATTGGAGAGGCCAAAGCGTTGTCATAGCCTCCTAATTCGAATAGATGTCTGCAACATGGCTGACATCTCTGAGGCTCGTTCCGCACACATTCCATCAGTATTATGGTATAGATACTCTATGACGTTGCATTCGCTGCAGTTTGGTGTATCTACTTTTCGCATCATGTATCTAAAGTTATTCATTTAATTAAATACTAATGTCATGATTTTGCATGATATATCTAATTTTATAGCCAGCTCATAAGAAATTACATTTTTGTACCGTTAGCAATTGAAACCACTGGTGTTTGGGGGACGCAGGCCTTGGCTTTTATTCGAGAGCTGGGTCGCCGATTGAGGAACCGTGGCTTGGACTTTCGTTCAGGGGCTTTTCTGAGACAAAGGATATCCCTTGCTGTTCAGCGCGGTAACGCGGCTAGTATTATGGGAACCTTTGGGTCGGATGTGGCCCGGAGTGATTTGTTTGGTTAGTCTTAATTATTATTATTTTTAAATTATTATTGTAATTTTAATTTATTTTTGTTGACATTATATTAACATATTTTATTTTTATTTAATGCAATTAATTGGACTTTGACGAAATCAGTGGATGAATTCCTAGAATAATTTGTGCTTAGTTTTATTTGACATGCCTGCATAATATTAGTGTGAAGTGTAATGTGATGTGATACCTAATACAATAAATACATTTTATACGTAAGTATTATCGAACAAAGTAGGTAAATTCATAATGATAGTTGCATCAGCCACCATGTCGTTGAAGAATTATTGATTGTGAGTATGTGGGTACACATTAAATTGACAAGCAAAAACATACTAAAATATTGGAGGGTAGTGTTAAAAAAGGAAAGGGAAACCGAGTGGGGGTTGAAAGTGGCTTCACGTCGCACGCTGGCGGCGGCGGGGAGCCATTGCGTTCCCGAATACGTTGCTGATCGGATCTCCTGAAAAAACTTCATATTACTTAGTTCCTAAATCTGACATACTTCAGGAATTGTGTTGATTCAGATCCAGATAGAGCGGTGGCAGCGGAGGAGTAGAAAGCCGGCTTCTCAATCAGGAGGTCATGGGTTTGAATCACAACATGTGCAAAAGACTTGGTATCCTAAGCTACGTGAAGTTATAGTAGCCATATGAAGTGAAATGAAATGAAAAGGTTTTATTCAAAGTAGCGTAGAAACTGCGGCTTAATGAACGTTACAATTCAATGTATGTGTCCGTTTTAAAATCTAGATACCACTCTCTAATCGGTGAAGGAAAACACCGTAAGGAAACCTGAGCGTCTGATGTGTTCACACACCTCGGCGCTTGAAATCGCCTTTCAGCTATGGGCACGCGTGGTGATTAAGCCCATATTCTCTCTTTCTCTCTCTGAGAGAAGGCCTGTGCCATACAGTGGGACGGATAAGCTGCATTCATTTTATTTATACAACAAGAAAATAATGTCGCGACCAAAACTCCTCTAATACAGGCTTTCGTTTTAACAATTGGCTGAGTTTGAGCAGGGAAACGACATCGCACTGTGCCCGCAAACTTTTTAACTGTTATTGCTTACCATAAATAAGAATTTACGAGGCCTAATTCTGGCCCTAGTGAGGCAATTAGCACATGTCCATATTGTCCATACCTAATAACAACCGCTGTGGTAGTGGACAATGTTTAGCCTTTCAGAAAGATCACGTTTTCTGTTTTGTCACTTGATGACGCGGTTTAGACAGACTTCACACCGTGCACACAAATTTTTTAACTGTTCTTTCTAACCGTAAATAAGAATTTACTAGGCTTAATTCTGGCCCTAATGAGGCAATTAGCACATGCCCATATTGTTCATATCTAATAACCACCGTTGTGATAGTGGACAAAGTTTAGCCTTTCAAAAAGGTCACGTTTTCTGTTTTGTCACTTGATGACGCGGCTTAGTCAGACTTCATACTGTGCACACAAACTTTTCAACTGTTCTTTCTAACCGTAAATAAGAATTTACTAGGCTTAATTCTGGCCCTAATGAGGCAATTAGCACGTGCCCAAATTGTTCATATTATATAATAACAACCGCTGTGATAGTGGACAAAGTTTAGCCTTTCAGAAAGGTCACGTTTTCTGTTTTGTCACTTGATGACGCGGCTTAGACAGACTTCACACAGTGCCCGCAAACTGTTTAACTGTTTCCAACCGCAAATAAGAATTTACGAGAGCTAATTCTGGCCCTTATAAGGCAATTAGCACATGACTATATTGTCCATACCAAATAACAACCGCTGTGGTAGTGGAAAAAGTTTAGCCATTCAGAAAACTCTCCTTTACTGTTGAAAATTTTAGTTGTAATACTTGATGTCGATATTTAGACAGTCTACATACTGGCCAATCAAACTTTTTAAAAATTCTTGCTAACCATACATAGGAATTTACGAGGCTTAATTCTGGCCCTAGTGAGGCAATTAGCAATTATTACACAATTTTTTTTATTTTTAATGCACTAACCCGTGCTAAGGAACAAATTTAAAAACCTATTTAGAGGCTAAAAATTTTTTTTACCCATGCCGGGATTCGAACCCGCAACCTCTGGCTATCCGTACCAGCGCTCTACCAATTGAGCCAATGGGCGACTCACGGCATCAGTGAAATTTCGAACCTCTTTACAATATTCTCTGTATTACGTACAGGCAGCGACATCTGACTTAAGCAAATTGCATTACTTACAGCCCCGACTACCTACTTTGCAGTTAGGTTCAACATCGGAACGATATCACTGTACTCACATGATTACACAATTTTTTTTTATTTTTAATGCACTAACCCGTGCTCAGGAACAAATTTAAAAACCTATTTAGAGGCTAAAAATTTTACCCATGCCGGGATTCGAACCCGCAACCTCTGGCTATCCGTACCAGCGCTCTACCAATTGAGCCAATGGGCTACTCACGGCATCAGTGAAATTTCGAACCTCTTTACAATATTCTCTGTATTACGTACAGGCAGCGACATCTGACTTAAGCAAATTGCATTACTTACAGCCCCGACTACCTACTTTGCAGTTAGGTTCAACATCGGAACGATATCACTGTACTCACATGATTACACAATTTTTTTTATTTTTAATGCACTAACCCGTGCTAAGGAACAAATTTAAAAACCTATTTAGAGGCTAAAAATTTTACCCATGCCGGGATTCGAACCCGCAACCTCTGGCTATCCGTACCAGCGCTCTACCAATTGAGCCAATGGGCGACTCACGGCATCAGTAATGAATATTGTAAAGAGGTTCGAAATTTCACTGATGCCGTGAGTCGCCCATTGGCTCAATTGGTAGAGCGCTGGTACGGATAGCTAGAGGTTGCGGGTTCGAATCCCGGCATGGGTAAAATTTTTAGCCTCTAAATAGGTTTTTAAATTTGTTCCTTAGCACGGGTTAGTGCATTAAAAATAAAAAAAATTGTGTAATCATGTGAGTACAGTGATATCGTTCCGATGTTGAACCTAACTGCAAAGTAGGTAGTCGGGGCTGTAAGTAATGCAATTTGCTTAAGTCAGATGTCGCTGCCTGTACGTAATACAGAGAATATTGTAAAGAGGTTCGAAATTTCACTGATGCAGTGAGTAGCCCATTGGCTCAATTGGTAGAGCGCTGGTACGGATAGCTAGAGGTTGCGGGTTCGAATCCCGGCATGGGTAAAATTTTTAGCCTCTAAATAGGTTTTTAAATTTGTTCCTTAGCACGGGTTAGTGCATTAAAATTAAAAAAAAATGTGTAATCATGTGAGTACAGTGATATCGTTCCGATGTTGAACCTAACTGCAAAGTAGGTAGTCGGGGCTGTAAGTAATGCAATTTGCTTAAGTCAGATGTCGCTGCCTGTACGTAATACAGAGAATATTGTAAAGAGGTTCAAAATTTCACTGATGCCGTGAGTCGCCCATTGGCTCAATTGGTAGAGCGCTGGTACGGATAGCCAGAGGTTGCGGGTTCGAATCCCGGCATGGGTAAAAAATTTTTAGCCTCTAAATAGGTCTTTAAATTTGTTCCTTAGCACGGGTTAGTGCATTAAAAATAAAAAAAAAATTGTGTAATCATGTGAGTACAGTGATATCGTTCCGATGTTGAACCTAACTGCAAAGTAGGTAGTCGGGGCTGTAAGTAATGCAATTTGCTTAAGTCAGATGTCGCTGCCTGTACGTAATACAGAGAATATTGTAAAGAGGTTCGAAATTTCACTGATGCCGTGAGTCACCCATTGGCTCAATTGGTAGAGCGCTGGTACGGATAGCCAGAGGTTGCGGGTTCGAATCCCGGCATGGGTAAAATTTTTAGCCTCTAAATAGGTTTTTAAATTTGTTCCTTAGCACGGGTTAGTGAATTAAAAATAAAAAAAAATGTGTAATCATGTGAGTACAGTGATATCGTTCCGATGTTGAACCTAACTGCAAAGTAGGTAGTCGGGGCTGTAAGTAATGCAATTTGCTTAAGTCAGATGTCGCTGCCTGTACGTAATACAGAGAATATTGTAAAGAGGTTCGAAATTTCACTGATGCCGTGAGTCGCCCATTGGCTCAATTGGTAGAGCGCTGGTACGGATAGCCAGAGGTTGCGGGTTCGAATCCCGGCATGGGTAAAATTTTTAGCCTCTAAATAGATTTTTTAATTAGCAATTAGTTTGTGTACTTTTTACTATGAAATAAACAGTTAATTTTTTTTTAAGCTAATAGGCGTTTCACCGACATCAGTGAAATTTCGAACCTATTTACATTATTCTCTGTATTACGTACAGAGAATAAGGTCTAAATAGGTTTTTTAGAATTGTCCTTAGCACGGGTTAGTGCATTAAAAAGAATATTATAATGTACCTATTTGTTTTCTGGTGTGCGCAATAAAGATACGAGTATCTAATCTAATCTAACAAAAGATTGCATTTTTTGTAGCATGTAGACTGCAGTACACAGACCTTCTTCTCATTGAGAGAGTATTTGTATTAATATAAATATTTCGAGAGCATATAATATTCGAATAAATTTTCGAACGAGATCATTAATACAAATATTTGTATTAATAATCTCGCGCGGCCGTGAGGAAATTTCAAGCGCTGATGTATTTTAACACCTGAGCGCACCTCAGGTTACCTTACTATATAGTTAGAATATTTTCGAGGCTTAATCGCATAAAATAGCAATAAATTACTACGCGATTAAGCCCCTTAAATATTCTAACTATGTGTACAAGTCGCGAAAATTTAATAGTTATTTGTTATACAAGAGTGCAAAGTTGCTTTTTAACCGCGTGTTAAATTTTGATGACCGAGAAAGCGAAGGATTCTAAAATTGAATCACGAGCGCAGCGAGTGATTCAAAATTAGAATCCTGAGCGTTAGCGAGGGAATCAAAAGAGCACGAGGTGAAAAATCTTAGCACTCGAGTGCAACACGTAACTTTTCATTCCACCTCAGCGAGGAAATGACTAAATGCAAAAAAAACGTTTACAATCACAAGATAGGTACACTTTTTTAATTCACAAACTTAGTGCACACGATGTTCTAAATTCAATTTACTTTATCCTCTAGAGAATAAAAACGGCTTTTCCACTCAGATATTGAAGATTAAAAATACTCTTTCCGAGATGGTGGGATGAAAAATATGTTACCTTACTATATTTTTCTTCGACAACAACCCTTGTACTGGTGGGGCACGGGTATTCCTTCATATTTTTCTTCAGCTAATCTATCATATTGTTACATAAAAAGAGCATGGCGAGAACATACATCAGGCTATCTATCAGGTTTCCTCACGGCGATTTTCCTTAACTAACAGCGACAGGAATTCTAAGTTCAAACAATGTAGAGGCTGGAAATCCATGACTAATAATATTACGAGAAGCGCTCGTAGCCAAGTCGAACCGAGTGATTGGAATCAATCACTTGAGTTAAGCAACAACAGGCGCGGGTAGGTGCTGGATGGGTGACTCACCACTAATGGCATTTTTTCAGAGCGTTTCCGTGCTTTACAAGGCAGGTTAAGCAGTTGGTGCCGGCTGTTATGTAGTGGCAGTCGTTAAGCCATGTCAGAGGACTTATGGGCCGCTTGATAACTTCTGACATGCCCACCATGTTTTTTAATCGTCAACCAACGCGGTATCGCCCCCGTGGTGGAGTGTGGCCTAACCTTCCTGCGACGCAGGAAGAGACCGTGCCCCAACATTCGGAACATACAAGGGGTCAGATCGAATATTACGAGAACATTTCACGAGACACAATATTTCTCACAAACGTAAAATGTGTCAGTCTGTTTATTTTATTCCGAGGAAGTTGGTCCTAACAAAATATTGTCCTAGACGCCTCTTTACTTTGGCTGAGATTTTACAGTAGTTTCCAATTGCGATTCTGTCAAATACCAGTCAAGATATGCATATGATTTTTCAACGTCGTGACGCAGTTGGTGTTGAAGATGATAATCGAATTTCGCTGTTCGTTGTCAGGCTAGTCTCCTTACCACATAATTTTTTCTCTGTGCACGTATTAAAGAAATATATTTTATTGATTGTTAAATTTCTGACTCCTTTATTTAATGTAGTAATTATTGACCTATTTAGAGGCTAAAAATTTCACCCATGCTGGGATTCGAACTCGCAACCTCTGGCTATCCGTACCAGAGCTCTACCAATACCGTGAGTCGCCCATTGGCTCAATTGGTAGAGCGCTGGTACGGATAGCCAGAGGTTGCGGGTTCGAATCCCGGCATGGGTGAAATTTTTAGCCTCTAAATAGGTTTTTAAATTTTTTATTAATGTTAGAATTATAAAGCTCAGATGTTTTCTACTTAGCGAAAGCTGTGAACAAGTTACAAGGTCAAAGGTACTCGTCGTTATAGCAAGATTGTAATACCTACTACAATAATGATGCAGTCTGTATACGTCCTACTGTAGAGTACTAGCTTTCTCTCAGAGAGAGAGAGAGAGAGAATAAGCCTACTGCAGATTGGAAATTTTAAGCTCTTAGGTGTATGAAAATCTCGGACACTTCAAAGTCAAGGAAGATCCTTTACTTTAAAAAACATATTTAGAGGCTAAAAATTCCACCTATGCCGGGATTCGAACCCGCGACCTCTGGCTATCCGTGCCAGCGCTCTTTCCAACTGAGCTAATGGGTGACTCGCCGGCATCAGTGAAATTTCGAACCTCTTTACACTATTCTCTGTATTACGTACAGGCAGCGACATCTGGCTTAAGTAAATAGCATCACTTACAGCCCCGACTACCTACTTTGCAGTTAGGTTTTTACATCGGAATGATATCACTGTACCCACATGATTATACTATTTTTATTTTTAATGCACTAACCCGTGCTAAGGACAATTTTAAAAACATATTTAGAGTCTAAAAATTCCACCCATGCCGGGATTCGAACCCGCGACCTCTGGCTATCCGTGCCAGCGCTCTCTCCAACTCAGCTAATGGGTGATTCGCCGGCATCAGTGAAATTTCGAACCTCTTTACACTATTCTCTGTATTACGTACAGGCAGCGACATCTGGCTTAAGTAAATAGCATCACTTACAGCCCCGACTACCTACTTTGCAGTTAGGTTTTTACATCGGAATGATATCACTGTACCCACATGATTATACTATTTTTATTTTTAATGCACTAACCCGTGCTAAGGACAATTTTAAAAACATATTTAGAGGCTAAAAATTCCACCCATGCCGGGATTCGAACCCGCGACCTCTGGCTATCCGTGCCAGCGCTCTCTCCAACTGAGCTAATGGGCGACTCACCGGCATCAGTGAAATTTCGAACCTCTTTACACTATTCTCTGTATTACGTACAGGCAGCGACATCTGGCTTAAGTAAATTGCATCACTTACAGCCCCGAGTACCTACTTTGCAGTTAGGTTTTACATCGGAATGATATCACTGTAGCCACATGATTATACTATTTTTATTTTTAATGCACTAACCCGTGCTAAGGGCAATTTTAAAAACATATTTAGAGGCTAAAATTTCACCCATGCCGGGATTCGAACCCGCGACCTCTGGCTATCCGTGCCAGCGCTCTTTCCAACTGAGCTAATGGGCGACTCACCGGCATCAGTGAAATTTCGAACCTCTTTACACTATTCTCTGTATTACGTACAGGCTGTAAGTGATGCAATTTACTTAAGCCAGATGTCGCTGCCTGTACGTAATACAGAGAAAAGTGTCAAGAGGTTCGAAATTTCACTGATGCTGGTGAGTCGCTCATTAGCTCAGTTGGAAAGAGCGCTGGCACTGATAGCCAGAGGTCGCGGGTTCGAATCCCGGCATGGGTGGAATTTTTAGCCTCTAAATATGTTTTTAAAATTGTCCTTAGCACGGGTTAGTGCATTAAAAATTAAAATAGTATAATCCTTTACTTTAGTTATAGTTAGTTTTGAGATTTTTGCACCTATCCTCATAGCCTCATACCACGTACGTAGGTAGCAAGCGGTAAGGTATGTAAATACCACAAGGTTTCCTTCACGTTAGCGGATGTTATTGCTTCTACAATTTCTCAAATGTCAAAAAATAAGGAAACAAAATCATTGATTGATCTTAGCTTGGGACCAGATCAAGTGATTGTGTTGTGCGGAAGTTATTATAATTATTATTGATTGGTTCATGCCGGGATTAGTTCCTACGACCTCCCAAATTCGAGAGTAGACGTAGTAAGTGTCACTTCAGGAAGATAATACTGCACCGGTGTATCCCACGTCCATACTGATACAATCGAGCTTCGTATCGATTAGTAATTGTAACATAATTTATGGGGTAATTACACATTTTCTCTGCTATGGAAAACTGACCAGCTGCTTAAAACACTGTCGGGTTATTAAATGTTATCAGTGGTAATTATTGGTGGGAAGGCGCGGTCAGCCAGTTAGTAGAAATTACCGCTAACTCTTGTCTTGGGAAACTACGCCGAGTCTTCTCGTTATCCATACCGCAATGCTTGAACGAATCTTTTTAATCAGTGCGTCCTACCTGTCATGACCTACGGAGCCGAGACACGGACACTCACGAAAGGGTTGGTCCACCAGTTCAAAGACGCTCAGCGAGCTATAGAGAGAGCTATGCTTGGAGTTTCTCTGAACGATAGAATTCGAAACGAATGCATCCGGCAGAGAACCAAAGTTATGGACATAGCTCAGAGAATCAGCAGGCTGAAGTGGCAGTGGGCTGGCCATATCTCGCGAAGAACCGACAACCGTTGGAGTAAACATGTCCTTGAATGGAGCCCGCGACTCGGTAAACGTAGTGTAGGACGCCTTCCAACTAAGTGGGGTGACGATCTGCGATAAACTGCAGGCAGATGCTGGATGCGGCAAGCTGAAAACAGGGCGCTTTGGCGCTCATTACGGGAGGGCTATATCCAGCAGTGGACTAGTATAGCCTGACGACTGACGACTTGTGGCTGGACATAAATTCTAAAGGTCACCGCTTCTTTTGTTCCTCGGTCACCCTCAATTCCTCATCCAGAGTAAAAATGAAAAATGAACAGAAAGTTGCCTTTCTGTAACACATGCTGAGCTGGGTCCTTTTCACAAACGCAGTACATTGGCACGGTATTTATATGACTGGTTTTGTTATTTCTTTACATACTTACATTGTTCTTTTATTTTGTGCAAAATTTATGATCGTGTAGTTTCTTAGCCTTAAGTATCATTGTACTGTGTTAAATTAATTTGTGAATAAAACGATTTCTATTCTATTCTATTCTATTCTAAATGTCAGGCCAGTCAACTGGTGGATGACATTCGTCGCGTATCAAATATAAAAAATATTTTCGATCTAAAATGTTCGCAGCATAAAGCACTATCGATATCAACCCTTGTTTGTTCCCACTGCTGGGGCACGGGTCTCTTTCTGCAACACAGGAAGGTACTCCACCACAAGGGCTGAGCCCGGGTTAGTGGAGGATTGTAAGACAGTGGCGGACCTTACTGTCAGAAGTTATCAACATAACATAACATTTACATACAATCACATACATTTCTAGGATACCACGTGTCGTGGGAACCAGAAACAACGACATCACAAACATATAAACATCCAAAACAGCCGGAGTTCGAACCCGGGACCATCAAGCCGCCCATGGCCTAAGGGCATAAGGCCTCTGACATGGCTTAACGACTGCTATTACATGACATCCAGCACCAATGGCTTAACCTGCCTTGCGAAGCACGGAAGCGCTAGGAAAAGAAACCACTAGCGGTAGACACGGGGCGGTCAAACATCCTGCACCTCACCGCGCTTGTTGCTGCTTAAGATAAGATAAGATAAGATAAGAATATTCTTTATTGTACACTGGAAAAACAACAAATACAAAACAATTGCAAATATACATAGTACAATTGGCGGCCTTATTGCTAAAAGCAATTTCTTCCAGACAACCTTACGATGGAAAGTTGCTGAAGGAAATTAGAAAGACGGGTAGCCAGTGCAAATTTGAATATTGATACATACTTATACTTAATAATAATACACTTACATACCGTTACTTATATAAACTTATAATTTATTATAAACATACATATATATATCTTATATTAAAGTTCTACATAAGACAAGGAAAGTACTAACCTACACACAAGAGGACAAAATTTTAACGAGTATACTGATAAATAAAGATCACGAACTCTGCTTTTGAAGACAGCTGGGGAAGGAGGGCGCCTTATTGAGACCGGCAGATTATTCCACAGTTTGGCGGCCCTTACCGCAAATGAGTTGCCCAAGAACCTCGTAGAGTGATTTGGCGTCTTCAGCATCAGAGTCAGGTCAGACCGCAGTGCCCGGCTATGGGAATCGCTGAGGTAAACAAAGCGCTCTTTGAGATAAGTCGGAGAGGCTGGATTGAACAGTACTGAATAAAGAAGTGAGAGGATGTGAGCATTCCTACGAGAACAAATGGAGAGCCACTTGAGCTTAGTGCGGTATTCGGACACGTGGTCATATTTGCGCAAGCCAAATATGAACCTTATAGCGAAGTTTTGGAGGCGCTCAAGTAACAAGGCGCTAAACTCAAGTGATTGGTTCTAATCACTCGATTCGACTAGGCCAAGAGCAATATAGCACTAATTTTATTGTAAAAACAATGGAAATAGGTCTACTGCGAGCCAGATTCCAGCTAAGAATACTGAAATAAATAAAAGTATAAATATTTTAAAATCCTATTTAGAGGCTAAAAATTCCACCCATGCCGGGTGCCACCCACTCGAACCCGCGGCCTCTGGCTAACCGTGCCAGCGCTCTCCCAACTGAGCCAATGGGCGACCACCGACATCAGTGAAATTTCGAACCTCTTTACAACACTCTCTGTATTACGTACAGGCAGCAAGATTATAAATAAAAATAAGCGGTTTAAAATTTAGGAGGCCATGGGTTTGAATCCCGGCTTGTACCCATAACTTCGTTTACTGTTTCGTCAATTTGTGAAGGAAAACTTCGTTAGGAAATCTGAGGGTCTGAGGTGTCCACATGCTTACCTAACCTTCCTGCGATGCAGGAAGAGACCCGTGCCCCAGCAGTGGGGACATAAAAGGGTTGATAACGATAACGATATTGTTTTCGTACGGACGGAACCTTTGGTTCGTCTACCCGAGTTGCACTGGAAATATTTTTAAAATGTTTTAAAGCTGTTTCTCTGCTAAACACATTAGAACTCCTTCTTAGAGGTTAAATTATCCTTACAACGGACACAAAGGTCTAGCGTAAGTCCCGTACTGTATAATGTTCTCAGGAAACCCTTTTAAGGTTCGTTATAACGATGTGTAATTACGTAAGGAAGGCTTTAAGCGGCAGCAAAGTTCTGTGATGTTACCTACTTAAGTTATTTTGGATTCACATTAGAAAGGTTTCCAGGTAGGAATTCTCGATCTAGATCTCGATCCACCCTTGTATGTCCCCACTACTTTGGCACGAGTCTCTTCGTGCATCGCAGGAAGGTAAGGCCATACACCATGGGGGCCAAGTTCGGGTTGGTTGAGGATTGTAAGACAGTGGCGGGCTTTACTGTCAGAAGTTATCAAGCCGCTCATAAGGCCTCTGACATAGGTAGGAATTCGGGTACCGATAATGCTATAAATCAGGAAAATCATTCGCAAATTCCTGTCACCAGTGACCAAGTGAAGCGACGTCACTGGTAATGCAGTGGGCAGTGAATGGAAGAGAAGAGCCGAAGATCGAGCTCAGTGGCGTGTCTTGGGAGAGGCCTATGTCAGCCCCGGTGGGCTGACAGCGGCTGAATATGATGATGGTGGTGACTCTGATATTCAATTAAGTTATCACAGCACAGTACAGTAATTCTGATGAGACCTGCACAGCTTATAGTCAATTAAAGTTAAGTTGTTCAATAGATTACCATGACACTTTCACTATTTCAGAGTCTAATGAGCAATAGCAGTTACAATGTCATTTCAATGGTAACTGAAATAGACGCAACTCACAAAGAAGATAGAATCGTGTGAAGTGCCGAGTTAAAATGCACTGTTGGTACCATAGGAATGCGATTGGTTAGTGAACTACCAATAGTGTAAATGCCATACTACTATTGCCGTGCTACTATCTCTCTATTGGCTCAACTACGCAGTTAAGAGACTCGTCATCCTGGTAAAATATGCATGTGTGGCCATATCAGCGATGCGTCTCTATTCTTCAAGAGGTCTACGTCAACTTCTCGAAACTTCTAGCTTTCTTAAAGCAGAAGGATTATCAGGAATAGTTTTAACTTTCCTATTGATGTAGAACACTGGAGTCACATTTGGGAGGTCTTAGGTTCAAATCTCAGTATGTGCCAATGACTTTATTTTCTAAGTTACGTACATAAACATAACATGACTTTAAGGGCGAGATAAATAGTCGTTGCTTAGCCCAAGTCCGTACTCAAGCTTCCCTAAGCATTACTTCAGGCTAGCTTAGCTAAGTATCAAAGTAGACGTTTGCTTAGCTAAGCATGTTCTTAGGCCAATGCTAAGAATTAGTCCGGGTTTCGCGACATAAGAGAGTGCCAAAGTACTGTCTATGATAGACAAATCGATTCTTAAGCAAGTGCTTTCGCTAAGACTCGTTCTTAGAAGCGACTATTTATCTCGCCCTAAGAATGTATCCCAGAGGGATAGGCAGAGACCAAGGACTGCCACTTGCCATGATCCTGAGAGATCACCTTAGCTTCATCAACGTTCAAAAGTCGTTACATGCGCACGCCAGTTCCGGGTACTTTTTATCTTCCCATTTGCTAATAGAATAGAATATAATACCCCTATATATAGAGAAGTGCTCGTGGCCTAGTCGAACCTAGTGATTTAAAACAATCACTTGAGTTAAGCAACAACAGGCACGGTTAGGTGCAGGATAGGGCGATGGGTGGGTGACCATCCCGTGACTACAGGACGGTCACCCATCGCCCGTCACCCACGCTAGTGACATTTTTCCGAGCGCACGGTAAGCCGTTAGTGCCGGCTGTCATATAGTGGCAGTCGTTCAGCAATGTCAGAGGCCTTATGGGCGGCTTGATAACTTATGACAGAAAGGCCCGCCACTATCTCACAACACGGCTTGGTGGAGACCAACCCGGACTAGGCCCCCGTGGTGGAGTATGGCCTAACCTTCCTGCGATACAGAAAGAGACCCGTTCCCCAGAAGTGGGGACATACAAGCGTTGATATGGAATACCCCTATTTGTTTGAAGTATGTCCGCCTGGGCCGTCCCTTACGGGCCCTTCTATCTACATTCGCTATAAATATTTGTTTCGTCACTTGTGAAGAAATAGTCAATAAGGTTAGAGGGAAGAGCGGGTGCTGTTCCACTATAAAGGGGAATTCCCCGCCAGGCAGATCGTATGCCTGGGGACGGCCAATCAGACTGTTGTTCGTCGGATATTATATTTGAAGTATGTCATGTGAAACAATTTGCTTGCACGATGCAGAACGGACGGAGTGCGCGCCCAAAGTTGGCATATCCACGCCCCAAGGTTGATTTTGTTTAAGGCACTCTTGGGTGCTAACTAGTGCCAGCAATGGAATATAAAACCATGAATTGTTTTATAACACGTCTTTTTCAAAAAGTAATCATCAAAAGTCGTAACTACTGTGACAACCATTTTTAGAAGTTATAGCCTAGAACCTAGGACTTACATCGATTTCCGTCAAAAACGGCCATTTTTAGCGGAAAACCATTAACGTCCTAGGATGTTGCTGTGGTAGGTCAGTGGGTAGAACCATGGACTGGCAAGCGAGAGCCCCAGGTTCGATCCCGAGTGCAGGCATGTACCAATGACTTTGTTTAATTTCAAAGTTACGTACATTTGCGAATTTGTAGTCGCAATACCACACGCTAACGGTGAAGGAAAACATCGTGAGGAAACCCGCGGCTTGGTTGGCTCCGCACGTATTGACTAGTCTTTCCTGTGGGCTAGGCCGACTAAGCTGTCAGGATGGTATAGGTGCTGGGCAAGCCTACACCATCTATAAAACCATGTCCCAGGCACTACAGCGTAGGAGTGGTCCCTTCACGCATCTAGTGTGAGTGAAGATACCACTGGACGCTGCATAAATAATCTCATTAAGTAGATGCAAAAAAAAAGGCCTAGAATGTTGATACTAGTTTCTAGGCTGTTTGTTCTAAGAATAGTTATTACAATTAAAGTTTTTAATGTATATACGTTGTGGACTGAAAGAGGATGTATTGACTAGAATTGAGAAAGGAATGTTGCGTAGGTTTGGACGTGTGGAAAGTATGAAGTGAGAAAGATTGACGAAACAAATATATACTGCGAGTTTGAGTGGAAGGGCTGGTAAAGGACGCCCCAGGCGGACATACATAGACCAAATAAGGGATGTATTAGCCAAGGGGAAGATAAAAAATACCCGGAACCGGCGTGCATACATGCAACGACTTATGAACGTTTATGAAGCGAAGGTGATCTGTCAGGATCGTGGCAAGTGGCAGTCCCTGGTCTCTGCCTACCCCTCTGGGATACAGGCATGAGGTTATGTATGTATGTACTTTAAAAAAACGTATTGTACAAGAAGTTACTATTCTTATTTCATTGGTGGCGCTAGTTAGCACTCAAAAGCGCCTAAAGCAAGAATTTAACCTCTAACGTTCTTTTGGGAGGCCTTTGTAAATTCACTTAGCGAACGAAACTACGATTGTTAATCGTTCTTAACGAAAACATAATTTAATCATAAAAGCTTCCGTTTCGCCCCAAGCAAACGATACAATGGAAACTAACCCATAAAAACCCTCCACACTACCGAAAGGTACAGAACCTCAATGGATTAAGGAAGGTAGTCCTTCCATTTGTCACTAAGGAGTCCTCGAAAGCCTCATTGTATCCGAACAGTGGAGCCTCCTAATAATGGAAACTAGTGCGGGTGCCTTCCGGCCTTGCTAAGGAAATGGTTAAATTAAATCAACCACTCATTGTCCTAGTTGCCAAAGTACGGTCGGATAAGAAAGGTTGGGATTTCCGTAAGGATTATTATCGCTTGATGTGACGACTCTTTGTCTTCTGCTTAAGGATGGGTTCACATCAAACTGGCTGTGAACGAGCGTCATGAGGTTTTTTGTATTTCCACAGGTATCCGCTTTTACGTTCACCTCTTAACTGACAATACGTTATTACGCTCTGCGTAGACGCTGACATTCGGCAGCCGATTAATATAGTATTGATAGGAATATTTTAGTCGTAAAGACTGGCAACATTCTCATGACGTCACCGTTACTATATAGAGCTTGCGCCGTACGCGCTCCGCTCTTTTTTGCTGTCTGGCTTTGCTTCGAGTAGGTTTATAAGAAAGGTTCGTCGTGGTTTGGCGCCAGTCTGGTAAGGTTATATTTGCGTTACTATTGATTTGTGTTCCTTATCACTAGAGTGCTATGTGTTTTGTAAATTCTTGTAAGACTATTTAAGATAAGAAGTTTAGGGTGGATTTTCTTGGCTGCCTTCTCCTCCACTTACAGCTTGAACCCGAAGGTGGCTCAGAAATTTAACATTAAAATAAATTTCTGAAAAGTGAATTATTTTTTATTATTTCCACGCCTGATTCCTCAGAGTATTGTATAGTTTAATATAATATGCGCGGACGAGTAACGAGTCTCATCCCTTGCTCCTATTATGATTATTATTTAAAAAAATTAAAACAAATTCAACAGTATCTAGGCGATCTTAATACTAACTCGAATTTTATAGGGTGTGGACCTAAGTTAAGGGGGGTGTGAGAGGTTATTTGTCTAGATTTCTACATGATAGGTATAAACAATCTCTGTTCCAACTCTTCTCATGTTACGATAAGTCACAGTTTCTGTGCAATTTTGAATAAAATACTTCGATTCATTGATTGATCATCACCAAAAAACCGACACCACTCCGAAAGGCGGCATCATTAAATAAAAAAGAAAGTTGTGACAAGCGACGCCAAAACATCTCTATACACGTTAGCTTACCTTTACTCGGCCAACTAAGCGAGCGACACCGAGCGATGGCAAGGCAATGCAAACATACTGTCTATTAATACGTTGGTATTGGCCTTCACTGGGCAACACTGGGCCAACATGGCTTGCAGTCTTAAAATGTAATCCGATGCCTTCAGGCCGTTGTGTAATGGAGAAAAAGGCAGCGAGAAAAAACTACACTCTGTTCATATTTTCTCAAGTCATTATTTAGTATTAAAGTCATTATTTATATTTAGTATTAAACCCAATACATCAGTCGCCACCTAAACCAACGATAAGATTTTATGATTGCCATCAATAACTTTAAATGCCACCAGAGGCCTTTGGGGAGATGAGATGATTTATACAGCGTCCAGTGGCATCTTCACTCACACTAGATGAGTGAAGGGACCGCCCAAATGCTGTAGTACCTGGAACATGGTTTTATAGATGGTGTAGGCTGGCTCATCAGCTATACCGTCCTGACAGCTTACTCGGCCTAGCCCACAGGAAAGACTAGTCAATGCGTGCGTAGACAACCAAGCCGCGCGTTTCCTCACGATGTTTTACTTCACCGTTAGCGTGTGGTATTGCGACTACAAATTCACAAATGTACGGAAGGGTTTTGATAAATGTTCTGTGGCATATCACTTTTTATCATATCATACCGGGGGGTGGGCAGCAGCGCCCCCCTGCAGTACAATCCCACCAAACTGCGATCCCGCATGCCCAGCGTGGGGATTATGGGCATTACCCCCCAATGATGGCACAACCTTGCGCTATGGCGCTCATTGGGGGAGGGCTATGTCCAGCAGTGGACTAATATAGCCTGAAGAAGAAGAAGAAGATATCACTTTTTTGCTCGACCGTACTTTTATTTATAAACGGAAGTTTTTTGTAGTATTATTGTTACTTGATAATAAAATTAAGCACAAGAATAGCCACTTAGGACCTCCTTTAGCATCGCACTAAAAATTAAAGTGAAAACGGAAAAGTTTTCTTTGTCTCGGTTAATAATAAGGAAAATAATTCTATTTGTCCAATTTCTTTTATGTAACCCAGCACAATAAGGTTATAGATGTCAAAGTCTTTTATTAATGTTTTGCCAGTTGAGTAGCTCTTTTTGGACAATTTTAATTAATTTTATTGCCATAAAATACATTGAAATGTAGGTAATTAATTTCATCGTTTTATGAGTTACCTTTTTGTTGACATTGACAAAGAGTGAATTTTAACGTGGGATTCGCGCACTGGAAACAAAAGTCGTCGGAATTATTTAAGTATATCAAATCGGAATGGATTAAGTATATTCACATGAAATTATAGTTAACGGTACGGTGTATGCGTATTCACTCCAACCCGTTCAGTGTTAGTTACATTGCTTTCAAAATATACATTTATCTATATGTATAATCAGCCCACATCAACCCACTGCTGGGCATAGGCCTGCTTTTTACTGCGAAATTCCTCACGGTCCTGTGCTAATCTGATCCATCTCATACATACATTTATAAAAAAAATTACAAGGTCAAATCATCCAAATTAACTACACATTTATGTAAAGGCGTTTAAATATATATTAATTAAATTTCTTTAGAGTTATTTGCTTCGTAATTATTGACTATGATTTGCCGTAAGCTGCGAAGGTCTTTCAAAAGTCGTATATTTAAAGGAACAGAATGTTACTTGTATACTTTCCTCCTGAAGGCTATTTCGGGGTCCTTTGGTCCATGAATGGACCATCGGTAGGGAACTGATGTTAATCTATAGGTATAAGGTGAAACATTTTTGTTCTTGGCTATAAACGACGGCCTCGGTGGCGCAGTGGTTTGGCACGCTGACTGTAAAGCCGAAGGTCTCGGGTTCGATCCCCGGCCGGGTCAAACTAGGAACGAACTTTTCTAGTTTGTCTCGGGTCTTGGATGTTATCTATGTATTTATTGTATTAAATCTATCGTCGAGTTGGCACCTATAATACAAGTCATTTAGTTGTACTTAGTATAGGGCTAACGAGATCTGTGTAATATGTCCATAAGTATTTATTTATTTATTATTCGTTATCAACCCTTGTATGTCCCCACTGCTGAGGCACGGGTCTCTTCCTGCATCGCAGGAAGGTTAGTCCATACTCCACCACGGGGGCAAAGTCCGGGTTGGTGGAGGATTGTAAGACAGTGGCGGGCCTTACTGTCAGAAGTTATCAAGCCGCCCATAAGGCCTCTGACATGGCTTAACGACTGCCATTATATGACAGCCGGCACCAACGGCTTAACGTGCCTTGCGAAGCACGGAAGCGCTCGGAAAAATGCCACTAGCGGTAGTCACGGGACGCTCACCCATCCCGTACCTGACCTCGCCTGTTGTTGCTTAACCAAGTAATTGATTCCAATCACTCGGTTCGCCTAGGCCACGAGCGCTTATTATTATTATTATTAAATGGTTCTTAATTCCTTCATTAAAAAGATCGCTACGGTAAAGCCCGCCATTGCCTTACAATCCTCCAACCCGGAATTGGCCCCGTGGTGGAGTATGACCTAACCTTCCTGCGATGCAGGAAGAGACCCGCGCCCCAGCAGTGAGGACGTGCAAAAGGTTGATATCATATGATTCGTGTTACCTCTTTTCCATTAGTTTCCTTATGTATACAGTGCATTCCGTAACAGCTGGCGCATGCAACAGCTTCCCACGGTCCGCGTTAGCGCGGACGGACGCGGACCAGCTTGCACGACACACCGTGGGAAAGGTCTCGGCCGCGGTAGCAAAGAACGTCTGTGGCCGTGCGCCGGTATCCTGGCAACGTATGGTGCGGCAAAGGTGCGGTGCGACAAGATTCGTGATCTACTACGAATTACCTGCCATGATCTACTACTAATGGGTGATAAAATAGAAAATTAAATTAGATATATAAGTACACTTACCTTAAACGTCTTGTGTTGTATGCTGATATCCACCAGTGACGTTGTTTCTTTTACTTTTACGGTGAGGTTTTTTTTTACAGCCGCAACTGCCGCGACGATACGTTCTCTTTCACTTCGAATTTTGAAATGAAGCTATCAAAAGATCTACGCGGATCGACACGCACCGTTGAAATAGCCCTGTTAGCGTGCGTTGCCTTCCGTGGTCATCGGCTGTGCGTGATGATCCGTAGAATCGCAAACCGTGGGAAGACGCCTCAAGTTTTTTGGTTAAAGACGTTTATTCAAATAAAAATACAAATAAATACAGAAGTTGGTTTCTCACAAACTGCATAACAGGTTGTTGGGGGATGCTCTTGGTTTTACAATTTAAAGTATTCTTGTATGCTATACAAATGGTATAAAAGATATTTGAAGACTCCCTACACGGTACCCTCTTGATCGCCTTACGCCTAAGGCTTGGATTTGGTCAGTTACATGACATTGCCACAAACCTACATACGATATGGTTTAAGCCAAACACAACAGCTACAATTGACTCAACAGAAATTCTATAACTCTTTTCTTACATGTAACTTTACAGACATTCTCACATCTTAAAGTATCAGGAAGACATTTAATATCTTCGGAATGAGATATTTTCTCAAGCGCATACCACATTTAACGAAAAACGCAAAACGTAACGTAGTGTAGGACGTCCTCCGACTAGGTGGGATGACGATCTGCGAAAAATTGCAGGCAGATGCTGGATGCGGCTAGCCGAAGACAGGGCGCTATGGCGCTCATTAGAGGAGGGCTATGTATAGCAGTGGACTAATATAGCCTTAAGAAGAAGAAGAATATACCATAATTTAGATCTTGGAACTCTAGCTATGATCAATTTTCTAAAGTTATTAAGTCGGTATACGCACGCTTGCCCAGTCTTATAGAGTTGCTCCAAAAACGGCAGTGTCAGACGACTTAGGCGACACATTAAGGGCGAGATAAATAGTCGCTTCTAAGAACGAGTCTTAGCCAAAGCACTTGCTTAAGAATCGATTTGTCTATCATAGACAGTAATTTGGCACTCTCTAAGTCGTGAAACCGAGACTAATTCTTAGCATTGGCCTAAGAACATGCTTAGCTAAGCAAACGTCTACTTTGATACTTAGCTAAGTTAGCCTGAAGTAATGCTTAGGGAAGCTTGAGTACGGACTTGGGCTAAGCAACGACTATTTATCTCGCCCTAAGAAATTATCTCTCAGTCAAGTATCGCCCCCGTCTTTCTTAAATTCATATGCGCGGCAGTAAACTCCGGAAAAGACGAAAACGATTTTTAGGAGAAATCGATTAAAGATATAGGTATCGATTACTAATATATTGATCACTGGACTGTAAGTTTTAAAAATAGTTGTCACAGTCTGTTCTTAAAAATAGTTGTCACAGTCCGTTGTTAAAAATAGTTGTCACAGTCTGTTCTGCTGTTGTTTCTTATGTTCACTTTTAAATAAAAACATATCATAATTTTCACAATAATGTCATAATTTCTGGCACGGTTAGCCAGAGGTCGCGGGTTCGAGTCCCGGCATAGGTGGAATTTTAGCCTCTGAATAGGTTTTTAAAAAAATGTCCTTAGCACGGGTTAGTGCATTAAAAAGAATAACACAAGTTATGATTATATTCTTTTTAATGTACTAACCCGTGCTAAGGACAATTTTAAAAATTTTTTGCCCCTAAATAGGTTTTTAAAACTCCACCAAGTGGCACTACGGTGCCGAAACGTGGACGCTCACAAAGGCTAACATGGAAAAAATCCAAGTCGCACAGAGAGCCATGGAGCGAGCCATGTTAGGCATTTCACTCCTTGATCGAGTGCGCAACGTTGCAATCCGACAAAAGACCAGAGTCGAAGATGTGGGCACACGGATCACAAAGTTGAAGTGGAGATGGGCGGGACACCTGATGAGACGGGATGACGGAAGGTGGACAAGGGCAGTCACGGAGTGGTGGCCAAGAACCGGTCGTCGTTCGGTGGGTAGACCACTTGCCCGTTGGAGGGATGACATTAAAAAAGCGGCCGGGGGTAAGTGGTCGAGATTGGCTAGGGACCGGGAGAGTTGGCGTGAAATGGAAGAGGCCTATACCCAGCAGTGGGCTTCATTCATGGGCTGGATAGATAGAGATAGATAGAAGTGGCACTAGTTAGCGCCCTGAATCAATCCTTAAGTCTGTACGCACGGCTCGCCCATTTTTATATGGGCTCCTGGTTGCTCCAAAAACGGCAGTGACAGACGACACATTAAGAAATTATCTCTCAGTCAAGTACCGCCCCCGTCTTTCTTAAATTCATAAGCGCGGCAGTAAACTCCGGAAAAGACGTTTCGTTTCACGTAAAAATGCAATTTCACTGTGTCACCGTCACAGGCAGACTTAAAATTCCTTCAAAACGTCTCGAGGGTAAAATGGGGTATGCACATTTTTACGGAATAAGCTGAGAATTAGTAATAAGGCCGCCAATTGTACTGTATCTTGATAATTATTTTACGTTCGTTTTTCCTGGTGTACAATAAAGGATATTTTTGTTGTCTTTTGTTGTTACTGGTGTACAATAAATCATATTCTTAGTTAGAATATTTTCGGGGCTTAATCGCGCAGTAATTTATTGCTATTTTACCTCGACGTTTCGACGACGTTACAGTCATCGTGGTCACGACAAGTCAGAGTGCTTAGTGCGAGTTTTTTAACTACTCGATCGCGTTAAAGTAAACTCATATTTCTATGGCATCGGCGAAGCGCCACCTAGCGACAAGTATGGAAATTAAAATTGCTGCATGCGAGTTGTATGGTCTACGTTGAGAAGTGAACACGTTTACCAGCCAAAACACGAATAAACGCGAGTGCGAGTTGTACTGTGACAGCGTTTTGCCAGTTCGAACGGTTAACTTACTCATACTCACTACTCAATGCTCGATTAACGCGGTAGTAAAGTTATTCGATTGGATCTGTCAAACTCGCACTAAGCACTCTGATGGCTGGCACCCGTTCGCATCTTTGGCTGATGAGGTTTCAGACTACCCTCAATCAGCCATCACAAAGCACAATTAGGGTTGCGACACACTACACTGACAATGTCGGACGATAAGCCATGCGACTTTTTTCTTAAAATATTTTTTTTATATATTTTAATTAATATTATTATCTAAGATAAGATAAGAATATTCTTTATTGTATACCGGAAAAATAGTTACAGAAACGGCAGATACAAAAGATCAAATACAATGTGCGGCCTTATTGCTAAAAGCAATTTCTTCCAGGCAACCCTAATCTCATCTTATCTGAGAAGCTTTGTGGGTAATCATTAAGGATTAAAGAAAATGTGGTAATAAATATTACTACGGAAGGTCCGTAGGTACGTATAGTAAGGGAACCTACGAGAAGCCATATGGGGTAAATTTAAATTTTCATCCAGGTTCCTTTTAATTTTTGAATATTGTATTTTCTCGAGTGAGTGGAAGGACTGGTAAGAGACTTCTCAGGGAGACAAACATTGACCAAATATACGACGTATTAGTAAAGATGAAACCAAAAAGTAACTGGAACCGGCGTGCGTGCATAAAATAAAAAAAATAAAATAAAAATTGTTTATTTATAAATCCAACGACTTATGAACGTCGATGAAGCGATGGCGATCTGTCAGGATCGTGGCAAGTGGCAGTCCCTGGTCTCTGCCTACCCGTCTGAGATACAGAGTATGCATCGTCTGAGATGTAGGCTTGAGTATGTATGTATGCATATATTTTCTTATCGTTATTTTTGTTTTTTTTTTTTTTTGTGTTAAAATTATTTTGTGTAATAAATGGTTTCTATTCTACTATATTCAGTAGCGGTGGCAGCAGTGGCTAATGACTGTAGAAAATAATAATTTTTTGACCATTAATATTTTATTTTCGTTTCTCCTATAAGACCGAACAAAAATCTATTTGTTGATACAATAAATTTTTAAATGGATAGATACATAGAATACGCTTTGTTGTACACAGAAATTATATAAAAATATAGTACAAATGGCGTCCTTATTACAAAAAGCAATTTCTCTCAAGCACCCATAGTCTATTATTGTCATGCGTTAGGTGGAGGGGACAAGTTTTCACAAAACAGGAAATCCTATTGTGGTATGTAGGGCTAGGGCTAGGGCTAGGGCTTCATTCTTTTGTATGTAATTGTTTTTCGGACAAAAAAAATATTTTTCATTTAAATTTTTCAACAATAATATGAAATAGAAGCACTACAAGACAAAACATGTGTTTGTCTTGTAGTGCTTTAAGTTACGTACATCTGCACATGTGTTGTGGAAGTACCACAAACTAACGGTTAAGAAAAACATCGTGAGGAAACCCACGTCTAGGTTGGCTACGCACTTATGGACTTGTATTTCTTTTGGGTTAGACTGACTAAGCTGTCAGGATGGAATATGTCCTGGGCAAGCCTACTCCATCTAAAAACGAATGTTTCAGATACTGCAGTGCCTGAGTGGTTCCTTCACCCATCTCCTGTGAGTGAAGGTGCTTCAAGACGCTGCATTAATCAACACACTAAGTAGATCAATAATCTCACAAAGGGTAAATGTATTGTGTATTGAACGAAGAGCATTGGTTGAAAATTTAATCAAAACATTTTCATGTGTATTATCAATACTCAAACAGAAGTAACTTGTTTTACTTTCCAGTCAAACCTGCATTTTTCTCGTATTCACGAATATTTTATAAGCTTCTTTATGTTTTCGGCAAATTGGTTTTTCGTGAAGGAAGAGGGACTGCGGTGACTAGCTTTGTTTTATGCATATATTTTTTCGATTACCTACTTGCGCAATTTATCTTAAGTAACCATGAAATTTAAGTTATTTTAGAAATTAAAAATTTATTTTTACACATTGTATCAAAATTTTAGATCATGATCAAAATAAAAGGCTTTATACTTAAAAGTACACTTTTAAATTAAAAGCCTTTTATTTTAGTCACGGGCCAAATTTTTATATTAAAATAATTAGTGAAACACTTATTGTAATAATAATAACTTCCACACAAAACAATCACTTGACCTGGTCCCAAGATTAAAGAATAAAGGTCATTCGAAAGGTGGCGTGGTGGCCGGGTCATCTATCTCCCTCCAAAATGGTTAAGACTGAAGATGGCTGACCTCTGCGTTATGCTCGTGAAGGAGTGTTGTTCGTGTGTCTGGCCGCAGCACTTGTCATGTTATCATGGCCTATGTAAAACAATTTAATAATGCTTTAGCATGGGTGAAATTTTTAGCCTCTAAATAGGTTTTTAATGCTTTTTTTAGCATTTAAAGTTATTAATAGCAATCATAGAATCTTATACGTATAGGTGGTACATATCTAAAGTATTAGATTTAAGAGGACTTGAGAAAAGATGGTCAGAGTGGCGTTTTTTTCCCGCTGACTTTTTCTCCACTACACTACGGCTCAAAGGCAGCGGCTTTCACTTTCATGTTACATTGTACTTTGATATTCAGCAAACAGAATGTTAATTCTTTACGTTGAATTAAATTAATTGAATTATCATCCAATCCGTAGATAAAAAGGTCAAAATTTTTGTCTCTAAATCGGAACAGACACTCTAAGTATTTACTTAGATTGATTCTAAATATTCAAAAACCTCAATTACTATCCTTTTTCCCAAGGAGTCTTTTTATTTTTTCTTGGAGAAAACTCGATAGCCCGATAGCAAGTTCGGCAGTTAATCGTCAGATAGTTCTCCCAAGTGATTATCGCCGCAAATTTACGCGATAGAGTTTCAGTGGCGGCAATCGAACGTTTATGGCTGGTACAATCGGAAAGAAAAGCTAAAAAGCGACCTTTTTCAAATAAAAAAAAACCAAACATTGGTATCATTATCAACCCTTGTATGTCCCCACTGCTGAAGCACGGGTCTCTTCCTGCATCGCAGGAAGGTTAGACCATACTCCACCACGGGGGCCAAGTCCGGGTTGCTGGAGGATTGTAAGACAGTGGCGGGCCTTACTGTCAGAAGTTATCAAGCCGCCCATAAGGTCTATGACATAGCTTAACGACTGCCATTATATGACAGCCAACACCAACGGCTTAGCGTGCCTTGCGAAGCACGGAAGCGCTCGGAAAAATGCCACTAGCGGTAGTCACGGGACGCTCACTCATTCTGTACCTGACCGTTGCTTATTGTTGCTTAACCAAGTGATTGATTCCAATCACTCGGTTCACCTGGGCCACGAGCGCTTTGCACGAACGTTATAGCAACGTTCGTTGCTATAACGTTCGTTGCTATAATTATTTACTTTAAAACGCTTTAGGGTGCTAATTAGCGCCACCAAGGGAATAAAAATTACAACTTGTTTTATAATACGTTTTATGCAAAAAGTAATTTGGATTTAGTACAATATGACGCTCTCTGCTCCAAAAGTGTATCTGGACCAAGCGCCGCACAAACGTATCTATTCTAGAAGAACTTCAGATAAAGACGAGGCTCTCCACAATCTGCACCCAACGCATCCTGAAGTTCTTCGGACATACCGTCCGACGAGGGCCAGATAATCTTGAATATGTTATTATCACCGGTCGAGCGAACGGGAAACGAAGCAGACGACGAGAACCAACGCGTTGGACAGACATAATAACTAAAGCTTCGGGAGTTACCCTACAAGCAGCCATACATCTGGCGCATAATCGAATCAAATGGAGAGAGCTGGTGGCGGAAGCTGCCCCATAGTCACGTCCCTCAGCCATGAGGAAACGACAAAAAAGAAGAAGCTTCAAAAGTTCCTAGGTCCACGCCTTCAACATGGCTAAGAGTATGAATGGGGACTGCTTCTAAAACTGAGGGGTCTGCAAGCCAATTTTTTATGGTGGTAAATAAATACTCCAGTGAAAATACTGACACTTTCCACGCCGCCTTTACTCTTGTCCCACACACAAAAGCTAACCTCTGTAAGAGTATATTTACACTGTACACCCGACAGCAGGTCAAACTTTTAAATTTTGTTGCAAAGTCGTTCTTAACATGACGTCTAAATTGATAACTCTTTTTGTGCAATATTTTCGTCGCCCACGATACAGGCTCAGCCTGGTGTGTGGATACGGTCATCATAACTTCGATATCGATATAAACCATTTGTATGTTCTCACTGCTGGGGCACAAGTCTTTTCTTGCATCGTAGGAATGAATCGCACCACCACTTAATGTTATTTAAAAAATACTGTTAATTTGGTTCTTTGTAAACTAAGATTATTAAGTGTTAGTCACATACGTGTAACTGAATTCATTTGGTAATAAATACTTTTTACTTATTTTCCATTCCTTAGTGTATACCTATGTTAAGGTCAACATGCTGTCGTTTGTATTAAGTACACAACATTAACTTTTTATACGCCGCGTAATTTATTCATATTAACTGAGTAAACTAGGTGTCTGTACTCACGCACGGTTTTATTGCCCTTATCACGCAAATGCACGCCGTGTGACGAAAAATGTTTGGGGGTACGTACATACATTATAAAAACTCACGACTGTACCCCGGAAGGGTAGGCAGAGAGTTTCACCCCGGAAGGGAAACAGCTGTGGTTTCGGAAACGCACATGGCCTAGTGAAACCGAGTGATTTGAATCAATCACTTGGCAACAACAGATGCAGTCAGGTGCAAGATGGATGACTGTCCTGTAACTACGTAAGTGGCATTTTTTCGAGCATTTCTATGATTCGCAAGGTACGTTAAGACATTGGTGTCGGCTGTCATGTAATGGCAGTCGTTAACCTATGTCAGAGTCCTCATGGGTGGCTTGATAACTTCTGACAATAAGGCTCGCCACTGTCTAACAACCCTCCACCGACCCGGAATAGGCTCCCGTAATGGAGTATGGCCTAATTTTCCTGCGATGCAGGCAGAGACCCGTGCCCCAGCAGTACGGACATACAAAAGGTTGATATCGAATAAAAAAAATCCCGAGAACGGAGGTTTCTAGCTGTCAATATTAGTACTACACTATTTTTATTTTTAATGCACTAACCCGTGCTAAGGAACAAATTTAAAAACCTATTTAGAGGCTAAAAATTTTTCCGAAAGAATCCCGGCATGGGTGAAATTTTTAGCCTCTAAATAGGTTTTTAAATATTAGTACTAACAAAAACCTATTCTTTTTAAAAAACCTATTTGAGGCTAAAAATTCCACCCATGCCAGGATTCGAACCCGCGACCTCCGGATATCCGTGCCAGCGCTCTATCCAACTAAGCTAATAGGCGACTCACCGGCATCAGTGAAATTTCGAACCTCTTTACACTATTCTCTGTATTACGTACAGGCAGCGACAACTGGCTTAAGTAAATTGCATCACTTACAGCCCCGACTACCTACTTTGCAGTTAGGTTTTTACATCGGAATGATATCACTGTACCCACATGATTATACTACCTATTTTTGTTTTTAATGCTCTAACCCGTGCTAAGGACAATTTTAAAAAACCTATTCAGAGGCTAAAAATTCCACCCATGCCGGGATTCGAACCTGCGACCTCTGGCTATCCGTGCCAGCGCTCTATCCAACTGAGCTAATAGGCGACTCACCGGCATCAGTGAAATTTCGAACCTCTTTACTTTATTCTCTGTATTAGTAATAACTAACAACTTTTACTAAGCATAAATAAATATTAACGCTTACTTACTAAGCCAGCGATATTTTTTTGCGTAGCGCCACCTAGCGGCAGCCAGGAAAACCATCTTAGTAATGGCTTCTTTGCCCTACAGAAAGATATACAAATAAATTGAACACCTAACATAGTTACAGAGTTACAATCCTCGCCGAGGCGACATGTTTTCGTTGCAAGCGGTTTAGCAAGTACTACTAAACTGAAAGACGGTTCACGTCTAAACAAATGACAAATGAAGGCAATGAATCTCATCAAATTAACAAAGAGGTCTTAAAATTGTCCTTAGCACGGGTTAGTGCATTAAAAAAAAAGAATATTACCAAAGAGGTCTGTATGATCGGCATCGTTACCAAGATTTTTTTGCACGGTTATTTATTCAGTAAAAAATCTTATAAATTAAACAGCTTTCGCGAAACTGCAAAGCGGTTTGTTGACAAAGAGCTTTTACTCTATTCATATTTTTGAAAACCTACTTAGAGGCTAAAATTTCTATTCATATTACTTTTGAATAGTTTTTTTTTTTTACTTAAGTTGCTAATATTTGCTAATATTGACTGCCTCGTTGGTCAAGCTGTTAAGGCACTTGACTACCAAGACGGCGGTCGTGGGTTCAATTCCCTCTAAGGGCCGCCGTACATATGTACAAGTCGCCTCAGTCTTAGTCTCAGTATATTTTCATGTTTGTGAATTCCTTGTATGGTTACCATATTACAGAGTATCCTAGTTTGGGACCAGGACCAGCAATTGTGTTATGTGAACATTATATTACTTTACAAACCTTATTATTGCACGTCAACAACTTAATTAGAGTTATTTAAATTCACTCAGCGTCACTGCACAAAGTATAACAGAGAGGATGGTTTCAAGCTTTCAAGTACGTGGAATCCAGTGCTTATCACCGGACCGGTCCGTGGACGTAGTGAGTGTTGTGTGTCGGCCAGCTTCGAAAAATTAATAGTGACTTGACTACCCACAATAATTGACTGTACTCGCCACTTCAGTCTACCCGAGACCACGGCAACTGTAACGCTGCCGAAACGTCGGGAAATAAGGTAATTACGTTTTACCTAATAAATAATCGTGGTTTGACCCGTTTAAGACATACTACAGTCACAATGTAAACTGGCCAGTTTTGAGAACTTTATGTAATTTTAACTAATTGTTTCTTCTTCCGTTTGTTTCAAATGCCTACCATTTAATTTCTTGCACCACCTGTGGTTGACTGGTAGAAAATGCTTATAGCATTAAGTCCGCCACATTGCCATTGTATTTTGTTACTTATGTACAATAAACGTATTAATAATAATAATAACTTTCAGCGGAACTCTTTAGCGTTGGTTTTCTCCCCATATTAAAAAAAAGACGTCAATGTAATTTAATTAGCCTTAATACGCTTGACAGACCAGCGTAACGGTAACGAAGCACTCTTAAAATACAAGTAAATTTTATATGTTCTGTTGCAAAAGAACCAATTACAGTGAGAGGGTTAACTAATGTGACGTGATAATTTTTCGACATTTTGAAGTTTTGCCTGTAGTAGTTTACTCGAAAATTGCCGCCAAACTCTACAAAACAACTGACAAATAAACGCGATAAATTTCCACCAAGGAGATCTTTAATCGATACTTAATACCTTTTTTTATTGGCATCGCTACTAACTGGCCAGTTGCAAAAAAATTCAGCGCGACGATTTTGTTCGAGACTTTTTATTTTATTTCTATCATAATATTAAAAAAAAGCTTGAGAACACATGACAAATGTGGCTCTTATGGTTCTTCAACCAAAAAGTTCTTTAATCGATAAATTAATAACTTTTTTATCGGCACGGCTAGTAACTAGCCAGTTCTAAAAACTTGCAATGTGACTCTTTAGAGCCTTTGTTAGCGAAGCGGTAAAACGCCGGCTTCTCAACCGGGAGGTCGTGGATTCAAAACCCGGTATGTACCAGTGACTCTGTGTTCTAAGTAATATATATTAAAGTAAAGTTATAGTGAAGTTATAGTAGCACTAAAGGAAGGCCTATGATACGAGATAAAGAATGTAAACAAAGTTTTAGGGGTTCTAAACATTTTTATTTGAATAAATTATAGTTAAACAAATTTCGGATTCCTTATTCTAATCGCTGGCGTCTGTATTAGACAAACATGATTCACCTAGATCCGCCAGGTTGTGATGCTATAATTAAAACCAACAACTAATTACAATAACAGCAAAAATCAACAAGAAAACTAACAGTAACGGATTGATAAACACAATCAACTTAGTAAATACGAAAACGAAAAATACGTATCACTTCGAACGCAATATAAACAGGAATGAACTATTATAGTTCACAAAATAGTGGATGATACCAAATGTTGACAACTGCCGTACTGAAATTTTCCTGTACCACGAAACACGCAACGACAGCTGTCGTCGATTAAATTACGCCATTACCGCATACGTGTGACAAGGACACAGATAATAATCGTTCACTATCGCAATGTAACTCAGTAACGGCCCGTTTGCTTACATTCTTTATCTCGTCTCATTGGCCTTCCTTTAGCTGTGAATAAGATACTTTCTCGCAGTAAAACGTAGCCTAAGTGTTAATCCAGGGTGTCAGCTAACTCCACACCAAATTTTATCAAAATCGCTCTAGTCGTTTAGACGTGAAGAAGTAACAAACATACACACTCACAAACTTTCAACTTTATAATAGTGCGATGTGATGTAATTATTACCAATCGCTAACGATCAAGAAAAACATCGTGAAAAAACCTGAGTATGTTAGTTAGTTATATATATATATATATATATATATATATATATATATATATATATATATATATATATATATATATATATATATATATATATATATATATATATATATATATATATATATATATATATATATATATATATATATATATATATATATATATATATATATACATATATATATATATATATATATACATATTTTTTAAATTTATATTTTTTTATAAATTTAAATAAATTTAAATTTTATGTATATATAAAATTACTAATAATTACAAGTAATAATTACATTAAGTAATACAGAGAGTATTGTAAAGAGGGTCGATTTTTCACTGATGCCGGTACTTGCCCATTAGCTCAGTTGGTAGAGCGCTGGCACGGTTAGCCAGAGGTCGCAGTTTGAGTCCCGGCACGGGTTAGTGCAACAAATAGAATATAAAGAAATGTAATATAAAAAAGGCCGTAACACGCTTCACAGGCCACTGTAACAACAACAAAGCCTCTTATCATTCAAGTAAATTATAATTGTTCTGTCGCACCGAAACCAATTACAGTGAGAGGCCTAGTTAATGAGACGTTACAATTAATGGACTGCAGTTAAGGACGCCACGGCTGGCTTAAAAAATAACAACAGATGTACTCTTGTAATGGGCCAACAGAAGGACCTACTTGCATTGTAACTGAAACGCGTCTGTTACTTATTACAAGGAGTAATTAGGGATTGTTCCTGTGATATAAATAATACTCGATCTGCAGTTGAAATTACAATAAATTCCATATATTTTCAGCTGTAGCAGTTGCTTACCGTGAAGGAAAACATCGTGAGGAAAACTGAGTGCCTGAGTGGTGGTAGCTCAGTGGGTAGAACAATGAACTCGCAAGCGAGAGACCCAAGTTCAATCCCCAGTACGAGCGTGTACCAATGACTTTGTTTGATTTCAAAGTTACGTACATTTGCGAATTTGTAGTCGCAATACCAAACGCTAACGGTTAAGGAAAACATCGCGTGGAAACCCGCAGCTAGGTTGTCAGGATGGTATAGGTGCCTATGTAAGCCTACACCATCTAATTATCTTTTTCTGTGAGAAGGCCTGTGCCCTGGAGTGGGACGTTTGCAGGCTACATAAAAAAATCCTTCATACTTTTATTTTAGTCGCCAGTCTTCAACATTTTGAGGAAACCTGAATGTCTGCAAAGTTCAAATACCTCAGCGCTTGAAACTGCCATTTCGCGGTGGGCATGTGTGTGGTAATTAGCCCTTACTCCCTCTTTCTGAGAGAAGGCCTGTGCGTTGCATTGGAACATACATAGGCTAGTTATATATTGAACGGGTCTAATCGCGATTACTTATTAGGTAAAACGTACTAGCCACTTCAGTGTACCCGACACCACGGCAACTGTAACGCTGCTGATACGTCGGGAAATAAGGTAATTACGTTTTACCTAATAAATAATCGCGATTTGACCCGTTTAATATATAACTATGTACGAGTATCGCGAATCATTTAGAAATACTATACATAGGCTACATGATATGTCATTCGGTGTGGATGGTTTATTTGTGTTCTTATTCTTTAGTCTTCTTCTTTTCTAGTAAATAAATAAATATTCATGGACAATTACACCGATCTCGTTAGCCCTAAACTAAGTACAACTCAATGACTTGTGTTATAGTTGCTAACTCGACGATAGATTTAATACAATAAATACATAGATAACATCCAAGACCCGAGACAAACTAGAAAAGTTCGTTTCCTAGTTTGACCCGGCCGGGGATCGAACCCGAGATCTTCGGTTTTACAGCAGCGTGCCAAACCCCTGCGCCACCGAGGCCGTCAATAGTATTTCTTTTTCTTCTTCTTTGGTCCCTTTATCCTCCGTGGAGTCTGGGGCTCACAAGGGCTTTCCATTTATCTCTATGGCTAGGGATGGTAACTCTAGCTAAGTTACTCCCTTCTTTTTCGTCTCAGAGACAACGGAGCTCTGCTACGGTTTATCTGTGCATTCTATTCAAGTTATTTCCTTTTTTATTGCATCGAAGTTTCTGCAGCATCTGCTGCTGGCAACACCGAACGTCCGGATAAATAATGTGAACTCGACCGCGAAGTCCGGCTACAAAGAAAATTATGATTGAAATATTGTAATATAATACATTTATGTACCTTAGCTCCTGAAATTACCAATCCGCGGTAGGCAAGTGTGGTAATAAGCCTATATTTTCTCTCTTTTAGAGAGAGCCTGTACCTTACAGTGGTACGTGTATAGGCTAAATAAAAAAAAGATTATGTGGATTCTATCATATTTTAAGAATCTACATAATAAGGATAGTAATCATCAATACACACGTGTATCATACGACGTTTTTCAACACACATAATGAATAAAATGACAATAAAAACAAATTTTATTTAATTAAAACTGTTTTTATACGGATTTATGCTCGTTTATTACATTTTTTACAATTTTCCAACGTTTCGGCACTTTTTCAGGTGCCGTGTTGAAAAAGTGCCGAAACGTTGGAAAATTGTAAAAAATGTAATAAACGAGCATAAATCCGTATAAAAACAGTTTTAATTATGTCTACTGCTCGTGTTAACCTTAGAAAATACTAAATTTTATTTAGTTGTGAAAAATTTTTCGATATGGCGGGAAAAAATAATCAGTTATCCTATGCCCGCGCATTGCGACTTCCACAGGCTAAAGGGATGTTTTTTTTTTCCGCGCATAGGATTTGCGCCTATTCTGCCATATACAAAATGGGAAATTGAAAGTTTGCTTTTATTACAGAGAAAACAAAAGTTATATTTGAGTGAAAGTTTTATTTATTGAACATGTATGATTTAAAATTACCTATTTAAATAAGAAGTTGCATGAAATGAGCAAGCAATAGGAATAATAATTTATTTGTTCTATGGAACACGATCTTTTTTTTTGAATAAAAACTTTTTTAAGAAAAAAACAACTCAACCAATAAAATAAGCAAAAAAAACTATACCTCACTAGTGAGTTATATCAATGAAAAAGTCACGGTTTCAGAGTTGCTGTATAAAACATTCATTTAGTTCACACTTAGTTCAAAGTCTTCACAAAGAAATCAAAATAAGTAAACATAAAAAAAATTGCTCATTTCGTGTAAGACTTGACTTTGGCAGAATTTGTCGACATCAGCTGGTTGCCATATCAATATGAAATTATAAATAAGTCACGGTTTGATTATGGGTATCTTTCTGTGCCTAATTGCGGTGACCATAGAGTCACTTTATGAGCAAGTGTGTTTGAAAGTATTTTACTCCCGTCGCCCCATGATTTCGCATAGTAAGTGTGTAGATTTGCATAAATGCACCACAGCATCGCCCTTCACAAAAGCTTTCCGCTGTTTACCTACTTCATACACAACATTATTCCAAGCACATTCATAAAGTACAGTTTGACGTCACTAAAGATACTCGTACATTACAGTCTTTTCAGCTGATAGTGGCAAGCACGCTTACATGGTCTTTCGCTCGTGGCCTAGTGAAGCCGAGTGATTGGAATCAATCACTTGAGTTAAGCAACAGCAGGCGTGGTCAGGAGGATTGTAAGACAGTGCCCTTACTGTCAGAAGTTATGAAGCCGCCCATAAGGCCTCTGACGTGGCTTAATGACTGCCGTAAATGACAGCTGGCACGCACGGCTTAGCGTTTCTTGCGAAGCACGGAAGTCACGGGACGGTCACCCATCGTGCACCTGAGTGCTAAGTGCGAGTTTTTTAACTACTCGATCGCGTTAACGTAAACTCATATTTCTATGGCATCGAGGAAGCGCCACCTAGCGACAAGTATGGAAATTAAAATTGCTGAGTGCGAGTTGTAATGGTTTACGTTGAGAAGTGAACACGGTTACCAGTCAAAACACGAATAAACGCGAGTGCGAGTTGTACTGTAACAGCGTTTTGCCAGTTCGAACGGTTAACTTACTCATACTCACTACTCAATGCTCGATTAAGGCGGTAATAAAGTTATTCGATTGGATCTGTCAAACTCGCACTAAGCACTCTGAAATCAATTTATGTGTAGTGCATATGAAAGTTTTATTTCATGAATTGTTTAGTTTTTACCATTAAGATCACTAACTGTTGTTATAATTACTTCGAAGCTAAAATATCCTTTTAAAAAACGCTAAAAAAATACCGTATTTTAACTTCGACACAACTACTGTAACCTAATAACTGTAACAATATACGAGGCAGTTGATTTAAAACAAATACTTTCTGTTCGGTATCAACCCTTGCATATCCCCACTGCTGGGGCATGGGTGTTTTCCTGCATGGCAGGAAGGTTAGACCATACTTTCTGTTCACCTTTTCTCATACCCCAATGTACGATCATAGAGTACCCGAGATTTACGCTACGAGAGCGATGGGAAAATATACCGAGTGCATTTTTGCATCAATTTGGCGTACCACTTCAATATAAACCTTATTGCTGCAGAACTTTAAGTTTACTTTAGAACGTCAAGAGGGAAATTTTCCAATAAAAGCAGCGTCGTTCGCGGTTGCGGCCATGGAGGTTGGATTTTGGGTAATTTACGAGTGCTCAGTAATAATACGGTAATACGTTACAATAAAAGTTCTTCTGGAGCATAACTTTTAATAATTCTTGATTTCAATATAGTCTGAAATAAGTTTTTTTTTTAATTTTGTATATAATTAAAACTGTTTTTATACGGATTTATGCTCGTTTATTACATTTTTCCCCTACAAGAGGCAGGAGTATACAAGCTCGACTGTGAATGTGGTTCCTCGTACATTGGTCAAACCAAGCGTTCCATAGCTGAGCGGGTGAAGGAACATATCGCGGATGTGAAACATAAGCGCTCTGGTAGATCTGCAGTCAGCGAACATACACTTAGCGGTACCAACCACTTTATATGTTTCGATAAAGTTAAAGTTCTAGCCCGAGAAGACCGTTACTTCCCTAGAATGATACGCGAGGCAATAGAGATCCGCCGGCATCCAAATTTTAATAGAGATCGTGGTTGGAACATACCGGTAGTATGGGAACCAGTGCTTAAGTGCATAAGACCCCCTTGCTAGAAGTGTGATTGTAGAGTTAAAATTTTAAATTTCAACTAATAATCAGTATTTTTAAGTTCATGTAAAATATTTAGTTTACAAATTTAATTGTAGCTTTAATTACTAATAATCAAAACTGTTGACTTTACATAAAAAAATATTGGTTTGCCTATTTTGGAACGTAACTTCATAATTAAAAAGTCTACACGTAACTTTATAATAAACTTTTTTAACTTTTGCCGAGGGTAGTAAACTAACCGTTAATGCTTTCCAAAAGACTCCTGTCACCTCAGTCATCCGGGACCACGGCACCTAAAAAATTTCCGAAACGTTGGAAAATTTTATAAATGTAATAAACGAGCATAAATCTGTATAAAAACAGTTTTAATTATGTCTAGTACTCGAACCTTAGAAAATACAATTTTGTTTCTATTTTGGCATGCATAATTAAATTTATAAATATGTAATTATTAAGGGTTCTTTTCAGTTATACTTTTAGAAAGGGTTCTTGTAATGAAATATTGTATATGACTTGAAATTAAAATCATATATCAAAACCAACATATATTTTAAAAAAAATATTGATTATAGTCTTTTTAATGCACTAACCCGTGCTAAGGACAATTTTTAAAAACCTATTTAGAAGCTAAAGATTCCACCCATGCCGGGACTCGAACCCGCGACCTCTGGCTAACCGTGCCAGCGCTCTCCAAACTGAGCTAATGAGCGACTCACCGGCATCAATAAAATTTCGAACCTCTTTACAATACTCTCTGTATTACGTACAGGCAGCAAATAAATAAATAAATTAATACTAATTGGTTATTATGACTCTCGATAAATGCCATCATTATTAATAATAGGCCTGTAATACGTAACTGCGGATGAAACTGCGTCTGAGGAGTGCTTTAGGGGAATGGTTATTTTATATGTAGGGCAGCTTGAGTTTAGTATTAAGGTAGTATTTACTGTTGATGCTAAAAAACTCAATTAATCAATATATCAATCAATCATACTGTACTCGTCCACTGCTAGACATAGGCCTCCCCCACCACTTGCCACTGCCAGCAATCTGCCTCAGATCGTCGGTCCTGTAAGCTGGTGGGCATCCTACCCTACGCTTTCTTCCTTCCGTTCTACGCGGTTCTCAAGCCACCCAGACTTAAGCATGTATAAATAAATAAATGGATATCAACCCTTGTATGTCCCCACTGCTGGGGCGCGAGTCTCTTCCTGCATCGCAGGAAGGTTAGGCCATATTCCACCACGGGGGTCAAGTTCGGATTGGTGGAGGATTGTAAGCGGCGACTCATCCTGCATCTGACCGCGCCTGTTGTTGCGATTCCAATCACTCGGTTTGTCTAGGTCACGAGCGCTTTTCCCTCGGTTTGGCCGCGAGCGCTTCTAAATAAATAACTCTTTTTATTGCCTTGACTCCTACCTCCATGGAAAAGCACCAATTTGGTTGATTTTATTCAAGATGTTGCCCGGCGACGGTATTTCTGCATAACCTATTAAAAGTGGCTGTCTCACATTCTCCTCCAAGAGATTTGCTTCGAATTACTGGAATTGAGTGCACGGAGTATGAAATTGTGGAAGTTCTATACCCAAGAATACACCCACTACAAGACAAAAACTGTTATAATATAGAGTAAGAGAGAGAACTAGAAGGAAAGAAAGAGAGGACGAAGAAGTGCAATGTAAAGATTTTTTTTATTCATACTGTTTAACGTTGGAAAAGTTATAGAGAATTTTATCAACTATATACCACCGCGCACCGTTGAGATTTCAACGATAAAAAAAAATGTAACCCTAAAACAAATTTCTAATAAAAATAAACTTTGCATCTACGATTTACACAGCGTCCAGTGCCTCTTTAAATCGTATTCTTCACTCATTCTAGATTAGCGAAGGGACAACTCACATGCTACGTAATAAACGTCAAAATATAAACAAAATATATATTTTGATACCTTTCATCATCATCATCCTATGGCTATACTAGTCCACTGCTGGACATGGCCCTCCCCTAATGAGCACCATAGCGCCCTGTCTTCAGCTTGCCGAGCATCTGGTTGCAGGATAGAATTTCCAACCAAAGTGATATCTCCAGTTCTCTGTCGGATGCATTCGATATAGCTCAGAGAATTAGCAAGCTGAAGTAAAATAAAAAAATAAAAATTCGTTTATTATAAGAAAAGGATTTTTACAAGACATTGGATCATAGCGCCTCCCACACTAGGCGCAGCCTGTGTCGCGGGTGGCGGAGAGATTACACATTGTACCGATCGAACAAGCGAGTCACCGCACAATCGTAGGCATGCGGACAAAAGTGTTATTATGGACCAACTTTTGCTGCCGCACTAGGCCGAGCCTGTGTCGCGGACAGCTTTGGTATATAATGCGTGCCTGCGCTTGTGTTACACTTTATTGGCTTCGTGTAGATATTGTATAATTATAGTTTAACAATTCATTTAAGTGGCAGTGGTCTGGCCATATCTCGCGAAGAACCGATAACCGCTGGAGTAAACGAGTTCTTGAGTGGAGACCGCTACTCGGCAAACACAGTGTAGCACGCCCTCCGACCAGGTGGGATGACCTGCAAAAAACTGCAGGTCTCCTTCTTTCTTCTTCTTCAGGCTTTATTAGTCCACTAATAGGTTTTTAAATTTGTTCCTTAGCACGGGTTAGTGCATTAAAAATAAAAATAGTATAATGAAAATTAAATGCATTTATAATCGGCTGAGAATTACATAAACATTTTTACGTCACCTATTCATTATTACACACAATAAGCTAATTTAAATTAAAACAAAACACGTATTGCCTTGCATGCATCACAAAAAGGAGAAAAAACAATTACAACTTATGTAAAAAAAATAACAAACCAATTTACCCCGGGGTTGATAATTTTTAATAGTGATAATAATATGCTTGAAGTAGCATTTCAACTTTAAGCTCCTCTTATAAGTTCACAGTAAACAACTACTTAAGGCGCTTCGGGCTGCTAACTAGTGCTACCAATGGAAAAAAATCATAACTCATTTTTTAACACGGCCATTCTTCTACCCACTGGGTTACGGCTGCTCTAGCCTCCTAAGCCCTGGCGTCCTAGAAATAGGACATCACGAATAAGTTTCTTTATTGACACCCAACGATTTAGTATGAAGTCCGGAAAACCTACTGTTCCAGGTCCAATATTTTCCTCATCATTTTTTGGACAACAAAAAGAAAAAGTTCTTCAAAATCTACGTAGTTTTAGAAAACTTGAACTATTTCAGTGTTACCTCTAGGGCTTAGGTGGCTAGAAAAAAATAAAATTGTTTTACGGGGTGCTAACTATGAAACTTTCACCTTCTATAATAAATATGAATAAAATGAAAATTAAATTTAAAAACCTATTTAGAGGCTAAAAATTTCACCCGGGATTCAAACCCGCAACCTCTGGCTATCCGTGCCAGCGCTCTACCAATTGAGCTCAATTGGTAGAGCGCTGGCACGGATAGCCAGAGGTTGCGGGTTCGAATCCCGGCATGGGTGAAATTTTTAGCCTCTAAATAGGTTTTTAAATTTGTTCCTTAGCACGGGTTAGTGCATTAAAAATAAAAATAGTATAATGAAAATTAAATGCATTTATAATCGGCTGAGAATTACATAAACATTTTTACGTCACCTATTCATTATTACACACAATAAGCTAATTTAAATTAAAACAAAACACGTATTGCCTTGCATGCATCACAAAAAGGAGAAAAAACAATTACAACTTATATAAAAAAAATAACAAACCAATTTACCCCGGGGTTGATAATTTTTAATAGTGATAATAATATGCTTTAAGTAGCATTTCAACTTTAAGCTCCTCTTATAAGTTCGCAGTAAACAACTACTTAAGGCGCTTCGGGCTGCTAACTAGTGCTACCAATGGAAAAAAATCATAACTTATTTTTTAACACGGCCATTCTTCTACCCACTGGGTTACGGCTGCTCTAGCCTCCTAAGCCCTGGCGTCCTAGAAATAGAACATCACGAATAAGTTTCTTTATTGACACCCAACGATTTAGTATGAAGTCCGGAAAACCTACTGTTCCAGGTCCAATATTTTCCTCATCATTTTTTGGACAACAAAAAGAAAAAGTTCTTCAAAATCTACGTAGTTTTAGAAAACTTGAACTATTTCAGTGTTACCTCTAGGGCTTAGGTGGCTAGAAAAAAATAAAATTGTTTTACGGGGTGCTAACTATGAAACTTTGCTAATACGTTTAGAGGACACATGTAAGAGAATAAAAAAAATATTATAACCTTTTAAAGGCTCTAAATTGTTTTGGATAAGTTTAATCCTAATTTTAAGCATAAGGAATTGTTTCTTTAGGAGCCGCTTTAAGGAGCTTTGGACCGATAACTAGCGCCACCAATGGAATAAAAATCATAACTCGTATTATAAAACGTTTTTATTTAAATGTGAACAAGAGAAATCTTAATAACTGCGATAACCATTTTTAGAACCTACAGCCAAGAACCTAGAATCAGAAACCAAGGACTGTAATCAGTTTCCGGCAAAAACGGCCGTTTTTAGCGAAAATCGAATTAAAATCTAGCCCATTGATTGTAGGTTCTACAATGTGGGTAAATAAAAACGAAACTGGATGGGAATTTTGCCTGTGTGAGACTCTTAATAGACAATATAACGAGGTACAAGTCATTATCATCATCATCCATTATGTCCCCACCGAGGGGCACGCGTCTCTTTCCCGGGGAAGGTAGAGGCCATACTCCACCACGGCCAAGTCTGGATTGGTGGAGACTTGGAAGACTAGTGGCTGGTCTTTCTTTCAGGTTCAAGTCAACCTTAGAAATATTTGTTTAAAGGTGCCGGTTCTTCATGTGCCGTTCCTTATCAGAGGTTGTCAACCAATTCGGCTATGTTGCTTTTCGAGGTTGCCAATCCAAATAAGAAACTGGGGGCCGACTCTCGCCCATGCGAATTGAAAGCGTAAACGCAAAATATTCGAAGGATTAGACATTTTTCGCATAAAAATAAAGTAAGATACTCGACAGAGTCATCAGAGTGCTTAGTGCGAGTTTTTTAACTACTCGATTGCGTTAACGTAAACTCATATTTCTATGAGTTTACGTTACCGCGATCGAGGATCTGGCATCGAGGAAGCGCCACCTAGCGACAAGTATGGAAATTAAAATAGCTGAGAGCGAGTTGTAATGGTTTACGTTGAGAAGTGAACACGTTTAACAGCCAAAACACGAATAAACGCGACTGCGAGTTGTACTGTGACAGCGTTTTACCAGCTCGAACGGTTAACTTACTCATACTCACTACTCAATGCTCGATTAACGCGGTAGTAAAGTTATTCGATTGGATCTGTCAAACTCGCACTAAGCACTCAGACATTTATTTTCTCATTCGAATTCAATCTAGCATGGCGTTCAGAATACAGTTTTTGGTTGTCGCTCGTCTTTTTACGTAGAGTTCCAATTCATAAACCGTAGAGTCATATACGACAAATTTGCCAATGAAGTGAGAATTAGCTTCCTAATACTCTGCTGAAACCGCTGTCATAGGTTGTGTAGCCATAATATCTTAGGTCTTCCAGGTAACATAACATAACATTTACATACAGGCACATACACTGCTTCTGGCCCCACACTAGGATACCCTGTGTCGTGTCGTTCGAACCCGGGACCTTTTGCACTCTCTCCCCACTTATACTGTCGTCAGGCTGTACTAGTCCACTGCTGGACATAGCTCTCCCCTAATGAGCTCCATAGCGCCCTGCCTTCAGCTTACCGCATCTAGCATCTGCCTGCAGTTATTCGCAGATCGTCAGCCCACCTAGTCAGAGGGCGTCCTATACTACGTTTGCCGGTCTTCTAAACTGACTGAATAAAACTGTAAAATAACTAAGCCGGGACGGCGCATAAAATATGATTTCAAGTACCTGTCGCTAAGTCTTTTAGTAGAGATATAACAGTTTCTGACTGTTTTCCTTTTTTTATACCTACTTCAAACATTTTCAGTGCGGTGGCCTCATAAAAATAACCATAAATCAAAGTTCCCGAGTGATTTTAGGGCAAAAACATACCGTAATACCTTCATTATACATTCAGTAAGAGTTCCCTGCTAGCCGTTCAGTTGGAAGATTCTTTTAATGACTCATTGAAGGTGAAAGCCATTGAAGGTTACCTTTAAGACGTTAAAATGATGTAAAAAGTTTTTGGTTGGGACTCAGGATTGCTACTAAGAAAATTTTAAACATACTACAGAAGACATTTCAGGGTCCTACTTCTAAAACATGTTATGTATCGTTCTGAGTGGAGACCGCGACTCGGCAAACGTAGTGTAGGACGCCCTCCGACCAGGTGGGATGACGATCTGCGAAAAACTGATGCTAGATGCGGCAAGCTAAAGACAGGGCGCTATGGCGCTCATTAGGGGAGGGCTATGTCCAGCATGGACTACATAATATAGCCTGAAGAAGATGTATCGTTCGGAGTTTCTCTGAAGGATAGGATTCGTAACGAATGCATCCGACACAGAACCAAAGTTATCGACATAGCTCAGAGAATCAGCAAGCTGAAGTGGCAGTGGGCTGGCCATGTCTCGCGAAGAACCGACAACCGTTGGAGTAAACGTGTCCTTGAGTGGAGACCGCGACTTGGCAAACGTATTGTAGCACGCCCACAGACTAGGTGGGTTGACGATCTGCGAAAAACTGCAGGCAGATGCTGGATGCGGCCAGCTGAAGACAGGGCGCTATGGCGCTCATTAGGGCAGTGCTTTGTCCAGCAGTGGACTAGTATAGCCTGACGACACGACATATGTATAGTTCGCTCGGGCATCGCTCGTAGCCCCAGCTGCCTGAGTGATCTTAAATGATCACAAAGTTTAAGATTCAGTGCATAGATGAATGGATGGATCGTCTTATTCTTTAATTAAACAAAATTATTGAGTATTAAAAAAGTGTCTTTTATTATTTTATTTAAATTTTTTATCACTTCTATATAAAATTAAAGCATTGAAAAAGTTCTAAAAAAAATCGATATCAACCCTTATATGTCCCCACTGCTGGGGCTTCCTGCATCGCAGAAAGGTTAGGCAATATACCACCACGGTGGCTAAGTCCGGGTTAGTGGAGGATTATAAGACAGTGGCGGGACTTACTGTCCGAATTTATCAAGCCACAAGGCCTCTGACTTTACATGACAGCCGGCACCAACGGTTTAACCTGCCTTCCGAAGCACGGAAGCGCTCGGAAAAATGCCACTAGCGGTAGTCACGGGACGGTCACCCACCCTGCACCTGACCGCACCTGTTGTTGCTTAACTCAAGTGATTGATTCCAATCACTCGGTTCCGCTAGGCTACAAACGTTTCAAAAAAATATGTTGAAAAATTTACCTTGCATAGGATTTTCTAAGCTGCACTATTTAGGCAATACGCTACAAAAAATAGCAAATCTCCCTTACAAAAGTCTTTGCTATAATTTATTCGCGTAACTTTTCGCGTCGACCGTCGCCTTATCTCGGTGCAAAATTTAAAATGCCACGTCCAGCTTGCATATATGGGAAAAAGTCTCGTTTTGGTGACCTGTAGTTCTAAACAGTAATTACAGTGAGCAGGCGACCAGTTCTTTCTGTTCATCGGAAGTCTGCCACAGAATATTCACAGAAGGGACTAGTCAGGAAGAAAACAAGAAATCAATCCTACCTATCATGTTGATTTATAATACATAAATAACTTTCCATAGTGGACTTAGCCCACGCGGTGGAGTATGGCCTAACCTTCATGCGATGCAGAAAGAGACGCGTGCCCCAGCAGTGGGGACATACAAAGAGTTTGATAACATCATCATCAACTTCCCGTAAACACAATCACTTTATGTAGCCATCACAATGAAAATACTAGAAACAAACATAAGTTTTTGTTCCCACTATTTAGGCTGGCAAAGGTTAACACATCCTTCATGGGGCATTGAATACGCTTCTATAATAAAATCCCTGAAAATATATGCCTGAAACGTGGTTCAAAAAATATGTTAAGCACACTTTGTGCCAAAAGGGGTACTATAGTATAAAGGATTATTTAGATGACAATGATGTCTGGAATTAAGCCAGTTGATGAGTTGATGGTGATAAGTAATGCATTAACTCATCAAATTCATGAGTTCTATGTTTTATAATTATTATGTAAACTCGGTTAATTAATGACTTTGAAAAGACTAAGTTAGTAATTTTTTGTCCATTTTTTCTCCAAAACGATCTGGATTTTGAAATGGACACCTAGTTTAAATTGTAACGTTCATTAAGCCGCAGTTACTGCGCTACTTTGAATAAAACCTTTTCATTTCATTTCTTGTCTTATTCCCAAACTAGGATAACCTGTCCTATAGTCACATTGCAAATATGGCTGAGAAAATCCGACAAAGAACCAAAGTTATCGACATAGCTCAGAGAATAGCGAGCTGAATTGGCAGTGGGCTGGCCATATGTCGCGAAGAACCGACAACCGTTTGAGTAAACGTGTTCTTGAGTGGAGACCGCGACTCTGCAAACGTAGTGTAGGACGCCCTCCGACCTGGTGGGATGAGGATCTGCGAAAAACTGCAGACAGATGCTGGATGCGGCAAGCTGAAGAAAGGGTGCTATGGCACTCATTAAGGGAGGGCTATGTCCAGCAGTGGACTACATAATATAGCCTGAAGAAGACGAAGAAGAGAAAATTTGTACAAATGTATGACGGTAACCAGTGCCAACCGAAAAGAGACTTACAATGTACGATTTTATATTTATCTACGTAATGCGGTAGAAATGAGATCTTTAAGAAGTATGTGTAGTGTTATATTGAATGACAGGCTACGCAATAGTCTGATTAGAGAACGTTGTGGACTAAAAGAGGATTTAGTGACTAAAATCGAGACAGGAATGTTGCGTTGGTTTGGACATATAGAGAGTATGAAATAAATAATTAATAAATATTCATGGACATATTACACATATCTCGTTAGCCCTAAACTAAGCAAAACTAAATGACTCGTACTATAGGTGCTAACTTGACGATAGATTGAATACAATATAAACATAGTTAACATCTAAGACCCGAGACAAACTAGAAAAGTTCGTTTCCAGGTTTGACCCGGCCGGAGATTGAACCCGAGACCTTCGGTTTTACAGTTAGCATGCCAAACCGCTGCGCCACCGAGGTGAAAGAAGAAAGATTGACAAAACAAATATAAATACCGAATGTGGCTAAATGCGGAAGGGCTGGTAAGAGACGTCTTAAGCGGACATAGTTCGACCAAATAGGGGGTGTATTAGCAAAGGGAAAGATAAAAAGTACCCAAAACTGGCGCGCATGCATGCAACGACTAATTAATGTTGATTAGGTGAAAGTAATCTGTCAGGATCTTGTCACGTGGCAATCCTTGGTCTCTGCCTTACCCACTGGGATACAGGCGTGAGTTCATGCTATGTTTTATAAAAAAACGATTATAAGTTTTATTTTTAGTTCCGTGCTTCGCAAGCACGTTAAGACATGCACGCATGCGAAAAGCATGCGAAAATCGATTTAACCTTAACCGGTTAACTCGAGTTAAATGAGCTAACACGGGCTGACGCAAGCGTTGGTGACAGCCTAAGGCGTTGGTGTCGGTTTTTTGATGTAATGGCAGTCGTTAAGGCATGTCAAAGCCCTTATGGGCGGCTTGATAACTTCTGACGGTTAGGCTCGCCACTGTCTTACAATCCTCCACCAACCCGGACTTTGCCCCAGTGGTGGAGTTTGGCCTAAGCTTTCTGCGATGTAGAAAGAGACACATGCCCCAGCGGTGGGGACATACAAGAGCTGATCGAGTAAAGTGGATCTTCTGCCCGCTCGTTCCACGGTTGTAGGAACAATTTTATTGTAGTTCCCCCACAACGGACTCTGTCGAGGAACATATTGTGTGCCGGGCCTTTTTATGCTTTTGCTAGCGGCCGTACGGAAACTTTAGGGATCAGCAAGTGTTGTCATGAAACCGACAACTCACGGATGCTGACGACCATAGACGATGATTGGCGGCTACGAGTGGTTCGGCCCCCAACATCGAGCCCACGAGTAATCGCTGGTCATCGGCGATTGGGTACCTATACGCTAATTATTTCTATCAATGAAGTGCAAGAAAGGATCCTCCCCGAATGACGTACTCACTGAGCCCGTATATGTTTATTTAGTCTGTGGTCCGTACGTCTAGTGCACCCTTGGTAACAATCAGCGAGTCCCTTACGCTGATTGGCAAATCCTTTCACCACGTCAGCGTGCCATCGACACACTAAGAAGAAGATTTTTGTGTATCTACTAGCTGACCCATTGAACTTCGTACCACCTAATAGCCGATTCTTTATTTTTTTTATTTTTCTCTTCGCAAGAACCATCCTCGTACTTCAAGGAATATTCTAAAAAAAAGATTTAGCGAAATCAGTTCAGCTGCTCTCGAGATTTGCGTTTCCAACACATTCAGCGATTATTATTTATATTATAGACTAGCTGAGCCAGCGAACGTCGTACCGCCTAACAGTCGATATTTTTATTATTTTTTTATTCTTCTCTCCGTAAGAACCATCCTCGTACTTCAAAAAATATTCTAGAAAAAGAATTAACGAAATCAGTTCAGCTGCTCTCGAGATTTGCGCTTACCAACACATTCAGCGATTCATTTTTATATTATAGATATAGCCCATGAAAGCAGCCCACTGTTGGGGCTGCTTTCATGGGCTGCTTTTCTGCTTTCATCCATTGCCCGACTGCCGCCTTCTTAAAGTATTGCGTTTTTTTAACTAGCCTATAACTGTCCCACTGCAGTGCACTTTGAAAGAGAGTCAGAGAGTATACGCTTAATGAGCTTGGTAAGAGAGAAGGATGATTATAGTGGCTCTTGGATAGTGGACACAGATCGATACGAACGAAGTGACGAATGAAAACGAAAGGTTCCGAGAGTTCTAATGTTGCTATTTTCACTTCCAGAAAAGATCGGTAGAAGCGGAAAATAATAAATTGAAGGGCAACTTTATGTTTGATAGCAACACTCCCTCACAACCGGTCAATTTCGACGTCCACAAATCGAACTAGACAGGTTCTCCTGAGACGTCCCCAGCCCATGAATACAAGAAACTGTAGGTACAAGCGTTACGCCTCAGCTCATTATCACCGGTGGGAATAGAAACGGGATTGAGTTACTTTTATTTCGCTTATAGGATCTGCGAACGAGAATAATGTGGGTACATATTCTAGTGATAGCAAAACTAAACGTATTCTATTTATATATAAGTATAGCAGGCTCGCGCGTGGCCACTATCTCACTTGGTTGGGCCTAAAGTCTTCTGGTAACTAGCCTCAAACTTAGATTAGAGTGACATGGTTTAAATACCAAAAGAAATATAGAAAGAATACGCAATAAAAAAAACAAAAGTATTTTTTTTACTGTTGATTAAAGCCTTGTTTCACGGTCTTAGTACGCTCGGACCGAGTGGGCCATCCGAGTAAACTAATGCTTCTGATTGGACGGTTTTTCGTGACAACACCAAAATAGCCAATCAGAAGCATTAGTTTACTCGGATGGCGCACTCAGACCGAGCACACCAAAACCGTGAAAACCTGGCTTTAACCCTAGAAGTCTACGTTATTTGACGTGTATTGCGATGAAAATGATCGGATTCCTTTTAATATATTATTGGTAAATTGACAATTTATGACGTTATTAAATTTTGTTTGACTAATATTAAAATGTCTTAACGATATAATTTTATAATTTTTGTTAACATAATGTATGATTTGTATAATAAATAATGTTTAATTATTAATGCATAATGTATAATTTTAGTTAACATAATATTTTTGATTGGACATATTTTAAATCTTACCTAATGATCAATTGACATCACAATACACATTCTAATTTTAAACATAATAAAAATAAGAATTGATGACAATAAAAAGTACTGCATGCAATGCATGCCAGAAAATGATGTTAACTTAAAATATTTGTATTCCCTGTGGGTAAAACATAGAGATACATTTTTTCCTAAGACCTGTATGTTACCATTACCTATGTTTATGACAAATAAATGTTTTCATTTTGATTTTGGTTTTGATTTTGACCACCTGAGACGACCGACCGCTTCGATTCTGCCAAAGGCCGCTTTTGTAGAATTAATCGATTAAATGATCCCTAAACTTTCGGTGATTATCGTAGGTTTGGGCTTAATGTTCTAGAAATAAATGTTAGAAATTCCTGATGTTCACTTTTTGCACAACCGTGAATTATAAAAGATGTTTTTTTTTTCTTTTTATTAGTACCGGGTTGCGCAAACTTTAAGATTTTTTCATGACTAAATGCGATTTGACGGAACCCTCCAATCAAGCTTCGGCCCAACATATGCCCACTCTCGAGCGCGTGCTGTGGTCTGGCTAAAAGTTTTGCCTGCTTTGTGTAGAGTTGTTTAAATTATAATATTTCTACAAAACGCTTTTTGTAACGCAGCTAGCCAGCTTTTAGAAAGGGACCTAGCGGGATGCAGTTTTGTAAAAAATGTCCTGTGAAAACGACTGCTTTAGAAATTAAAATGCATGAAAATATTTGAGCGGAGCGAGAGTAACTATACTATAGTTACAACCGTCTTAATTGTTTAAATATCATGTTCAAGCCTTTAGTCTGTAGCTCAGCACATAGTTATATTATAAACGGATCTAATCTCAATTATTTACTAGGTAGAATTTTATTATTTTAATTTCCGATGGGATATTACAGATACGATATCAACCCTTGTATGTCCCCACTGCTGGGGCACAGGTCTCTTCCTGCATCGCAGGAAGGTTAGGCCTTACTCCACCATGGGGGCCAAGTCCGGGTTGGTGGAGGATTGTAAGACAGTGGCGGTCCTTGCTGTCTGAAGTTATCAAGCCGCCCATAAGGCCTCTGACATGGCTTAACGACTGCCATTACATGACAGCCGGCACCAACGGCTTAACGTGCCTAGCGTGCAAGCACGGAAGCGCGCGGAAAAATGCCTCTGGCGGTAGTCACGGGCGGTCACCCATCCTGCACCCTGACCGCGCCTGTTGTTGCTTAACTCAAGATATTGATTCCAATCACTCGGTTCGACTAGACCACGCGTGGCCTGCTGCTGAGAGCTGTAAGAAACGCTCGCGTTTTTAACAGCTTGCAGCAGCAGGGTACAGATCACAAATCAAGTACAGTAAATAGTTACGAATGGTAGATGAGATAGTAAAATTTGTGGAAAGGCTAGAGTTTAAATTAGATCAGTGCTCAGTCAGGTTTCTAGGCCTCCCAGCACATATTGGATAAATACGGTGTCTTATTTGCTACAAGCCAAGCAAGTTACACTCAAGCTTAAGCGGCGAGGCGGGTACTCGTATAGTCAATTATTGTAGTGAGGGTAGGTGATCTACCCTTAAATCACTTTTATAGACTATGGCTCTTACTAATAAACACCATATAAGCCTGATATAGTTTCACAGTATTTTGTACACGTCATTTGAATGTAATTTTCAGTTGGAAGAAAAGAGACAAAACACTGCATAGTTATACAATTATACTATTTTTATTTTTAATGCACTAACCCGTGCTAAGGACAATTTTAAAAACCTATTAAGTATAACCATGTGGGTACAGCGATATCATTCCGATGTAAAAACCTAACTGCAAAGTAGGTAGTCGGGGCTGTAAGTGATGCAATCTACTTCAGCCAGATGTCGCTGCCTGTACGTAATACAGAGAATAGTGTAAAGAGGTTCGAAATTTCACTGATGCCGGTGAGTCGCCCATTAGCTCAGTTGGATAGAGCGCTGGCACGGATAGCCAGAGGTCGCGGGTTCGAATCCCGGCATGGGTGGAATTTTTAGCCTCTAAATAGGTTTTTAAAATAGTTATACAATACTTACACCATGTTTATTAATAAGGCTTTTCGACTATAATAGCTGTGTATGAGCATCGCAAGTCATTGAAAATTACTGTAAACTATTTCTCTTTAATTTAAGTATTTGTCTCTAAAACTCAGCTCATTATTAAAAAAAGGAGAGCTAAATAGTTTTATAGTTAATTTACGCAAATTGCTTACCTGTATATACCTACACATAATTTTATATTATTACCAAATTTTTTTGGTTGTATAATGCTATTGGTTTGCCGAGTAATATAAAAATAAATACTTTGTTCTTCTGGCCAGTTAATACTTATATTCGCGTATGAAGATTATTTTACAGTAAACTCAGATGTGCAGTGCACTGACAGCGGAGGGTTGAACACCGGCTTCTCATTCAGGAGATCGTAGGTTCGAATCTCAGCAATCTTTAGAAAAAAGTCCGCTTTTGTACATTATTTAAGTTTTTTCCTGTATCTTAATTTTTGTGCAAGAAAACGTAAGGCACAAACCAAAAAAAAACAAACAAAAAAAATCTTTCAAAACTGTCACTCAATTGGGTGCCCTACGATGGCCACCGACGACATGGCAGAGGTGGTGGTATGGTGTGATGACTTAACCAAATATTTACTCCGATGGTACGAGTTGGCCAGCTGCAAGGAAGCGTAAAACGCTCGGAAGCAGCGGAAAGTAGCCTACTTAGGCCATATGATGTAATGCTAGAGAAAACAATTGCTGCAGACTATTTTGAAGGGCAAGGTGGGAGGAGAGAGAAGGCCGGGCTCGAGAAAGATGTCACGGTTGTGCAACACCAAAGAGTGGACTCGTATTAAAACCGATGAGGAGCTATTCAGAATTTCACTGGACAGAGACCGCTGTAAAGAGCTGAATGCCAAGCTCCAGTGATGGAGAAGCACTTTAAAAAGAAGAAGAAGAAAAAGTGAAAGTCAAAACGGGAGGCCTTTAGATAAGATTAGATTAGAACTCTTTATGTATTTTTGTTTTTTTATGTATTTTGTTTTCTGGCTTACATATCTAAGTTTTGCCGTATACAATTGGCGGTCTTATCACTAAAAGCGATCTCTTCCAGACAACCTTGGGATGCATAGAAATGAAGAATGAAGAGAGTAGGTAGGTGTACATGAAGTCTATTGGAAGAATATGTACATAAACTGACTTACAACTAATATTCATATATATATACTTTAGCCAGCAGTGAAACACAATGATACCTTTAAAAAACCTATTTAGAGGCTGAAAATTCCGCCCATGACGGGAATCGAACCCGCGACCTCTGGCTAACCGTACCGTCGCTCTCCCAACTGAGCTAATGGGCAAGTGCCGGCATCAGCGAAACTTCGAACCTCTTTACAATATTCTCTGTAATATTTACAGGCAGTGACATCTGGCTGAAGTAATTTGCATCACTTGCAGCCCCGAGTATCTAATTTTCAGTTAGATTTTACATCGGAATGATATCGCTGTACCCACATGATTATATTCTTTTTGTTGCACTAACCCGTGCTAAAAACCTATTTAGCCTCTAAATAGGTTTTTAAAATTGTTCTCAGCACGGGTTAGTGCAACAAAAATAATATAACAATGATCTTCTTCTTCTTTGGTCCTTTAACTCCTAGTGGAGCATAGGGCCTCAACCATATTTCCACTTCTGACGGTGGTTCGCGGCAGCTTCCAATTCAGGCCAGCCAATGCCGATCGACTTGGCCTCTTGGTCTATTGATCTTTTCCAGTTAGTCCTTGGCCGCCCCCTCTTTCGGCTGCCCAATGGGGTATACCTAAGTGCTTGTCTGGTCAGGCATGTCTTGTCGCGGCGTAGTGTATGTCCTATCCAGCGCCATTTCCTATCCAAGAACTCTAGGTGGACTGGTATCTGATTGGAACACTTTCAGAGCATAGAGTACAGTAGGATGTTATTGGGCATTCTGGACCAGCTTCCATTCGTTTGAGCTCACGACGCACCGCGCCGGTTGGCGCGGCTTGTCGCTCTCTCAAACTCATTACAGCTATTCCAGAATACCCAATAACATCGAGTGATTCTAATTTATAGTTTCAATAATTTTACGAGCAACCTACACAGTTTATGATAAATTCCATCAATGAAAACGAATGACACTAGGAAGCTTGAGTGAATGCAACTCACCATCATCTTGGTGGAGATAGGTCCGCATAGTCACTGAGTTGAATTAAATAAAGGATCCCCAAGCTCAACTGAATTGTATTTACCCACTAGCTATGTTTTGTGCAGTTTCGTAATATACTAGATAAAACAGCACACATTATTTGCGGTATCGGTTAGGTTTCCTCATTAAGACAATGACATGAAATATTCCAAGTGATACTTGTATTTACCCAGTCATAGTTTTGTGACCAGATTGGCTTCTCCCACTGAATGAGTTTAACACCACTGGTGTCTACTTTTCATAACAGTGACACAAAACTTTGCTTTTTCAACCCAGTTTGTTTTGTAGTCAGATTGACGTCTCCCACATGAACAAGGTACAACACCACAAATTTTGTTATCAGATTGACTTCCCGTGATGGCCCTTCATACAATAACATAAAAGTACAATTTCAACTTAATCATATTTTGTGGTCAGATTGACGGCTCCCACTGTTAGAAAGATTCAGCACCACAAATTACTTTGTGATCAGATTGACTTCATGTGATGAACCTTCTTGCGCAACAGTGACACAAAACATTTTCGTCTTAACTGTATTTTATGGTCAGATTGACGTCTCCCATTGTAAAAAAGGTGATTCCAACACAACAAAATTTTGTGATCCTTTTCATGTGACACAAATACTGGGTGATTGGCAGAACCAGGAAATACTTGTATTTTAGGCATATTTTATGGTCGGCACAAAGAATACCTTACTTTTCCCACAAAAATGTTAGTGATCAGATTGAAGTCTCCTGTTTATCGTTCACTACGGAAAACACAAAACATTGCACAGTAGGAAAAATGTACTTCTACAGTTACTTGAATCCTTGGGTATACTTAAGTAAAATCGTGAATTAATGATAATATCACTGACACATAAAAGTATACTTTCATTAATGGAAATCTATTTCCTACTAACGTGTCACTTTAGTTAACGCGAATGCGAATATGATAGGTGGCTGGCAGGGATTGTCAACCTTTAGCTGTTGACGCAGGAGTTATAAATTTGATACGAAGTATACACGGTGTAAGAAAAAATATGTTGTCAAAAAGTACAGTTTTATTTATAAAAGTTGGTTCCTTTGAACATTCCTTAAAGGTATTCCGGTAATAAAGCATTTTCCATGTTATTATTTTTTTAAGACTTGATGTTAAAGTATTTTAAGAAATCATGATTTTGTAAATACGACCGACAGCATTTTGTCTTTTTTTAATTGAAACTTGAAGATATTATTCTCATCCCATTATACGTAACTGAACCTATGCAGATAGTTTTATATTTTTTCAACAGTTTTCTAACATCAGTTCTCGTTCATTTTCTATCTAAATTTATCTGTAACATACAGTAAAATAAATACAGTAAATTTTACATAACCCATAAATAAAGAATTTAGAGGGGTCATAATATTTTAATGTATCACCTACATAAGAGATAACCAAAGGTTGACTATACTAGCTATACTCTAGTCTAAGATCCACACGGAAAAAACTCGTTGCATCAAAATATTTAGCTGTAGGTATCATTAATACCTAATGTTTGACTTTCACATAATATTGTGGAGTCTACCAAATGCTTTATAAAGAATACCTAGATAAGTATTATTTATCCTGAAATACATTTATATAGTAATTTCATCGATATCATACGATGTTTTCTATGGATAAGCTAGAGGAATTAATTATAATTTCCTATTTAGCTCATCATCCGATTTCTGGTAACTGGAAATAACAGTTTATTTTCTTCTGCTATAGTGAAATATTCACCCAATTCGAACATTATCTGATTAAGATCAAGAAAATCTAAAGTAAATTGCAACATGTGTATCTAGGACTATTTACTCCTACCTAGGTATGAAACCTACGAATTTGCTACGTTAACGTTATTGGATCCGTTGCAAGCTTCTGATTGCGAAACATCTTACCTACAATAATCGATATATTGGTCACATTATGTTGCAATGGCAACCAGCCACATTAACTTGAGCTATTAAATAGTGCTGACATTATGAGAATAATATATAGGCTTGACCTTGCTACCGGTCAAGATGATTTGGTTAAGTACCTACTTTTGAAGGCAAAGCAAAAATTTTGGGTGTTCGATACTAAAAAGTAATATGTATTACTTTTATCAACAATCACCTATATTCATACACCTATAAATAAAGGCGATTTTCGCATTTACTTCATTACAGTACTTGTAATAAAAAAACAACATACACATTTAGGATATAAACCTATAACACCCTGATTTATCTAAAATTCTCATCACTTCCGATAACGTGATAACGCTGTTCAGTACAGTCTCCGTGTGGTGTAATTATCTACGACTTCCTCGCTACCAGTCACTCCATCGGTATCAAAATGTTAGTAAGTATATTTATTTACATCCTAATTTTTTTTTTTACGTGTTCCACTGACTAAACCGTATTAGTCCCTATATGAAAACTATGTCCCGAACTATGTCTAAAAAATATGTTCCAGTCACTACATTTATCTAGTATAGTAATTACAATACGGTGTATAAATCGTTTAGGTTAAATGTATAAGACTGGTATAAAACTATGTTATTATTATTTCAGGTCTGACTCCGAGTTTGAATTCTCTGGTGTACCTATTGCTGTGCAGTCGAGTAAGAAGCAAAAGACTCCAACCAGCTCCAAACGCAAAGCATCGAGCTACGTTGAGGAGACAGTTAGGTAAGAATACAATACATCTATAGTTTATTATAAATGATTGTACACTTTACACATCGTTTCAAATAACGATTCCCTCGATGTAATCAAGCTGTTGATGAAAATCTTGGAACATTGAAAGAGATAACAACTGTTTATTTGTTTGTTTCATAACTAAAAGTTGTTTATTCGTCTTAATAATTCAAACCATAGGTTTGACCCTTAAACCTTATTTTCTATAGCCTAAAGCCGGGGCCGCTGCACCATGTTACGCGTGTTACAAAAAACGTAACACTTAAATATAATAAAAGTGGGACATGGTATAACACGTTAGGTACTTGTTATATAACGTTACGTTACGTAACACGTAAAGTGTTAATACCACTCCCCATTTTTGTTTTAATAACGTGTTACATTTTTTGTAACACGCGTAACATGGCGCAGCGGACCCGGCTTAACATTGATCGTTACGGTAAATGTTTACATCCAGGGAAAAGTTTACTGGAATAGAATTAGTCTCGTTATATTATTCGTTGTTACGTTGTCGCGTCATTTGACTCTAGCACACCGCTGAGTCATTGAATCGTTGATTACATTGCAGGCATGTACTCGTAAAGGTTAACATGCTGTCGACTGTTTACTTTGCATCTTACTAGTCGTGGGTTCGATACCCGCTTCGCGTAGTATTTTTGTTTTCCATGTAAGATATGCTTATTAAGAATCACTTGGGATATTTGCTTATTAAGAATGACATATATGGGATAGATCAAAAGTAGATATGTACCCTTCATATTAAACTATCATCCACTTCATACTCGTTCAATGTATGTGTATCTCCTATAGATAGCCTACCCAATCGGAATATAGGTATAAGTTTATGAAGGTACTTATGTTTTAAAATATATTGTTCACTTTTACAGGTCTGCAAGCACCTTAAAGAAAAAGACGGTGGGAGATCTTTTCGGGATTTTGCGAGACGCAGAGAAGGTCGCTAAAGCGACTCCCGAGCAGCACCAACTGGGGTCGAGTCTAGTGACGCGGGTCGCCAATGGTCACGTTCGTCGGACAGCAACGACGGAAGGAGAATTCTATATAGAATTGAAGGTCTACAACACTACCGATGCTGCAAGTACCAACGTTCAAGAGAGGTGGAAAAAAGCGTTGATGGTAATAAAATTGCAGACTGATACGGACACACCGCACTGGGACGTATTACAGAAATTTATTAAACAAGTTTATTCACTGTATGATAATAGTGAGGCGAGTTTTTTTAGTGATAAGATAAATATAAAATAAAATTCCTTTAATTTATAATAAACATATTATTTTGCTACTTACCTATTTATTTTTGTGTCTAAAACCTAAATTTTAATTATCTGTTTCCTGGTCAATCTTACTACTTTTTATTTACAATGCCTTATTGCATTACTTGCAAAACTCTTGTCAACCCAAAAAGTTGGGTGGGTCATATGCGCAGCACTGACCACAAAAGCAAAGTCGCAACTCATCATTTGTCAGAAGATGTTGAGGTTCTGACCTCTGCATTCCGTAATCGTATTGCAACTTATAAGATACAGGCTAACGGTGATGGTCAGCACTCAATTGAAACCTTTTTCGAGTCTATCCATAATAAATTAAAATCTCTGATTGATATTTCATTGAAAAAACACGTTTGCATAAAAGTCAATGTTGAGCTTTTTTCATTTTTCCTTATGTACAAAAACGATTTGCAAGAACTAAAATCGTTTGGCACGAAAAACATTACCATACACATGAACCACAACTTCAATTCCATTTTTTCAGAAATCATAAATACATTGAAAAAAAAGCTTGAAGAGTTTCAAGAGCGAGATAGCGGTTGGACATTTTTGAGTAACTCTCATTTGGAAATCAATGTAAATAAATATCAACCATTGAGTGGGTCATCGTTTATAGATTTACCAAAATTTATAAAAAACAAAAAAGCATGTTTGAATATAAAAAATGATGATCCTTATTGTTTTCTTTGGTGTGTTACAGCTGCTCTATTCCCTTCAAAGAGCCACCCCGATCGTGTCTCGTCTTATCCCGATTTTCGCGATATTTTTAACACTCAAGGCTTATCATATCCAGTAACTTTTTCTGACATCCCGGTGTTTGAAAAAAATAATCCAGATATCGCTATTTTTGTGTATGGCTTACAAGGCAAAAAAACTGTTGTAGGTCCACTATACAGATCAGAGTCTTCCACTGCGAAAAATATCGTTCATCTGCTATTTCTCGAGAATGATGAGGGCTCTCACTTTTGTTTGATCAAAAACCTTCCCCGTCTGGTTAGAAGCCAAATATCTAAACACCATCAGCAACTGCATTTTTGCTCATCATGTCTGTTATTTTTTAAAACATCTAATGAACTAGTCATTCATGCATGTGGTGGTATTGCTACAGCTCTTCCTAACCAAGGGTCGGTTCTTCAATTTAAGAATTACGAACGAAAACAAAACATACCCTTTATCATTTATGCTGATTTTGAGACTATGCTTCAACGTCATCTGGGGTGTGAAGCAGACCCTAACATTGCGAGCACTAGCCTGCTACAACAACATGTGCCCTCAGCGTTTGGTTACTATATTGTTTGTACAGTGGATGCCAAGTATAATCGCTACGTCAGCTATCGGGGATCAGACTGTGTATCAAAATTTGTAGAATGGTTGTATCGAGACATGAAGCAAATACACACTATTTTAAAAGCTAATATTAAAATTATATTCACGGATAATGATTCACAAAATTTTGAAAATGCTGTCCGCTGTCATATTTGTGATAATCTTTTAATATTTGACAAGGTTCGAGACCACTGTCACATCACTGGTCACTATCGGGGGGCAGCTCACAAGCATTGTAATTTACAATTTAAACTACCAAATTTTGTTCCAGTTGTTTTCCACAATTTGTCAGGCTACGATTGCCATTTATTTATCAAAGAACTAGGCGAGGCGCCTGGTCCGATTAGAATAATACCTAAAACAAAAGAAAACTATATTTCTTTCACGAAGTATATACCATTATCGAAAGATGAAGGTATCCAACTTCGATTTATCGATTCATTTAAATTTTTAGGTACCAGTTTAGAAAAACTCACGAAAACAATGAAGGTGGAGGAATTCTCGTTGTTGAAATCATTTTTTGCAAATGACACTGAACTCAAATTACTCACTCGCAAAGGTGTTTATCCATATGACTATATGTCACATTGGAAATGCTACGAAGAAAATTCCCTCCCACCCAAATCTGCTTTTTATAATACTATCAGTGGTGAAGAAATTTCTGATCAAGATTATGAACATGCCAAGTCAGTATGGTCAACTTTCTCCATTCGTAACTTAGGTGAATACACTGATCTATACGTTAAAACAGATGTCTTGCTACTAGCCGATATTTTTGAACATTTCCGCAAAACATGTAAACGATATTATCAATTAGACCCGGCATTCTACCTCACAGCACCCAGCTTATCATTTGATGCGATGCTTTTGAAAACTAAGGTCAGATTAGAATTGCTTAGCGACTTAGCGATTATTCGGATGATTCAGGATGGAATACGGGGTGGTGTATGTATGTGTTCCAAGCGACATGCGAAAGCAAACAATAAATACATGTCTGAGTACGACCCATCACGTCCCGAGTCCTTCATAACGTATATTGATGCTAACAATTTATACGGCTTCAGCATGTCTCAAGTATTACCTTTGTCAGATTTCAGATTTTTGGAACAGTCTGAAGTGAATACCATTGATATCACATCAGTTCCTGATAATGCATCTTTTGGTTATATTCTTGAAGTGGATATTATTTATCCCACACACCTACACGACTATCACAATGATTTCCCATTTTGTCCTGAGCGATGCATACCACCCGGTGGAAAGAGTTCGAAATTAATCCCTAACCTATACGATAAATATCGATATGTTATTCATTATGTGCATCTTAAAACATGCTTGAAACATGGATTAATACTAAGAAAAATCCATAGAGTCATTACTTTTCGTCAAAGTGCTTATCTCAAACAATACATTGAACTTAATACAAAACTGAGGCAACAAGCCCAATCAACTTTCGAACAAGACTTTTTCAAACTCTTGAACAACAGCATATTTGGAAAGACTATAGAAAATACTGAACACAGAGTAAACGTCTATTTGGTAAATCAATGGAGCGATAGTCAAAACAAAACGAAAAAATGCACATCGGCAGAAAAATTGATAGCCCGTCCAAACTTTCACAGTGCTTCAGTTTTTTCCGAAAATTTGGTTGCCATCCAAATGAAACCAGAACGTGTGGTTTTAGATAAACCTATCTACATTGGGTTTACTGTTCTTGAGTTATCCAAAAGCCACATGTATGACTTTCATTATTCAATTATTAAACCTATGTATGGGAAATATGTTGAGATGTGCTATACTGATACGGATAGCTTCATCTATCATTTGTCCACAGAGGACTTCTTCCTAGATTTGAAATACCGTTTACTACCTTACTTTGATACGAGTAATTACGATAGTAATAATATACATCAAATTCCATTAAAAAACAAAAAGATTCCTGGGCTATTTAAGGATGAAATGGGTGGTGAAATTATTACAGAATTTGTAGGATTACGATCAAAACTGTACTGTTTCAAAACTTTAGAAAAAACTGTCAAAAAGGCCAAAGGAGTAAAAATGAGCGTTATTCGCGGTCTTAACTTTAGTAATTATGAGCAGACCTTGTTTGAAGGTAATGTGCTGCGCAAGAGAAATATCTTGTTTAAATCGATAAAACATGAAATATTTACGCAAAGTGTCAACAAAATAGCTCTATCGAGAAATGATGATAAACGTTTGATTCATCGGGATCAAATCTCAACTAAAGCGTGGGGCCATACCTCAATATTATGAAAATAAGATAGTAAAATTGACCATGGGATAAAATTTAAAAATATGTAATCAAAATATCGTGATATGATGTATTTCATAGATCTGTTTCAGTCTTAGATGCTATGTGTATGGATTGCGGCTGCGGTAACCGCCGCGATAGAGCTAGTGTGGAATAAGCTTAATATTATGTTTTCGTTCTTATGCTCTTCAAGTTAAAGCTAAAGCTCTTTAGGTATGTTAAGAATAGCGTATTTATTTAAGTGAACTAATAATGTAATGAATTAAAATAGATAGGTACTTAGTTATAAAAGTGTTATGTACTATAAGCTAATAAGTATAGTTTTGGGTGAATAAATTGGGTTATACTACCAGCTTCTTTTATTTCCATGACCTAACATTGTTACCTAATGTTACAAAAACAAAAGAATATGTAAGTATTGTTAGTTCCTACATATCTCAGAAATTTTTGCTATAGACATAGTCTTGAGCGCGGTGGGATGAGGAGAGCTAAACTATATTCAATGAAGTTTTGATTTCGTGTCTACTGAAAGTATGACAGCTCCCTGTGGGAATCGAGCCCACGACCTCTGCAATAGTAATCAAACGCTATCATCACTAGACCGACGAGACAGTCAAAAGTAGGTCAAGTCAAGGTGTTAGCGATGTTGCAAACAGCAAGGGAGGCGCATCGATGTTGCATAGCGCGCAAGGGTTCAATGACTACTATTTACTTAGTCAGCAATGACATACTTGATTCAAACACATTCGATATTGATAATGCTGACTACGAATTCGAGCTCGCTCACTCTTATATGTATTAAAAGAGACAGGATTAATTTTCTAGAGCGATCGAAACGTATGAATAGGTAAGTTACACTCATCTACAAATCCATTTTATATTTGGTGGTTCAGTAATTTATTGTTACTGCATCGTTCGAGCCAACTAGAAGATCAGCAGACGTGAAAACATGTCGATTTCGGTAAGCATTATTTTTTTCCATCCAATTTATATTACACAGTTTGAAATAGGTTTGAATATTTTTAATAATTTTTTTTTTTGTTTTTTTCAGATTTTAGGCGAGACTGATCCGACTGACCCTTACTACTACGCGCAAAATATTTTGAGTGGGTTCGATAGTGATGTCGAAGAAATACGAAACCCGGCTCCATCAGACGTGGGGAAGCGGAAAAGTAAGACTTCAAGGAAACGGGTTGCAAAGGACTCCACGTCTACATCATATGTGGTTAGCAAGGCGGCAAGAAGAGGAAATCGGTTGATAAAAATAGAAGTATTCGACTTAAATGAGTGTAAGGACACAAACAGTGAAAGTGCGGTGTTAAGTGCCCAATATGTTGTGATAGATCCTGTAGACGAAATAATGGACATGGTGGAAAACGTAGTTAAGAACATTTCTAAAAATATGTGCAATAGTTATTAATTTCGTTTTAAATTAAAAATTAATTAAATAAAACATGTTTTCTTTTTTAAATACATTTACATTTATTTCTTACTTTCAATAAAAAAGTTACATAAATACTTGCTTATTCTAAATAAATTCTATAACATTATTTTCATAAAACCATTTCTTGACACATAGTACATTTTTCAACGCACATTGTTTGTGGTGAGAAAAACACGTAAAATTGCATACACTATATTTATCATGCAGGTATTTTATATTAGGACATTGATTTTCCTCGATATTAATAACACAACAATCACCACAAAGTTTATTTACCCACATGATTTTTTCTAAACCTTTTACAAAAATTTTCTTATTCCTCAATAAACTATAAATTAACCTATGAAATTCGCGGTAGTCAATAAAACCTTCACGCCAATAAATTCCTCTATTCTTTTCCAACCAAACAACTTGCTTTTTTTCGCTATCTGATAAAGTAGAAAATGGATAAGGAGGTTTTACCAAGTAGACCATAGTAAATTCTTTAGTAGCGAGAGCAAACTCTTTAATAATAAAATTATTTTTATAATCTCTAAATCCTTGTAAATCTACAAAAATATGTTCAGAATTCATGTTATTTTTTTAACGATGTTAGAAAGTGGTTTATATTCGATTACACAATCGTTTAGTATGAGGCAGTAAGCAGAAGTTTGATCTGGTATTTCTAAATCACTCTCTATTTCTACTCTAACATCAATGGGACCTGTCTTCAGGGTCTCATTTTGCCTGCAGCAATCTATTACAAATAATGGTGCTTTATCTTTGAAATCCTTCAGATTTAACAACGGCTCACACCGACGTCCATAGTAAGACTGTTGGAATCTAGCGTACTGCTCATATAATATCATATACCTTTCTTCAGTAAACTTAATATTGAGACTTTCATATGGAAAGTAAGTTGAATTTAAAAAAACCTTGACATCACGTACATAACAATGATCAAAGTGAGACATGTCTTTCATACCTAAACTTTTCCGATTAGTTTGTAAACCAATAATCACATAACGTGGTTTCTCTAATTGAGATGTGGTTTTTATAGACCAAGTATGTTTTGTAGTCTGTGGTAAAAGAGGGTATTCATAGAGATCCCAATTCCTAAATGCTAAACTGATAGGTCTATCTTTCTCCAAACATCTCAGCAAGTTAACTCTTTCACGATCAGATACTTTTATATGCGGTACTCTCCATACAATTTTGTTAATGGTTATGTCATCTAACACTTCATTAGTGGTTAATTTAATAGAATTAAGGTTTGTATTACTACGCAAAAGAACCAGCTCATGTTTACAGTTCATTATTATTTTATTATAATCTTCAGCGAAACCTAAAACTTTATTCAATGGGATACAGGCGGAAAAATTACCAGTAGTATTTTTTATTCCATCAATGTCCCACCCCCATAGCCGTGACATTTTTGATTCATTTTCATTCATCGAGAGCAATGATTTAATAGTAGTTGTGATCCCAGCATTTTTTATCCTATCAATTTCTACGCCATTTAGTTCATATCGAATGTCTTGGAAAAGAAAAAGCGCTGCATTATTCACCAACTCAATATTACTCACTCTCTCTTTTTTATCGCCATTTGGACGGTGCACTGTGATAGAACCTTCGATGTATAGTGTACTCTGTGACGGTAAGACGTATAAGTCTTGTTGATTGATGGGAATGCGTATTTCATCGTTTTTGTTAAAACTATTAATGTAGGGCTTATACGAATGGATTTGGTAGCTTTCAATGCTGTTGTCGTAGGCGAAAGAATCCAAGATATTTAAGATATTCATTTTATGACTTTTAAGTATCTGAGAAATTGTTTATTTTCCTTAGTCAGTTTTTTCTTTTTAGCAGGTGGTTTCTGTTGCGGTGGATGTGTTGTACTGAGATCTTTGGTTTCGGGTACCAATGTTTTATTTATGAAATCTATCATTTTCGTCTTAGGTGTAAATATAACTGTAGTTCTTCTTGTCGTAGATTTATAAGGTTGTTATTTGCATCCAAAATCCTTATATTAATCTCGCTAACTGTATTTTGATTTACTGGGAAATATATCAAATTTTTTGGGATTTCTATAATCCTGTACCCTGGCGGTACATTAGGTGCAAATTCGTAAATTATATGGCTAGGCTTCCCATTTATGTACGATCCGCTCACGATATCACATTCTATTCGAACGATGGTTGTTGGTAGAATGTTTACAGGGAAGAGAGACTCATGTAATATATTAGCTTTAAGAGTCTGATTTCCAAAACCCAATATCCTTCCGATTGAACCGGATTTCTCAAAATGAATATCTTTTGAACAAATTATTTTTGTGCTCAAAGTGTTATTGTTACATATCAAATTAAACGTACAGTCTACTAAATTTGTTTTTAAAAAGTCATTTATATCTAATAGCTCGTATGATCCTTCGGGTATTTCAATCATTTCGTTGTCGCCATAATGAAATTTGTTGTTGTAGCATTCTATGTTAGGAATCGAATTAAACGTCGAAAAAAAGATCAGCCCACATTCATATTCACCATCAAGCTGCAGAGCCGGCGAATAAAATGTTGACAAAGCTGGTTTACAACCGGTTATTGATAGCGTGAATGACATCGTAATAATGGTGAGAATAGTTTATGATTTCTTAATATAAATGTTTCAACCAGAATGTTTTTAAAAATTTTATGCATAAATGACCGCAATTATAGGTGTTGTTTTGTTGATAGTTCATATAACTATAATAAACGTTAGTGTTTTTTGTTAAGTACTTGATTAATTCTACAGGTGGTTTTAAACCATAACTATCAAAGTACACGCTGTAATTATTTATCTTAATGTAGGCTACCCAGTGAGTTCCCGGATTTATTGAATTATCTAGATTCAGGATAGCGCACTCGATGTTATTTGATTTGCTTGGTAAAGTGTCTCTCATATAGACACCTCGAAAGTATGGGATGTCCCGAGTATAATATATTAAATCTATATTACTCAGTGCTCGTCTGGGTAACCTTTTAACTAGTTTTTTGAAGAATGTACGCACAATCCCTTACCTGTCTTGTATGGTTTGATGTATAAACCTTTGCCTAAGGAGATCGATTCCATCATTTTATTGTGACGCACGGATTCAGAAAGATTTTTTTGGGCTGACTTGTAATCATTAACTGCTTTTGCTATTCCACCAATACCTCCAGCTAAAGAACCCAATGCTGATAGACCAGCAAAAATAGGAATGAGTGGAAGTATTCCTCCAGTTTTAGGGATGGGAATAATTCTTGGCAGCTTCATATTATTTTTCTTATGAAATATTTTTTTTGCTGCTAAGTATGCAAACTGAATAGCATCTTGAATATTTTTAGGTTTCTTTTTTTTCAGATGCGATTTTAATTTAGCCATAGAAGTTTTGAATGATTTAATTCCAGCACCCGATTTAATTTTTGCTTTCATTACTTTATTCACCAACCATGATGCAACTTTTTCACCTCTGCTAGCATCTTCTGATTTTAATCGTTGCTTTGCCATCTTTCTTAGCTCTAAGTCAGCCTTATGCCGATCTTCTAAACTTGAATACTTTGAATAAGCTATGTCGTGCAGCATACAAGCGCTGTCCAAAGGGTTTATGCCTTTATCGCCTCTTTGCAAACGTTCTTGTAATCGAGTACCTGGACCGCAGTAGTTGTAGCCTGGTAAGTGTAACTCTATTGGTAAATTATTGATTAAAGTATTGAGAAGTCCTTTCCCTTTCATAACTAACGATGTAATGAAAAATAAGTTAACTAATCTGTAGTAATATACTTCAATGCTTTATTATAGCACTTTTATTAATCCAACTATTTTCCTCTTGACCTAAGCCGAGCCATTTAACAAGATATTTGTTTCCCTTTTTTTTAATTACCTTCTCAACTAAATAAATATTGGGACAGCTAGTTTTTTGCAGTTCGTGTTCGTAAAAACAACCTTTTATTGGTATACAATGTTGATCTCGTATGTAATATGTTGTGGGTATAGATTTTATTACTTTTACAACAGTGAATAATTCGGTAGACCAGTTTGGTGTATATCCTTTTTGAAAATCTCCTTTGTGCTTGCTGATACGGACAAAGTCTCCAACACGAAATTTAATTTTCTTTGCAGGTAAGGAAGGTTGTGATTTGTTTATATTACATGCAACGAGTGATTCATTTAACTTGTTTATTTCAGACGGCATATGTTTTGTAGTGCGATGCATAGTATTATTATAGCTCTTAACTATATCACATAAAGGTTCTCCAATCCACTTATAATTTCCAAACAAGCTAAAATGTTTAAACAACTTGCTCTTCAAAGTTCTTATTAATCTTTCTACTATAGACGCTTTTTTTGTTGAATAAGTTGAATAATGATTTATTTTCCATCGGTTCGTAAGCTTCTGAAAAACGTCATTGTGAAATTCGGTACCCTTGTCGGTTTGTAAATTAGCAGGTGATCGGCCTTCTTGTAAAACCTTATCAAACGCTAGAGACACCTCAGTTTTTGTTTTATTCTTTAATGGAGCGATCCATGCGTATTTAGAAAAAGCATCGATGACTACTAAAATAAATTTGAATCCTTTGTTAACCTTCTGATAGTTTTGCATATCAATCAAATCGGCTTGCCATAAATCATCAATCCCTTTTAAAATAACAGAACGACGTGGGAAATTTCTTCTAGCTGCTTTATGGATTTCATTTACAACAGATTGTTTGCTCATGCTGGTTTCGATGAGTCTCTGAGTGCTACTATATGATCTTTAATAATATTACTCGCTTCTACCTTTGAACACTTCTCATCTAACTGTTTCTGTAGCAGTTGTATTTGAGTTTTTATACTTTTAAGTTCATTAATGAAATCTTGTTTTTTACAATATAATTTATTGTTTTTTTCTACATACTCCTTGCTAACAGCTTCATCTGCTGCTACAGCTAACGGTAATCCTCTCAATATACATTGTTTTAAGTCGTAAACTCCTGACTCATTTTTACTTAGCCCTGTGTTTATAGGAACCAAATTTAATGGATCTGACACACGCAGTCTTTTATGAACATGATGTCCAAATTTATCTATATTCATCTTGTAAATAGTGTGAAGGTTAGAGTAGAAATAAAATAAAATATAGATTACATAAGTATTTATTCATTTTATATCACACCACGTTTTTTCAGTTCTGTTAAAACTGATACAATTTCATCATCTAAGCCAGTATTACCGGCATCTTTCGAAGCTATTAATAATTTCAATGTTTCAACTAATTCGTTTGGATCATTCCAAAAAATGTAATCTACTTTGTTATCAACTTTTTTAAGCAATGATAAACCCTTTCCTTTGGAAACATTGGCGGAACATAATAAGGGTTTTACAATTTGTAAATACTTAAATCCTCTGTTGCTATTGATTGGTTGATTGGGATCATATTTACGTCGATGAGCGTTTGTGCTTATTAGTATAAATTTATAATTCCTTTTATCATCTTCAGTGATAATGTTTAGATCAGGATTTTTTTTGTAAAGTAATTCACTGAGTCCATTAGTTTTGACATACGAATGACCTGCTATTTCAAATGCATCATTAGTTATGGAGAGCGGTGCTGATCCTATCATAGGTTTTCCATTTTCCAATCTAATTCCATAAGGTACATCTTTGAATACTTCTGATGATAAAGACCATGACGATAAAGACTTTGCATTTGGTGTTGAAGCACCATCCGAATTTGTTTCAAAAAATATGTCACTCATGTTATTTCTAAGACTTTGATTCAGTTCAGAGTCACTTATGTTATCATCGCTGTTACTAGCATTCGATACCTCTTGGAGTGATTCCCTTGAAGAGCTAATTTCAGAAAATTTTCGTTTCTTCGTAGGTGTAGACTGTCGTGCTAAATGTTCAAGCGAATCAACATCTTCATTACTTAACTGTTCTTGATACGGGGTTCTCGTTAGCTGTTTAAGTGGATCTGTTACTGGTTTGAACATAGTTTCTAATGCCAACTCAGAATCCATTTTAGTATTTTTCATGTTTTGAACCTTCTTTTTAACAGCCTCAGCAGACTTAATTATTTGTTGTTTAATTGATTTTTCATCACACATTTTTTCTTATTTTACAACTACTCGCATATAAAGAAGATAAGAAAGTGGCTTCTGATTTAAAAAAAACGGCATTTATGTATCTCACTCGTCGAAAGTAATAAAGGTGTCGAATTTCATTCTGTAGCATCCGTTATTTCTTTGACAGTCTTTATTAATCACTAAATAGCTAAATGTATCTTTCCAAACTTGTGAACAAAGTTCGCGAAATTGATGCCAAGGCATATCAGTGTTCACATGTTCATCATAAATATGACGTAAGTTAATATCATCCTGTTTGAATATGATGAGTAGATTTGCATTGTCGCGAACCAGTTGTTTTGGGACTTTGCTATAAGTTTGGTTCAAATAAAAACAGTCTATATTTTTATGTCTACCCATGGCAAAGTAATCACGAATGTTATTTTGATTTTCACAGGCAACATCGTCGAAAATAATGACAGAATTTTGAGACGCTAAGCTTGGATTTAAGACTTCTTTGTTATCGCGATATTTATAATAACGTATTCCTGGAACGAGATTCATTACCTTCTCTAAAAATATGTATTTTGGTTGATACAACGTTTTCGAATAAACGTACACGTTACGGAAATGTAAACCATTAGGATGTAAAAGTAACCCAAGGACTAAGTTTGTTTTTCCGCAGTTAGACGGTCCGCAAACTATACAACGGATGGTGTTTGGTAAAAGCTTTCCGTGACGATATGTATTTTTTTCAGATCCTACATCAATATTCTCAAGATTTAGTGATGTAGGTTGTTTAACAAATTTCATTTTTGGAGAAATATGTTACCAGTGATGTCCTCATTACTGAAATGCGATCATCACGATTAAACTTCAGTATTTATCTGTGTTACTAACATCATTTCATTTCCTGCCGCAAGTAAAATTCAGAATCAATCAATATTATTGGGTATTCTGGAACAGATGTAATGAGTTTGAGTGAACGACAAGCCGCGCCAACCGGCGCGGTGCGTCGTGAGCTCAAACGAATGGAAGCTGGTCCAGAATGCCCAATAACATCCTACTGAGTACATTATTAATACTGAGATAGAGGCATCAGCTCTCCATATAATCTAACGACATCTAGTGAGGAGTTACGAAACTATACAAGTGCAAAGTTAATAATTTTTATCTATCCATATAACTACACTGTTCAGTAGGTACCTAGTATTGTCTATCAAGAAACTCATTTTGCAAGTCAACAATAATAGTAACCAGAGGCTTAAACTCAACATCCAAATACGGGCGCAATGGTCAGCAAAAGAAAGAATCATCGAAATCCGGGGGAAAAAGCTGGGGTTATTGTTGTAAAATCCACGAAAACATTAAAGAGCACATTCACGTCACAAGAAAGTAAACGGAAGTAATAAATTAAAATGCCGGTGTAAATAAACATGGTGGCTTACGTTTCGTTTCGTCCAAGAACAAGCAACATAATAATTTAATGTAATGATTTGTTAATTTTTCAACATCTTAAATTACTTGAATGGTCCGGAATTCGCCCGAAATCATTTAATTTAACTATAAATCGACTTGATTTTTTATTATGTATAGACGACTTTGTGTTTATACTTTATTTTTAATAAAATATTTAAGTGAAACGAACTGCTATGCATTACTTTCTTTTATAGTTACCAGTTTAAAAAAATAAAGAAATATTGCCATCTACACTAAACCTGACATTATGCGTCATCTAGTGAGGTGTTACGGTACTATTTGTTTTTGCGAGATTTCTATAGAATTAACAACGTATGAAGTGAAAAGCCCGTGTTTCAGAGGTCCTGGTTCCGTATTCTTTGTGGCCAGAATATCCCCAGTATCTGTCTGAGACATTTGTTAATAAATACCTGGAGCCTGTGTGAGATATCTGAGCGAACGAACCAGGACTATAACAATGATATAAGAATGATAGCTACATAAAAACACAGATTTTTTCCTAGTAAGATTAACTTAGTGTCCTCGTTCCTGAAATAAAACGTGTGGAAAGAAAATAAGCTCGAGTCTCGAGGTGGGGAGGCGGACCGAGGCAGAGTTCGCCTCAATACAAATAAATCAGATAGCGTGCGGGGAATCAACTCTGATCTAACGCGGCTTGTTAACGCAAAGTAAACTTGTTCCTCGACAACTGCCTCCGGTATGGACGCTCACTCAGTTGTGGTGCGTTAAAGTAATGTTCCTTATATGTGTGAACGTTGACGAGAAAAATAAAAGGCAGAAGTTCACGAAACGATTGTAATATTTGATAAACCGTAATATTATGTTATAACACTTCAATAAAGAATCACAGCACACGTACTTCACTTCAATCACAGATTCACAGAATTCTTCAATAAGGAATCACAGCACACTCAAGATACGTCTTTTCACGTCAGCTGATACGCTTAGAATGATTCAAAAATCTCGACCTTCGATGTCGCCTGCCCCACTCTCTAACTTAACCCAGTGTTGCCATGACAAGGATGTTACCAGCTAAAAATCCTCGAAATTAATATAGCTATTCGGCGACATCGAATACTGATTACAAAGATTTATCGATTAAAATAACTGATGGCGGTGAGTCGCCCATTAGCTCAGTTGGTTGAGCGCTGGCACGGATAGCCAGAGGTCGCGGGTTCGAATCCCGGCATGGGTAGAATTTTTAGCATCTAAATAGGTTTTTAAAATTGTCCTTTTATCTCCAAAACAATCGAGATTTTGAAATGGTCATATGGTGTTACTGTGTTACTTTTAATATATATAGATAGATAGAGATAGAGAACACTTTATTGCACAACCAGAAAAATTTTACAACCATGATTCTTAAATCTAACATGATTCTCATGATTCATGATTCTTATATACAAACACTTAGATTTTGATTTAAATGTCAGTAGTCTAGTGTGAGAGGAAAAATACTGGATAAATTTACTCTACCAGCAGCAAATACCTAGGTACGATTTGAGAATCGCACGTGTATTCAGGGAAGACGCTTACCCCCACTCAGTAGTTTTAATCGGAAAACTCCGTTTATGTTGTGATTACGTGTTCAAAAAATTCTAGCTTTAAGCGTCCTCTTGTGCATCTAACGTTCGAAATGCGGGGAAACAAATTTTTGTTAATTGTTCCTTTCTGGTTATTAATTGGCCCGGTCAGGGCTTAATTGCTTGGCCTATTTTTGGCAGCTGCAGTGAAACTTCACGGGCTTGTAGAGTCGTGCAACGCTAACTTCGCAGTGGCTGGTTTCTAAACTTTTAAGCTAATGGAATACTCAACAAATCTCTAATAATTTAATGGAACCCCACATCCAATAATAGATTTTGTACTATAGTCAACAACACATGAAATCTTGCACGTTATCAACCCTTGTATGTCCCCACTGCTGGGGCACGGGTCTCTTCCTGTATCGCAGGAAGGTTAGGCCATACTCCACCACGAGAGCCAAGTCCGGGTTGGTGGAGGATTGTAAGACAGTGCAGTATCAAGCCGCCCATAAGGCCTCTGACATGGCTTAACGACTGCCATTGTATGACAGTCGGCACCATCGGCTTAACGTGCCTTGCGAAGCACGGAAGCGCTCGGAAATATACCACTAGCGGTAGTCACGGGACGCTCACCCATCTCGTACCTGACCGCGCCTGTTGTTGCTTAACCAAGTGATTGATTCCAATCACTCGGTTCGCCTAGGCTACGAGCGCTAACTCTTGCAAACTGCTTCGTTTTTTTAACAGCCATTTTGTAAATTGTCAATTGTGTTTTATAAATCACGATACTTGTTATCGACAAAGAACCGCTATTATTATAATATCCATTGAATGTAATTAATTTTAATTTCAAAGCCAGTAAACAGACTGATATGTGACCATAAATTACTGTCGCATAAATAACATCAAATCAGGATATTCAGAGAACAAAAGTACAAAAAAAACTACAAACTTAGTCTTTTCAGAGTGCCCTGGTACTTAATTAATGCCTGCTAACTGCTTGCTTAACCTTGTAATAGAGAGTGGGACCCACAAATTACAAGCTTAATTTTGTATTGGAGAGTGAAACCTACTAACTTTTAGCATAACCTTATAATGTAGAGTAGGATCTACTAATTAGAAGCTTAACTTTGTGAAGGAGAAAGCAACCTACAAATTAACTTTTTAATCTAGAATGGGACCTACTAACTACTAGCTTAACTTTCGAAGAGTGAGTAAAAACTACTAAGTAATGCCTTAACTTTGGATAGGAGTGAAAGATCTACTTACTATTATCTTAACATTGTAAAGGAGAGGTCAACCCTACTAATTAATTGGTTAAATTTGCTAAAGAGTGTAAGACCTACTAACTGCTATCTTAACCTTGTAATAGAGAGTAGAACCTACTATGTAGTAGCTTAACTTTGTAATGGAGTGTAAAACCTACTAATTACTATCTTAACTTTGTAATAGAGAGTAGAACCTACCTACTAAGTAGTAGCTTAACTTTGTAATGGAGTGTAAAACCTACTAACTGCTATTTTAACCTTGTAATAGAGAGTAGAACCTACTAAATAGTAGGTTAACTTTGTAATAGAGAGTAGAACCTACCTACTAAGTAGTAGTTTAACTTTGTAATGGAGTGTAAAACCTACTAATTACTATCTTAACTTTGTAATAGAGAGTAGAACCTACCTACTAAGTAGTAGCTTAACTTTGTAATGGAGTGTAAAACCTACTAACTGCTATTTTAACCTTGTAATACAGAGTAGAACCTACTAAATAGTAGGTTAACTTTGTAATAGAGTGTAAAACCTACTGACTACTATCTTAACTTTGAAGTAGAGAGTGATACCTACTAACTTAAGTTTGTTAAAATAAATAAATAAAAGAAATAAAAAACTTTGTGATGGAGAGTGGGACCTATAACTACAAGCTTAACTTTGTAAAAGAGTGTAGGACCTTTTATACCATTAAAATTAAAAGAGTCATATATGAGAATATGATACGACCAGAGGCGCCCTCGTAACTGAACAGCTATTTTGGACTATAATACCGTTTTCTGATTTTTTTTTTTTGGTATTTTGGTGTTGCCAATTTATCCTGTTGCAAAGTTAGCTTTGCTTGCCCCTATTGTGCTTTCTGTTTAAAGTCAATTAGAAAGAAAAGTGGATTATTGCTTGTATTTCATTTGTTTTTACCCGATTGCGACGGAGCATGCATATGCGTGCTGTGTGGTGTCGGCCTAGAGAATAGCACCAATCCAAATTCTTCCCGCGGGTGTCGTAAAAGGCGACTAAGGGACACAAACCGGCGGGAAGGCAGCAGCGCCCCCCTGCAGTACAATCCCACTGAACTGCGATCCCCAACCCGCATGCCCAGCGTTGGGATTATGGGTATTTTCCCCCAATGATGGCACAACCTTGCGCTATTACGCTCATTAGGGCAGGGCTATGTCCAGCAGTGGCCTAATATAGCCTGAAGAAGAAGATGCTTATACAAAATGCGCATACCCTTTGTTGTACTGTTCATAAAGTTATGACATTAGCTAAACGATATGTGTAAGCAATGAGTAATTTTCAGGTGTTAATGGTTATGAAATGAAATGAAATACATTTATTGAGAAATACAATTGGCCACAGTGAATTATGAATCCTTTGCTCTCGAACTAGGATAACCTGTGCGTCAGGAGCGAGTGTCTTTCCTTCCCTTAAATAATGTTATTGTTAAGTGCAAATTAGTTCAACACAATTTACCTTACAAAAGGTAAAATAAGGAGTAGAGAATGACCTTCGAAATTGTGTGTGAGGGTGTGTATGTGTGTGTGTGTGTGTGTGTCTGTGTGTGTTTATTTGTATGTGTGTGAGGATTGTGAGAGTGTGCGTATGTGCATGTGTATGGATATGTGTAACTGTACGTTTATTGGTAAATTCCTTTGTATTTATCGTAGATTAATAGTGATATTTGCGAAGTAATCGTTGGTATGAGAAATTGTATAATTATTTTTAATACCTACTTCGCCTTGCCTTTTTAATTGAAAGTATTTTACCTTGGTGAGTTAACAATAGGCTTTAAACATTGTAAAATTATTTATGGTATATAAACACTTTAAAAATAAAAACAATCAAGTTAATTTACTCTCCAGTGGGTACAAGTATTAAGAGCCTATTTAGAGGCTAAAAATTCCACCCATGCTGGGATTCGAACCCGCGACCTCTGGCTATCCGTGCCAGTGCTCTTTGGGCGACTCTAATGGGTGACTCACCGCTATCAGTGAATTTTTGAACCTCTTTACACTATTCTCTGTATTACGTTTTTAAAATTGTCCTTAGCACGGGTTAGTGCATTAAAAATAAAAATAGTATAAATATATTAAGGGGCTCGGCAGTAGCGTTATGAATGACGCAGTAATGAAAATCAAATATTTTTTACAGATCTTTTTACAGGCCGTGAACCTAAGTCAAAAAACCCGGCACTAGACAGCGTTAGCGCCGAAAATGGCCGTCTTTGGTAAAAATGCTAACGAGCCTTGGGTTGGTCAGTGATCCTAAGTTCTTGGTCATGAGTCCTAACAGTCACTATTAACATGATTGAGAAATTGGTCTAACGCTTTTTGCAAAAACAATCAGAATAAATATATGATATTTTTCTTTATTAGTGGTGCTAGTGTTACCGCATGGAACTTCTTAAATCTGCAGTCTCTCTCGCTGAGAGAAGGTGTGTGCCTCAAAGTGCACCAAAGGTACCTATAAGCTAGGTAAGATACTATAAAAAATATATGTCAACGTTTTCTTTGTACACTAAACATACATTAATACATTTGGGTGAAATTAACATCAAAAAATAAAAAAAAATTTTGCAAAATTTAACCTTATATTAACGCTTGTCTGCACAACAAAATGAGTCTTTTTTAGCACAAATTCTTAAGCAATTCTAAACACTCAAAATAAATAAGGTAATTCTAATACTACTTCCTCCTATGTATAAAGATTTTCTTACGAGATTAATTAAATTAATTTTATTAAGAATATATCCGATTCTATCCGATAGCAGATAAAGCTTACAGACTGAATATATACACTGACTGCTAATGTTTCGTATCTACAGAGAAATTCTTTACAATAATAAATCACGTGTATGTATGAAAGATAATACTGTAAGTACATAGTTAACAGCTGCTCATGATAACTAAAACTTTTCTTTATTTTATCGTGAGCTTGAATTCAATTTTCGCTTTTATCTCACGCTCTGTAAGACCTAAAATTGCTTAACTGACATAGACGTTCCTATTCGCGAACACCTATTCGGAAAATTGAGTTATTGTCCAATACTCTTAATATTAAAAGTAATAAATAACAAATTCTGCGAGTTGGGGAGAGGAATAATTAATTTCCAAACAAAAACAGAAATTTGTTGCCTTCATGAAGCTACAATTTACAGCTGTAACACAAAGATCTTTATGACTGTTCTGTGAATATTGTCTAAAGGTTGATTAAGCTTTTCCATATCTATCTGAAGCACTCCTGGCCTAGTTGAACCGATTGGAATCAATCACTTGCGTAAAGCAACAACAGACGCGGTCGTGTGCAGGATGGGTAACCGTCCCGTGACTTCCACTAGTGGCATTTTTTGTCTGAGCACTTCCGTGCTTCGCAAGGCACGTTAAACCGTTGGTGCCTGCTGTCATGTAAAGGCAGTCGTTAAGACTTGTCAGAGGCGTTATGGGCGGCTTGATAACTTCTGACTATAAGACCCGCCGCTGTCTTACAATCCTCCACCAAAGCGAGCTTGGTCCCCGCGGTGGAGTATGGCCTAACCTTCCTGCAATGTAGGAAGAGATCCGTGCTCCAGCAGTGAGGGCATACAAGGGTTGATATCACAGTGGATATAAAAGTGGAGAATTCTACTCATCAATACTTGTTTACTTTTTTAGCAGATTGTTAACATTTCTAATAACAGAACATTGCCACTGTCATCTGTCAAATATAGCTTGGGTTGACCTTTGATCTCTTATATTTTGGCTTAATGTTGTTTCTATCGAATAAACATCTCTCGTTAAATTGACAATCCATCTTTCTCACCATCAAGCCTTCACGCCTATTTCCAGATAATCTTACTACAAAGTTGAGTAACAAACATTCAGCTAATGGATATTTATTACCCAATCACGCTAAAACGGCTGTTGGGTCCAAATTTGGCACAGATATGGTTTTTAGTCCGGAAAAACACACAAATAACAAAAAAAAAGTTTGAAGCTTATACACGCCCTACTGTAGAGCACGGACCTTGCCTCGGTGAGAAAGTATGGGCTTCATTACCACGCATGCCCGACGGATTAGCAATTTCAGGAACTAAGGTATGTTAGCATTTCAGAAACTCAGGTTTCCTCACAATGTTATTTAATCACAGTTAGCGAGTGGTATTGCTACTATGACTATACCAATGTAACTTAGAAAATTAAGTTATTTGTAAATCACGGGATTCAAACCCACGACCTCTCCTGATTGAGAAGTCGGCTTTCTACCACTCCATCACCTAGCACATGTTACTTTTTCCTTCGGACTAGCTGACCTCGCCATCCTATGTCTCAATTCAGATCTTTGTCTGCGTGTATTTCAATATTTCAATAAACCTCCAAACATCTTCACAAACTTTCAAATTTTTGATATTAGAAACAAATTAAAATAAACAATTACAAATCTATCTATCTTTAATCAGATACAAATATTATTTATTTATTATTATTACAAATAAATACTTATAATTCTAATTCTATATTTACAAATAAAAAAACTTGACCCAGGTCGGTGTCCCACGGCAGGGAGCCCAGAATGCTGACAATATTTCCCCTTTGGATTTATTAGTAATAAATACTCATCAGCTACTGCAGCGCCCCCTGCAGTACAATTCCACCAAACTGCGATCCTCAACCCGCATACCCAGCGTGGGGATTATGGCCCCCCCCAATGATGGCACGACCTTGCGCTATGGCGCTCATTAGGGGAGGGCTATGTCCAGCAGTGGACTAATATAGCCTGAAGAAGAAGAAAAAGAAATATTTCATCAACTTTGTGCGCAAATAAAATCGCAGGCAACTACTACTAAATACCTATGGACTCGTAAAAAACACATAGAAATATAAAATACTTATCATCATCAACCATTTGACGCCCACTGCAGGACAAAGGCCTCCCTAATGGTTTTCCAAGCTTCACGGACTTGTGCCGTCCACATCCAGATACTTTCCGCTACCGTAACTAGGTCGTCAGACCATCTGGTGGTAGGCCTGCCCACGCCTCGTCGTCCAGACCGAGGTCGCCAGGACAGAAGTTTGTCGTCCCAACAGCCATCAGTTCTTCGAGCTATCTGCCCATTGCCACTGCCAAGTACATAATAATATAGATTTCAACCCTTGTATACCCCCACTGCTGGGGCCCGAGTCGCTTCGGTTAGGCCCTTCTGTATCACTGGGACCAAGTCCGGTTAGGTGGAGGATTGTAAGACAGTGGTGGCTTTACTGTCAGAAGTCATTGTTCTGAGGTCAACATTTATCAAGCCAAATTATATAACGTCTCTGACATAGGTTAACTACTGCCATTACATGTCATTCGACTGGACTTTGCCAGGCTTAGTGTGCCTGGCAAAGTCCAGAAGCGCTCGGGAAAAATACTACTAGTGGTAGCCTTTCGACGATCACCCATTCAGCACATGACCACGCCTGTTGCTTGACTCAGGTGATTGATTCCAATCACTCATTTCGGCTAGGCTACGAGTTGTAATGTTGTATAACTTTTATAAATAATAAAAACTGGAAAGACTTCAACTGTACCTTTGTTTCTAGATATGTACTGCTATTTTATAATAAAACAGAAAAACTGTTTTATTGATAAGCAGTCAAAATAGTCAGATCTAGTTGACGTGACAGGTGGTAATGATGAAAATGAGGGAAATTTCGGAATTTTGTGACATAATTTAAATACACTATTTTTTTATTTTTAATGCACTAACCCGTGCTAAGGAACAAATTTAAAAACCTATTTAGAGGCTAAAAATTTCTTATAATTAAATTACGTAATACAGAGAATATTGTAAAGAGGTTCGAAATTTCACTGATGTCGTGAGTCGCTCATTGGCTCAATTGGTAGAGCGCTGGTACGGATAGCCAGAGGTTGCGGGTTCGAATCCCGGCATGGGTGAAATTTTTAGCCTCTAAATAGGTTTTTAAATAATTTAAATATTTGAAAATGATAGATAGAAAAAGAAATATAAAGAATGGCGTAAAGAAGTTTGTACCTTTACAGAGCGCTTCCAAATACCTAAATATGTATGATATATTTTCGTCGTTCCAAAGGTATAGAAATTAAAACAAAAACAACGTTTGAAATAAAATACGCGGCGCGAGTTGACGAAGGTCCCAGAAAGTATTAAATGTATGTTGTTTGTATTTGAGATTAATATACGAGTTTTATTCGCAAGGGATAGAGCCTGATATTCTCACTGAGCCTCAGAAATTGCATCGCGGTTTTCTTTGATGTTGAAGAGACACATGTTGATACGTCCCTTTTGTATTCAAAATTGTGTGCGAGGTATGGAGATTATTCATTACAACTTAAGTAAATAAATTCTTTATGTTACCAACATATATGTATAGCACTAGGTGTGCCCAAGCTGCGTAGTCGTCAGGCTATACTAGTCCACTGCTGGACATAGCCCTCCCCTAAAGAGCGCCCCGTTGTGCTATCATAGGGGTAATGCCCATAATCCCCACGCTGGGCGTGCGGGTTGAGGATCGCAGTTCGGTGGAATTGTACTGCAGGGGCCAAGCTGCGTCACTAACTTGAAATTCAAAAATTAATATCAATATATCAAAATAGTTACATCAATTTTTGTGGACTAACCCCCTCATTCATAATAGTCTGCTAACTTAAAGCATTGCTAATTCTCATTCAGTCTTCTTCTATTGACATAAGTCAGAATGAAAAAGAACACTCTTAAGCAGCTGTTTTAAGTTAGCGGAACATTATGAATAACGGGGCAAATCCTAAAGATCCCTTATAATATTTGCGAAAGAACTTTTTATCGGATTAGTTTTTCGTTTACAATCACTGAGTGATTGGAATCAATCACTAAAGCGTGTAACAACCACGTATGTTGCAACAACAACCGCGATCAGGTGATGTATGGGCTATCATCCCGTGACTACCGCTAGTGGCATTTTTCCGAGCGCTTCCGTGCTTCGCAATGACCACTAAGCCGTTGGTGCCGGCTGTCATGTAATGGCAATCGTTAAGCCATATCGGAGACCTTATGAGCGGCTTGATAACTTCTGACAGTAAGGCCCGCCACTGTTTTACAATCCTCCACCTACCCGGACTTGGCCCTCGTGGTGGAGTATGACCAATACTTCCTGCGATGCAGAAAGAGACCGGTGCCCCGGGAGTGGGAACATACAAAGGGTTGATACCAAGTAAGTAGTTTCGGAGATTAAATACAAACTTTACCACTTTATTAATCAGTGTAGATATGGCTAAGCAATATGTAAAATATGTACCTATTCTGCTTGACGCACGAAATTTAAAATAAATTAAACAAAATATTGCCTCAACGCACAAAAAGCGGAGACCGTCCGGGAAACGTCCTTCAGAGGACAAAGGCAATGGTTGGGAAAAACGTTTTTAAAATTGTCATTAATCAGTTTCAGCACACAATAGGGCAGTTGGACCCGGATGAGTCTTTCAGCACTTCCCGGGCGCTGGTACCAGCAGGGTTTGTTTTGTATGTCAGTTAGGGTATTAATATTTTTAGAGATGTCTTACAAATTTCTAGTAGTATACATGTATTGAAATTTTAGATTGTTTTACTCGTATCTTCTTCTTCTTCTGGCTATTGTTAGTCTACTGCTAGGCATAGCCCTCCCTAATGAGCGCCATAGCGCCTTGTCTTCAGCTTGCCGCATCCAGCATCAACCGCAGTACTAGTAAATATAAATATAATAAAATTCTCGATTTTGTTTTTTTTGCCATAATTTTTCACAAGTTAAAAATCCAAAACACAGTGAACTAATGGGTACCTAGTTTCTTCTATTCTTTTATGTAGGAAACATTATTAGGCATAGAGAGGAAACTTTTAGAACAATGTATGTATGTATGAGGGTGTGTGTGTGTGTGTGTGTGTGTGAGGGTGTGTGTGTGTATGTAAGGGTGTATGTATGTATGTATGTATGTATGTATGTATGTATGTATGTATGTATGTATGTATGTATGTATGTATGTATGTATGTATGTATGTATGTATGTATGTATGTATGTATGTATGTATGTATGTATGTATGTATGTATGTATGTATGTATGTATGTATGTATGTATGTATGTGTGTATGTGTTTATGTATGTATGTTATTATGTAAGTTCATATTCCCATTTCAAAAAATTGCCATCAGCCCATAACCTGAACCTTCTGTAGGGCGTATGTAGACTTCTTCTTCAGGCTATATTAGTCCACTGCTGGACATAGCCCTCCCCTAATGAACGCCATAGCGCCCTGTCTTCATCTTGCCGCACCTCGCAGCATCTGCCGGCAGTTTTTCGCAGATCGTCAGCCCACCTGGTCGGAGGGCGTCCTAGACTACGTTTGCCGAGTCGCGGTCCCCACTTAAGAACACGTTTACTCCAACGGTGGTCGGTTCTTCGCGAGATATGGCCAGCCCACTGCCTGTAGGGCGTATGTAAGCACAACTATAACGGGTGTTAAAGAACCGCAGCCGGATCGGTAAATCACGCATTCCCTACATCAAAACGAACATTTTTTGTTTGGCACCATGTTTGGGGATTTAACGGTTTACGAGATATTGAGGTGCAAAGTCGAGACTTTTTTTTACTTTTTTTTGCAGAAATAGAACAAGATTCGTATAAACAATATTTCTCCCATAGAAACTCCATGGGAATTATCAATATTTCAAAACAAAAATTGACTTTGAAATTTCACCGCGCAATAGTTCGCAACCCCTTCAAATGTTCCATGCCTTACATAAACATAGCTACGCAACTATCGCACGCTCGCTCGCGCGCGGCAATTGACCCGGCCGCTATCAGGTGTTTTGTTTGAGGTCTGCCGCGGTCGCGCGCGCTACTGGGGTTCCTTGACCCGGGCCGAACGGACGCGCGCGCAAGTAGGTAGGTGAACTCCGAGAAACCCCATTTCGTTCGATTGACCGACGTATCCCGTGTGTAGCGAGAGCTATCAATGTATTGTACATTACGCCAATATCCATGACGTATGTCACTCTTCGGTACGAAGCCATCAAATCGGGAATAATAATAATGCTGCAGGTCTACAACGACCACAGTGTTTTCCAATTTTGCCATCATTTTGGTTTTTAATGTCAGGAGAATCGGGTTCATACATTGTTGTAAAAATTTTAAACTTACACCATCGTGTTCGTCCATTTAACGAGATGGCGTAGGTACTTGAAGTTACTACGAATACCAACCACAAAAAATACTTCGCTCCACGACTTAACTAAGGCTACCTACCACACGCCGGCCGAGCGGCGCTGCAGACGGCGCTCCACGAAGTACCTAGGTACCTACCACACAAGTCGCTCCTGCTCCCCGGCCGGGCGGCGCTACAGACGGCGAAGCGCACTACACGAAGTACCTACCACACACACGCCTTAAGTACTGCTCGCCGGCCGAGCAGCGCTGCAGACGGCGAAGCGCGCTTCACGAAGTACCTAGGTACCTGCACACACACCGCACCGGTGCTGTTCGCCGGCTGAGCAGCGCTGCAGACGGCGAAGCGCGCTACACGAAGTACCTACCTATCACACACACGCCTGCCAAGCAGCGCTGCAGACGGCGGAGCGCGCTACACGAAGTACCTACCTACCACACACACGCCTGCCGAGCAGCGCTGCAGACGGCGGAGCGCGCTTCACGAAGTACCTACCTACCACACACACGCCTGCCGAGCAGCGCTGCAGACGGCGGAGCGCGCTTCACGAAGTACCTACCTACCACACACACGCCTGCCGAGCAGCGCTGCAGACGGCGGAGCGCGCTTCACGAAGTACCTACCTACCACACACACGCCTGCCGAGCAGCGCTGCAGACGGCGAAGCGCGCTACACGAAGTACCTACCTACCACACACACGCCTGCCGAGCAGCGCTGCAGATGGCAGAGCGCGCTACACGAAGTACCTACCTACCACACACACGCCTGCCGAGCAGCGCTGCAGACGGCAGAGCGCGCTACACGAAGTACCTACCTACCACACACACGCCTGCCGAGCAGCGCTGCAGACGGCAGAGCGCGCTACACAAAGTACCTACCTACCACACACACGCCTGCCGAGCAGCGCTGCAGACGGCAGAGCGCGCTACACGAAGTACCTAGGTACCTACACATTCACCGCACCGGTGCTGCTCGCCGGCCGAGCGGCGCAGCAGACGGCGGAGCGCGCTGCACACCGTGATTTAGCGGCGGTGGCAACAAGAAACAGCCGCTCCTGCCACGCAGCAATACCGATTTTACCTAATATCGTTGTTAGGTAATCTAGAATCGTGTTATAAGAAACTAGCCAAGTGCTAGTTAAACTCGCGTACAGAGGGTCCCGTACAATCTGTGATTTGGCGGTGATGTGGATCTAGTGTCTGACTTGCACTTGGTCGTTTTTTATTACTTGTTATACAAAATAAGCCCTATAATCATATTCAGTTTTACGACTGTATGTATACCTAACCGTTCTTGCGATACAGCAAAAAGAAGAAATTAATGTGTTTTGTATGGCGCCCCACCTTAATTTTTAATATTTTGTACATTTTATTATTATTATTAATCGGCAATGTTAACAATTCAATTCAATTTATTTCAACGTAAAGAATTTACATTCTGTTTGCTGAATGTCAAAGTACAATGTAACATGAAAGTGAAAGCCGCTGCCTTCGGGCCGTTGTGTAGTGGAGAAAAAGGCAGCGGGAAAAAACTCCACCACAACACATTGCTTGTAAAAGTTTCAACCGCCTAAGTATTACGGTTCCAAAGATAGGGTAGGACAGACAGAAAGGCAGACGGACCGACAGACGAACAGACCGGCGGCGGAGACAGAATAATAGGGTCCCGTTTTAGGAATATCTCGGGAATAGGAACCCTAAAAACACACGCGCCTCGGCTTGTTTTCGCCGAGCGAAAACAAGCCGAGGCGCGGGCGACTCAAACGAAAATCCTGCCTGCGACGCACGCCGCCGCGCCGCGCCGCCCGCCTATCAAAGGGCGCCGACGATCCGTTCAAGGCCGTGTCATTCTGGGTACGAATAAAGGTTATTACACACTCGTTACGTACAAGCTAAAAGGAATTACCTCGTTTCTTAATTTTAATGTTTTCTTTAAAGCAGTTTAAGTAAATGCTCGCAATCGCCGTCGATAAAAAATTACATCTTCTTGTACACCATACCCGCATCGCAGAAAGTATAGGACATACCCCACGGGAACCAAGTCCGGGTTGGTGAGGATTGTAATACAATGGTAGGCCTTACTGTCGGAAGTTATCAAGCCGCCTAAAAGGCTTCTGACACGGCTTAACGATTGCCATTACAATGACAACCGACGCCAACAGCCCATTTTTCGATAGATTACAATTACTCGGTTCCCCTAGGCCACGAGCGCTTGGTAGATGCAATAATTTTTTATCTAATGTATTTTTTTCTTTTTCTGTTGAAAAAGAAAAAGAAAGTCACCCAAGTAGTGAAATGAAGTATAAAATCCTTGGGTAGAGAAAATGAAAATACTGGCATGCAGCCACACTGATTTGTCGACAAAATAAAATACATAGGGTTTGATCCTCTTTTGCTTATTCAATAATAGAAATTGTCACTTGTGTTCTGTCGGAACGAGTAATCGAAAATAAAGAAAATTTTAGTTGGCGCGGTAAGTAATTTAAATTTTACTACGGAACAAGTAAATCAAGACTTGCAAGAAAGGTTCGTTCCTCCTTATACCACGGTTGCGCGTTGTTGTGCTGAGTTTAAGAGGGCAAGAACATCCGCTAAAGACGACTCGCGCTGAGGGCACCCAACGACTGCAGTAACTTAAAGAAACGATAAAAAATGTTATACAATTTTTATTTTTAATGCACTAATCCGTGCTAAGGAGAAATTTAAAAACCTATTTAGAGGCTAAAAATTTCACCCATGCCGGAATTCGAACCCGCAACCTCTGGCTATCCGTGCCAATTGGTAGAGCGCTGGCACGGATAGCCAGAGGTCGCGGGTTGGAATCCCGGCATGGGTGGAATTTTTAGCCTCTAAATAGGTTTTCATCTGGAATCTTTACAAAACCTTGCACTGCTGCGCTCACTGCGTCATAATCGTCAAATTTCTAGCCACTTAGATATTATTTTTTCAATCTAGGAAATAGATCTAGGAATTGAATAATTGCCCCCACCTTGGCTGTCCCAAAAAAGAATCCATTGATGAGGGTTCGTTGTTGTTCGGCCGTTAGCATTCTAGTCACTCAAAGCGCTGAGCCTTTTTCATTCCCAAATGGTCATGAACACTCCCTATTAAGATCTTTAGTTCTTCAGCTATAAAACAAACAGTAGTACGAGAAATTTAAAAACCTATTTAGAGGTTAAAAATGTCACCCATGCCGGGATTCGAACCCGCAACCTCTGGCTATCCGTGCCAGCGCTCTACCAATTGAGCCAATGGGCGACTCACCGGCACCAGTGAAATTTCGAAACTCTTTACACTATTCTCTGTATTACGTACAGGCAGCGACATCTGGCTTAAGCAAATTGCATCAGTGTGATGGGACCTTAAGGAACGAAAGTTTGACTCATTCATTTGAATGAAGTTCTATCGACGCAATTTTTTTCTAGTCCGGTTTCTCGCGTCATCGGATGCGCACGCACATTATCTACTTATCGTTTCGCGTACTCTTTGTGATAGTAAACAACCTACAATGCATCATTAATACAGTACTAAGGAGTATCTGGATATGATATTCTGCTACTGTGTAGGAAAGGGGGAAATGCAGCTGAGGCCCTGCGTCTGTACGGTGTCAGATACCCCAACGCTCATCAGCCAACGGAGTCCAGGGTGATACTGCGAGCCGTTTGTCGCGTCTTAGAAAATCCGCCGGTCGTGCTCGTTGCAGAAGGCGGTGGTCCTCAAATAAGTCCTGCAACTGAACAGAGAGTTCTCGATGTGGTGGCAGAGAACCCGCGCTTAGGCGTTCGGACGGCGGCGCATGTGCTGCGCCGGCGGCACGGTCATCGTGCGCAACATCGGGTGTCTTACGTCACTGTAAGGTTTTGAAGAAGGATAGAGAGCGGCCCTATAAAATCAACAAGGTGCAAGCGTTCGTGCCAGGCGGTTGCTGCAGCACATTGAAAATGACCCGGCTTTTGTGCAAAATGTTATTTTCACGGACGAAAGCACCTTCACGAACAATGGTATGAAGAATCGAAGAAACGCTCATTGGTGGGGTTCCGATAACCCATTTCAGGTACAGGAGACGGGGTTCCAGACAAGGTGGAAGTGGAATGTGTGAGCCGGTATCTTGCGTGAAAAATTCTGGATCCCGTATTTTTGCCGCCCAGAATGAATGGTGTGACCTACTTGGAACTGCTCAACTATTAAATGCCCCTGGCTCGGTTGCATCAAACGTGGTTCCAACACGACAGCGCGCCACCACAGTGTACACTACTAGTGCTGCAGCGGCTAAAGCTGTTCGAACGTCGTTGGATCGGCCGCCATGGTCCTAACCCCATTGCCCAGCATGTTCTCCCGACTTAACCCTATTGGACTTTTTTTATGGGGTTATGTTCAGGTTCGAGTGTTTGACCGCCCTTATGAGACCGCTGAGGATATGAGAGCATGATTATCGCGGTTTTTGATGACCTGAAGCGAGCTAGCACGGAAAGGGCTGTCACAACTGGTTCACCGTCAGACGTTGCGCTGGGCGCGCGTTTGCCTTCATGTAAACGGTCGCTAGTATCTTGTCCGTGCTGAGCGGCCTGTTCCTGACGAAGACACAGACGTCGAGTAAGTACCTAGATATTATTTATCCTACTCAAATGTGCTTTAGACATTTTTACGCTTCAAATGTACTTCTCAAACTACACCACATACATCTTACCGGCTGCCGCTGCCCACTACAACAGCAACGTCTTTGCAGGACGACTGTGGTGGCTGTGGGTACGTAATAGCAAAATAGCTATTAACGTGGAACGTTGGGTAACTTTTATAATAATAAATAAAATCTGGAACGACTTTAGGTGTGGTTTTAAAACTGGATAAAAACGGATAAGCAGGTAAAAAGTCAGATCTGGTCAAAGGGTAAAGTAGTAGTGGTGAAAAATGAGGGAAATCGAAGAATGTGTGACGTAGGTACATAATTTAAGAAAATGATAGCAAGAAAAGAAATTAAAATGGTGTGAAGAGGTTTGCACCGTTACAAACGTACAGTTATAAGTGCACCAATCAAACAAAAAGTGGCATCCTAGCGTGTCGCTGACTGCACCTAATGTCGTTGTGTTTCTACTTGTTACAAAAACTTGTAGTAAACGGGTGCGGCCACGGCCCGGACGACCGAATTGAGACGGACGCGGGACGAATGAGTGAGTGAGACCGAATCGAGCTCGCGGTCGCCGTTACCTACGTCGGCACTTTGCCGCCGCCGCCGCCGCCCGCCGCGTGAGCTTCGTTCGTCGTACGATCATTGCACGCGATTGCGTTTCATTGCGCGCTAGTAGAAAGTATTTATTTTGATACCTAAAAAATTAAAATGGTATCCCAGTGGTATTGTTTGGTTAAATTATCTTAATGTGTTGTCCAATATGGCTACGTTACGGCTCTGGCGGCAGTTCTTTAACACCCTGTATAAATAAATTAATCCACTGCAAAATAATCCCGCCTACGCGGATTTTTGTTCAAGTTATCTGTCTGGTATAACATTTATTTCGTTTCATTTTTGTATGTAGCACTGTAACAGTTTATTTTGAGTGTTGAATAGGTTCTATTATAAGTGAGGGAACATTAATCACAGCAATGTTAGTGGAAAGGCGACGTGGACTGTAAACCCATTTGCTACATTCACACACATAAACTCACCCTGTATCCCGGCGGTGTAGACAGAGACCAGTGCCACGTGGTAGATTCGTTGAATCAAAATTCATTATTTTTTAATTTATTATAATTCTTTTGCACGCTTTTTGAAGCGCTCGTGGCTAGGCGAACCGAATGATTGGAACCAATCACTGGAGTTAAGCAATAACAGGCGCGGTCAGGTGCAGGATGGGTGACCGTCCCGTGACTACCGCTAGTGGCATTTTTCCGAGCGCTTCCGTGCTTCGCAAGGCACGTTAAGCCGTTGCTGCCGGCTGTCATGTAATCGCAGTCGTTAAGCCATGTCAGAGGCCTTATGGGCGGCTTGATAACTACTGACAGTAAGGCCCGCCACTGTCTTACAATCCTCCACCAACCCGGACTTGGCCCCCGTGGTGGAGCATGGCCTAACCTTCCAGCGATGCAAGAAGAGACAATTGTTCCAGCAGTGAAGACATACCAAGGGTTGACATCGATGCACTCTAGTAGATAATAATTAAAACTGTTTTAATACGGATTTCACTCGTTTATTATATTTTTTTACAATTTAGTCTAATAGATGTCATATCAAATTAATATTGTTTATAATTACTTAAAACATTCAATTGCGTTACAGAACAGAATAGTAACCTAAACATAAAACATAGCTTGTTTTCACCGGTTCGTTCGTCTGAGATTCAGATGAAAGATAACCTTATGTTATGTACTGTCTACAAAATTACAATTACCGTGGATTTACCAAAGTTTAATGCGAATGAGCTGTGAAGTCTTTTTTTTTCAACTAATACATAAAATTTCGTGTCACGGCGTGTGTGAAATGAAATGAAATAAAATGAAAAGGTTTTATTCAAAGTAGCGCAAAAGCTGCAGCTTAAGGAACGTTAGAATTCAAACTAGGTGTCCATTTCAAAATCTAGATCATTTTGGAGAAAAAATGGACAAAAAAACCCAAACTTAGTCTTTTCAAAGTCCTTAATTAACAGAGTTCACATAATTATTTTAAAACATAGAATTCATGCATTTTACTGGCTTTAATTCCAGACATTATTGTCATCTAAATAATCCTTTTTGCTATAGTAGCCCTTTTGGCACAAAGTGTACTTTACACATTTTTTGAACCGCGTTTCAGGCAAGCTTAATATATCCTCAGCGATTTTATTATAGAAGCGTATACAATGCCCCATGAAGGATGTATTAACCTTTGCCAGCCTAAATAGTGGGAACGAGAGTTTATGTTCATTTCTAGTATTTACATTGTGTCATCAAACTCCCCTAAAATTGCTTCACCTATTTTCATGACAATGTTTGTGTTACATATTTAATTTTGGTAGGTGTGAGAATAGGTAGTAGGCTAATTAGTTTGCAAATAATTGCAGGGCCAGCTGGTATTTTATAGTACTCGTTTTTCTATAGTAATATTGTAGAGATTTTTTTTAATTTTGTATTTGCAATAATCTCCGAAATACTTATCCGATTTCAAAATCTCTTTCACATGCATTTAGAATGGTCTTTGCGGATGGGCGTGAGCTGGTAGGTTTATTCAACTTCTACGCGAACAAAGTCGCGCGCACTGCCAGTATTTTATAAGGAAAAATATTTATAATACAGGGTAATTTAAGAAAATATGCAAGCCTTGAAGCGATTGTGTTTTAAAATTGTTATTTAGTAATACGACGCAATAATAACTTCTACACAACAGTCACTTTGTTTCATAGAACTATAATTCACGGTTTATAACAACAATTAGATGTAAATTGCAATGTCGATTAACTCGCAAATAAAAAGTAGCTACGCAATTTACCTTGAATGGCCACAATAAAATACAAACAGTAGTTTTAGGAAATACGGCCATGGTACCAATTTACGATGCCTTTTCCTAAGTAAATAACTATTACAAATGACTAAAAACTTAACAATTAAGGTAATGACATCACATAGAAATATCTTCTTCTTCAGGCTATATTATGTAGTCCACTGCTGGACATAGCCCTCCTCTAAAGAGCGCTTAGCGCCCTGTCTTCAGCTTGCCACATCCAGCATTTGCCGGCAGTTTTTCGCAGATCGTCATCCCACCTGGTGGGAGGGCGTCCTAAACTACGTTTGCCGAGTCGCGGTCGCATAGAAATATACTCAGACTGAAGTCGTTTGTGGAAATAAAACCGCGGCCTCTTGTAGGAATCGAGCCAACGACCTCTGTTTTGAAAGTCAAGCATTTTAAACGCGAGGCCAACGAAGCAGTCTTCGATTGATATTTATCGAAAAAAACTCGCAGTTACGGTAAATCATTCTACATACAATAATTACCATTTTACTAAGATATTTTTTTTAATAGTCTGATAGACCGATCAAAAACTTATAGCCCACACAATACATAAAAGGAAAAAGTTATTTTTTTTAATATAACATTCAGAATAAATTTAGAAGAAATCGCTCGTGGCCTAGTCGAACCAAGTGATTGGAATCAATCATTTGAGTTAAGCAACAACAGGCGCGGTCAGGTGCAGGATGAATGACCGTCCTGTGAAAACAGCTAGTGGCAGTTTTTCTGAGCGCTTCCGTGCTTCGCAAGGAACGTTAAGTCGTTGGTGCGGGCTGTCATGTAATGGCAGTCGCTAAGCCATGTCAGAGGCCTTATGGGCGGCGACTCTGACAGTAAGGTCCGCCTTACAATCGTCCACCAACCAGGACTTGGCCCCCATGGTGGAGTATGGCCTAACCTTCCTGTGATGAAGGGAAAGACATACAAGGGTTGATATCGATATCGATTCAGAAGAAATTACCTTCGAGAATTGTTGAAAATCACAAATCATTGTGTGACACGGAAAACGGATTACTGTTATTGTCTATTCGTAATAGTATAAATCCGGGGTACGTGATCCTAGGTTCTCGGTACTAAAAATCCTTTCGGCAAATCACTATTGACATGATTGAGAGATTGTACAGATACTTTTTCGAACTACGATGTGCAAAAAAAGATAACATAGCATTTAGATACAGGCACATACATTGCTCCTGGCCCCACACTAGGATACCCTGTGTCGAGGGAACCAAAACCAGCGACATCACTAATATGTAAACATCCAAGACCTGAGGTTTAACAATATTCTTTATTGTACACCAGAGAAAGAGAGAGAGAAAGAGAGAGAAATAATTTATTCAACGGCACTAAGAACATAACAAAACAGTAACAAATTTACAAAACATTAACAGAAACACAACGTTTACACTGCATTACAAACAAACAAACAAACAAACAAACAAACAAACAAACAAACAAACAAACAGAGAAAAAAGAAATTTAAAAACAAATGAAAGGCTCAAATAATAATAATAATAAGAAGAAATAACAAATCAGAGCACGTATTATAAAACATGTAAAGATAGAGAATAAAATTGATGGCCTTATTTCTCAAAGCAACTTCTTCCAGACATTTTTATGCATGACGGAAAGTTGCTGAAGGAAATAAAAGACGGCTAGTCAGTAAATAGGTATGATTTTTTTCCCCGGTGGCTCTTGTGTGTCACTATGGAGCCCCTTAACCTGCAACTATCTTTCGGCGTACAATAAAAAAGATATCTAGAAAGTTATGAATGGCAATCATGGAATCTTATCATACGAAGATTATAGTTATAACTGATGTATTAGATTTAAGAGAACTTGAGAAATGGTGGTCAGAGAGAAGTTTTTTTTTCCGCTGGCTTTTTCTCCCCTACACTACAGCCCGAAGGCAGCGGCTTTCATTTTCATGTTGTACTTTGACATTCAGCAAACAGAATAAATTCTTTACGTTGAAATAAATTGAATTGAATCTACGAGTATCTTCATATACATCATATCTTATATTTTCAACCCTATACAACCGAGTGCGAAGGCTCCTACGGCGCTGACTGTACCTACATCCGGGTGCCACGTTCCATCATTCTCGTCTCACCAAATCGCTGACACGCCGAAACACCTTCGGGCGAGTTCAGGCAAGAACCGCTCCCGGTAACCGTGTCCGGGAAAGTTTTGAGGAACGCGCGGTAAGTTCGGGAACTTTTCCTGTTGCCCCGCCGCGCGCTAATCAATGAACTCCAGTTAACTGCCGCGTGTTAGTTGCGCGATACATTCGGCGGCGTTGGCGAGGGCCCCCACTCTGGGACGAGTTTTTAGAATTTCTAAGACTGCCGGAATAAAAATAAAAACGTTTAGTTGAACTCATATCAACTATATAATTATAATATTGATATGTAAAATATCAATATTTAATATTGATATTTTACATATCAATATTAATGTACACTAGCCTGCAAAACTAAATACTACACTTTTCTCATTTAGACTTTTTCCAAACTTTAGAAGTTAGACATTTAAAACAAATAAAAAGTTTTATAGAAAATGTCACTTCTATCTATCTATCTATAATCAGCCCACTTAAATTCAATTCAATTATTTCAATATAAAGAATTTACATTCTGTTTGCTGAATGTCAAAGTAAAATGTAACATGAAAGTGGAAGCCACTTTTAAACTTTAGTAGGTAATTATTATTACGACTGTACATCGTTATTGCGTACTTAAAAAGTTATTGCAATTTTAAAAGTGTGATACTTAGTTTTGCAGGCCAGAGCAGATTAAAAAGGAACATCCTAAAATACTATAGGTACTTTTAAAAACTGATGACAAATAACTCTTATTGGTTCAAAATTCAGGCCAAGCCTCCTTCGCTTGTGTTGGTCTAACATGTCACAGTAAATTTGTTCTGAAGAATCTGCAGTAGCTCCATAACACAGAATTGAATTGAAAGCTGCCACATACTTATCTGAATTCAAGAGTGAATGATACCACTTTCTTTATCCCACAGAGACCATTAGCGATAGGTCAATAAGATCCCATTTGAAGGATCAAATCATTCTCTAAATATATTTAATCAATTTAAATAAGATTCTAATCCGTAATCCGTAAAATTTAAAGAACAAAATATTACCTGATTTCAACTGTACAGTCACATCACTAAGTATAGTGCACACAAGTTTACCTTGATGTGCCGTCAACTGTACACAGTGGTGTCGTGACTTCTGTTGAATATAAAATATTTATTTTTTACTTCGAATCATTCAGATGTAAGAAATTTTGACTTAGTCAATATCGTTATTTACCGCAAACTTTTTGCTAAGAGCTTTTTGAACTTTGCAACAAAAAAAGGTTAAAGATATAAAAAGTCACTAGTGGCCAAATCGTAGTGCTATTGTCTAAAAAGCTATTGTCTTTGTCCTTGCAGTTGATTTGAAAACATTGGTCTAAAAATGGACACAAGAGATATTAAACATTACAACGTCTCGATGTCGTATGAGAAAGCCCAAATTCATGACAATGAAATTATGGCATTGTTTTATCTTACATCTCAAGTAGACGCTTTTAAAACTGAACATTTTAGAGTTGAAACTTTTATTTTCGGAACACGCTTAGAGACAGGAGAAGTTTGAACGAAAACTCTGTTTTTAGTGAACGTGGAATTTATTGCTCTACGTTATTGTGCGGTTTGCACGTGAATAAGGAACGTACAAAAGGTTATATTTAATTAGAATCCTTCGGCTTCTTCATTCATAAATAATTTTTTTCATTAATCTTCTTCTTCTTCAGGCTATATTAGTCCACTGCTGGACATAGCCCTCCCCTGATGAGCGCCATAGCGCCCTGTATTCAGCTTGCCGCATCCAGCATCTGCCGGCAGTTTTTCGCAGATAGTCATCCCACCTGGTCGGAGGGTGTCCCACACTACGTTTGCATATTAATTACATAATCTAATCAGCCCATAAACGGAGCCCACTGTTAAGCCTAGGCCTCTTTTCCTTCACGTCGACCAATCATGTCCTTTGCTAGTGTCGTCCAATGTTTCCCAGCTATAGATGGGTCACGGAAAAACAGCAATGGACTTTCGGAGAATTATACAAAATATTTCAGAGTAAAAACTCAAAATGGGTTTTATGTGGAAAAAATATTGTTATAATATATAAAATATTAATATTGTTGAAGCAACTCATTTGAGCATTGTGTATATTCTTCAATAGAAGCCGTATCGCGAAGATGCAAAATTTTCTGGATATACTGTGTTATGTGTCATTAAGTATCTTTAACGTCGCCAAAAATCCCATAAAATAAGGAGATCAGGAGGCTTGGTGATTAGGCCAATACTCTCTCTCTGAGAGAAGGTATGTGACCAACAGTGGGACGAATATAAGATGAATTATCAAGGACGTTATTAGGTATGTTTTTCCAATATTTCACCGCAAAATCATCTGTTTTTAGTAAATTCAGCGAAGCAATGTTAGATAAGCTTCTCCTAGGTATCCTAGTTTAAAAGTCAAGTGTGTGTATGTGGATTTTGTAATAATTAAAAATAATTATTTTAGAAGGAACTACTCAAACTTTTGTAGCTGCTGGAAAATGTTCCCAGGAGACCATGTTATTGTGTAACTTTCTGAGCAATTCCAAACTGCATTCATAAATTTAAAAAAAAAAAAATCAAAAGTCACAAAAGTGCAATTTCTCATATTTTTTAAGAAGAAAAATGAGAGATATATGACACTATTCTACTGAAGTTAGAGCAACACCTTAAAAGCAATAAAGCAATAGAGTCGATATTTTTCAACGCGCATGCTAAGTTTAAATGCATAAAAGTTGTGTGGTTTACTTAACGTATATACATAACCTCACGCCTGTATCCCAGAGGGGTAGGCAGAGACCCGGGACTGCCACTTGCCAAGATCCTGACAGATCACCTTCCCTTCATCAACGTTCATAAGTCGTTGCGCACGCACGCCGTTTCCGGATAGTTTTTATCTTCCCCTTTGCTAATACATCCCCTATTTGGTTTGGTTTTACTTAAATGCTTACATATCCCTATTATTTTATACTTATCAAGATAATAAAAGTTACGTATGGCGATGTCGTGCGTGCATGCTTTAGACCACAACTTAGTACATATAATCATAGTATTAATTATAATAGTTGAGGGTAAGGGTCAGTACCAGCAGTCTCCTGAAGGTGTTGGCTGATCAAATGGACAGCCCCATACAGCGCCAATGGGTGTCAATGCACCTTATGCCGGCAAGCAGGGGGGGCTGGCTGGGACTAGGCTGTTCACTACAGTAAATATAACAATGTAAATAATTTACTAACATAGCATAAGTCAAATTGTTACTAACACTATATTTATTTATTTATTTATTTCTTTCTTTATTTACATTTGTAACTTACAGCTTATGCCAAATCGCTACAAACTTTGTTATTTAATCACCTAAATACAAAAAAAACAGACAGAATCATCCCTCATCAAGCATTGCCTTGCATTCTTCAATCATTTTCCCAATCCCTGTGGTAAATATATCACATTGCGGCACCGCGCTGAGCAGGGAGTTCAGCAGTGCAAGATTGGTCTTGCCTGAAATAAATGAATAATAATAATATATCGTGCAATGGTTGTGATCAGTTTTGTATACTAAATAAATAAAATAAAATAAATACAAAAGCCTACTAGAGACTTTTGCTTTTGAACTTCTATCATCCCACATTGCGGAATCTGAATTAAACAGTAAAACTTAGTTCGGATGTAACATGCTAATGTGATTAGTTAGCGTGTCGCATCTGCTCTCAGCTAGCAAATACAACTTAGTATTAATTAAGTAGCTAGTTTTTGTCTGTCTACGAAAACTGGGAAAAGTTCCTTAGTTTGTTCGTGGATTTGTGTGACGGCGTCGTCGGTCTAAAGGCGGTATTAATAAAGCGCTCTCACTCTGAGATCGCTTTTGAGTGCCCATTTTGAAGTGACTTTTAAAATCATTATAATTATTTGAAGAGAATATTAATTTCCAATTTAATTACAAAAAGTTTATGATTAATATGTTTTTTAGTTAATATTTTTTATTTTAACCTTTTTTTTTATATAAAAAAAAAACAATAAAATTATATGGAATAAATAGAAATTATAGAATTATATGGTATTATTTTTTAGCCTCTAAATAGGTTTTTAAATAAAATTATATTTACTCTTAATCTTATTATCTTTAGAGGGATCACCTCCTTATTTAGGATTTTTTCCTTAATTTTTTTTATTTATTTTTTAATTTACCCCTCATCTTGAGCTACTTGACGGCTTTGTCACTGACACTGTTTGTGTGTTCATCATCATCATCAGCCATTTGATGATGATGAGACCCACTGCAGGACACAGGCCTCCCTCATGGTTTTCCAAGCTTCCTGATCATTTGCCGTTCGCATACAGCGACTCCCGCCATTGTCACTATGGGGAGCCTGCCCATGCAGCGACATAACGTTTCGCCCCTGGTCATCAGTAGTTCTCCGAGCCAACTTAGCAATTTCTTGAGTTGTATCTGTAACTCGGGTGCTTCTCTTACCTATTTTCAATTTTTATTCCATATTCATTATTCGATATCAACCCTTGTATGTCCCCACTGCTGAGGCACGGCCCTCTTTCGGCATCGCAAGAAGATTAGCTAGGTCATACTTCACCGCGGGGGCCAAGTCCGGGTTGGTGGAGGATTGTAAGGCAGTGGCGGGCCTACAATTTATTATTACTAACACAAAAATAAAATATTTATTAATTGAAGATGTTTATTCAAACAAAAATACAGAAGTTAGTTTCTGCTTAGCAGTTTGTTGACATATGCTCTTGGTATTACAATTTAAAGTACTCTTATATGCTACAAAAACACTGTAAAATATATTTGAAGTCTCCCTACACACTACCCTCTTGCTCGCCTTACGCCCAAATAAATTTATAATTCCAATGTAAATATCGACTAAATATCTAAAAAGTACTTAATCGGACTATACCAAAATTTAAAATAGCAATTCGGCCGCGTAGCTGAGTGATCTCGGCTGCCATCGCTTAAGTTGAAAGCGATCTCAGCTGAGGTAAGAATACTTTATTAATACTCTTCTATGTCTGGCGTATAGGTTGGGTTAGATCTTGGGTCAAATTGTAATTAGTATTTTATTAACTATAATAATAACAAATAATAATAAAAACTTTATTTACAGTAAAATGCTTGCAATTAAATTCACTTTACACTGTTACTATCTCTTCTCTCGGAGGCTCTCAATTTGACGCAATTACTTTTTTTCTGTGTTCCTCGCATAACAATTTTAACCTATAACGTCCTGTTGGTCTGATTTTAATTTGGTGAAGATCTGATGAAGAGTTACAGAGACAAGGCCTTAATGGCCACCGACTCGAAAATACCTACACTTCTACAATACCTACACAGATGATGTTGTAAAGCGTTTTATCTATAATATAAAAATGAATCGCTGAATGTATGTAGTAGTACGTAGGAACAGACCCGTACCCCTCGGTGGGGACGTAATAGGTTCATGATGATTTATATTATTATATATTTTATCTCACTAGCCTAAAGCAACAAACAGAGCGAGCTATTTACATACTTAGTTTCTTCTTTTCGTGCGTCAATAATTTCTTGTCTAAACAGAGTTCAAGTAGAATGTCATGACTAGCTGATTAAGTTCCCAACCGGAACGTTACGACTATGATAAAGAAGAAAAGTTTCCTTGTTACTACAGTAATATGTTTTTGGGTTATTCCATTTTATTATAATTGTTATTTCGTCGGTATAAAGATAAAACTTATTAACTGTTTTTCCATTTTTTTTATTTATATAATGATAATTAATTTTGCCCAAACATGACACTATCTAGTATACTCGTAAAAAAAGAACGATGGGTGAGCGTTTTTATTTCTGTGTTAAAAATTACATTTAGTATCTCAAATTCACATTAGCGCAGTTTCTACGATTAGGCTCATTTGCAGTTACTGAATTTTACCTTTATACCGACGTTTTAACCTCGTAAGGTCTGACCTTGAAAATAACCTTTTTCGTGATCACTTGGGGACATTGGGCCTTATAAATAAATAATAAATAAATAAATATTCAAGGACATATTACACAGATCTCGCTAGCCCTATACTAAGTACAAATGACTTGTGTTATAGGTGCTAACTGGACGATAGATTTAATACAATAAATACATAGATAACATCCAAGACCCGAGATAAACAAGAAAAGTTTGTTTCCTAGTTTCCTAGTTCAAACCCGAGACCTCCGGTTTTACAGTCAGCGTGCCAAGCCGCTGCGCCACCGAGGCCGTCATAAGGTTAAATAATATTGGAATAACCCGGAAACGTGGTCATTATCACTCCGTCTGTTTATTATTATGGCGGTGACGACCTCTGTGGCGCAGCGGTAGCGCATCTGCCTACCATGCAAGAGGTCCCGGGTTTGAACCCCGGCTGGGGTCAAAAAACCCCCTAGGTCTTGGATGTTTACACGTTTGTTATGTCATTCTTACGACACAGGGTATCCTAGTGTGGGTCCAGAAGCAATGTATGTGCCTGTATGTAAATGTTATGTTATGATTATATTATTATTATTATTTTTTAATGCACTAACCCGTGCTAAGGACAATTTTAAAAATCTATTTAGAGGCTAAAATGTCCACCCATGCCGGGATTCGAACCCGCGACCTCTGGCTATCCGGGCCAGCGCTCTTTCCAACTAAGCTAATGGGCGACTTACCGTCATTCGTGAAATTTCGAACCTCTTTACACTATTCTCTGTATTACGTACAGGCAGCGACATCTGGCTGAAATAATTTGCATCACTTGCAGCCCCGAATACCTACTTTGCAGTTAGATTTTGACATCGGAATGATATCACTGTACCCACATGATTATACTCTTTATAATGCATTAACCCATGCCAAGGACAATTTTAAAAACCTATTTAGAGGCTTAAATTTCCAAACATTCTCAACTCGAACCCGCGACCTCGGGCTATTCGTGCCAGCGCTCTATTCAACTAATGGGTTTTTAAAATTGTTATTAGCACGGGTTAGTGAATTAAAAAAAGTGTAATCATGTGGGTACAGCGATATCATTCCGATTAAATATTGTAAAGAGGTTCGAAATTTAACGGAAGCCGGTGAGTCGCCCATTAGCTTAGTTGGAAAGAGCACTATCACGGATAGCCAGAGGTCGAGGGTTCGAGTCCCAGCATGGGTGTAATTTTCAAGCCTCTAAATAGGTTTTTAAAATTGCTACTATAACTACACAAATATTCATAACTTTAAAAAACAAGTCATTAGTACATACCGGGATTCAAACCCCTCCACCTTCCGATTGGGAAACCAGCATTTTTCATTTCCACTACTACATCTGGCTCTAACCTACATGGGCACTTCAGACAAAGGACAAGTAATTTTGTCGCCTTTTTCTACAAAAACATTTCAACATTTCTTTTTCTTTTTTCTACACAAGGAAAATGTATTCAATAGGTAATTCGAATGAACCAATTTGTTATCTCTTATTGGTCATTAGACAGATAAGGTTACAATAAAAGAGACTTTAATAAAATATTAAATAACGTGAAAAGGACCTTTCCAAAATGGCATAGGCCATTACAGTTAAAACCTTAATAATTCATAGTTTATTAGATTTCAAGATTGAGTAGACAGTTAAAAGAAAACAATAGAAATTCATCAATGAGAACTTGTAGGAAGCCAACCCGGATTTGGCCCCGTGGTGGAGTATGGCCTAAGCTTCCTACCATAGAGGAAGAGACCCGTGCCTCAACAGTGGAGACATATAAAGGATTGATATCAATATCGAACTTGTAGGTAATATTCTCGTATAATGCAGCCTTTATGTGTTCCAATGTAGAGCATAAGCCTTCTTTCTCAGAGAGAGAGTATTGGCTTAATTACCATGTGTGTCCACCGTGGATTAGCAATTTTAAGAGCTGAGGTATTTGAACACCTTTGTGTGGACCTTACCACGCATAGGTATTGTTCTATTTAATTTCTTTTTCGATTCAATTTAAAATTACTATTTTGTTAAGTCAATTAAAGTGCTTGTGGTCTAGTCGAACCAAGTGATCAAAATCAATCACTTTAGTTAAGAAACAACAGACACGGTCAGGTACAGGATGGGTGACCGTCCCTTGACAACCGTTTCAACTGCATTTTTTTCCGAGCGCTTACTTGCTTTGCAAGGCACGTTAAGTCCTTGGTACCGGCTGTTATATAATGGCAGTCGTTAAGCCGCGTCAAAGGCCTTATGGGCGGTTTGATAGCTTCTGACAGTAAGGTTCGCCACTGTTTTACAATCCTCCACGGACCCGGACTCGGCCCCCATGGTGAAGTAAGGCCTAAACTATCTGCCATGCAGAATGAGACCCGTGCCCCAGCAGTGGGGACATACAAACGGGTTGATATTGAAAGTCAATAGAGTAAGCCCTACCACAAACTATAGAATAGGATAAGTAATTTGTTATACTTTTCTGAAATAAATAAATCAATCAATAAACTAGCGTGGTCGCTACCGCGCCCCACACAAAGCGTCAAACATCTAAGAGTGTTTTAGTGGAATAAACTTTTTTATAAATAAGAGCGTCTATCAACTGAGCTACTAGGGCTCTCGTCGATTCAAACTTAGTCTCTACAGACCGACCCTTAGTTCAGCCCTAACTTGTTTCGGCCAAGCAATAATGTGCGTTCCGCAAGCAATAAAAGTGCGGAAGAGAATGTGTTTATTCACTAAACTTTCAAACGTGGGCGAAATAAAACACTTTGGTTAAGGCCGGCCATTCACATTCCGACTATGTTGCGTAACTTGATCCACAATAAAGCTTAGCCAGACATAAATTGATGCCCAGTGTCGAATCTGTTAGTGCATTATTGACAGAAACGCGGACTCGGCGGATCGGCGGCGGATAAGACTTTTTCGATTATCTGGAATGCATTTTAAAGTTTAATATCGACTCTGTGATCAGGGCGTGCAGAGTGCGCTTAGCCAAGTTCTCGAATTGTGCATATTTTTCACGAAACCATTCGAACACATTTCGAACCTAACTCCTATTTCGTCTATCCTATCTACGAGTATTAGGACTGAAAATTTAGAAGGGAATAAAGTTGCCAAATCGAAAGCCAAAAATTTCGTCCAACTCCAACTTTCATGCATGCAGCCTGGCCTGCCTCCTCTCGGGAATTCACCCGAAGTCTATGGGTTCAAAATAAAATTGTGCGCATCCGGGCTCCGGGTTGCCGAAAAACATTATTATGAGTGGTTCTTTAAAGACTCTTAAAACGCGGTCACACGGTCGTAACTCCTAATTTATTAAACATTCAGTCTTAGGACCGAAAACAGATTACTCTTTATTTATAAATGTATATAATTTCAACATAAAAAATCTAAAATTTTAATGATGTTTTAAAAAATATACATCTACTGTCGAAAACGGGAGCAAAATCTGTGTTCGTCGCGCGTCACACTCTGTTCACGCTCACGGAAAACTTTGATAACTTTTGTATTCGATTCATAAGCGTATAATGTAATACATTAAATACATTGTGTTTAACTAAGCATCATAATGACCAAAGAACATTTATATTATCTCTTAAGTTACAAAAATTAATAGGCATTATGTCTCTGTCACACGATTTTGCTAGTTTCGCGAGCGCGCAACAAAGCGCCACCTATCTTCCAAGAGCAGCAACTTATCGCTACTAGTTTTAGCTGCACGGACGCTCATAGTGTCCCAGCATCAGTGGGGGAAACCCGTGCGTCCATCACTTCAAAAGAAAAAAAATACTAAGTAAGTTATTGTTTGAATATTTTCACGTAGCCTTAGTCAAGAAACTTTCATGCGCATAGTTTGAAGCATAACATTTATAATTTTCCAACTCATTTTGAATAAGGGAATAGGATAGATCTTCGAGATTATTTCCAAGTATTTTTTTTGTTATTTTACCTATTACTTTAATCGTAATTCTTAAAAATGTGAAAATTTCGTAACTTTCGTGGCACAACTTTCGTGGCCATTTGTCCACGAAAGTTAGTTAACGCACAATGAAAGTTACATATCTCCATTAAATATTAACTTTAGATTTTTATAATGCCGCAGATGCATTTACGTAAAGCGTAAAGCTGAAAAGGAAAGTTTTATTTAAATGAATTTAAATGCATGTATGTGTATGTGTTTAAAAAAATATCTTGTAACATCGACAATTTAATAGTTTTATCTACCCCAAACTAGGCTATTTTGCCCATTGTTTAAAAATCTTTGCTTAGAAAGTCCCAACTTCGTCGTCATACTTTCTGATTGTCTTCTTCCTTGTAACGTAAAAATGTTCTTATAACGTCACCAATTTAACATTTTTTCCATCCCAAACTGGGCTGTATTGCCCGTTGTTTAAACAATCTTTGCTAAAAACATCCCAACTTTATCGTCATTCTTTCTGATTGTCTTGCTCACATTACTTCAATTGCTCACATCAATCATGTTAATGTCTTTTGGTTGAAATTAATTTTAGATTACATTCAAACCAAAATTATGCCACCGTAAAGTTGAAAGGAGCGACGGCAGAAAAAGCGTCTTCCAGAGATAAACAGAAGAAAGAAAAGTTTCTTAAATATTGTGATTTTCTTAAGTTTAGTGGTTATTCACTGATAAGGGATAGCCATGAAAATATCTTTTGATAAATTCTAAATGATACGAGACTGAAAATAGATAATAATAATATAATATAGCAACTGGCAGATAATGGTGTGGTTTATGATTCTAAACATTTCAATTCAATATTCAAAAGCATACATTTTTTGCCAGCTGCTACAATAGTAGGAAGTAATAATTATGTTTATGTTGTAAATTACACAGTTTAATTACTGCGACGAAGGCTATTGCAACCTAAGTTACTAATAGGCTAATCTCAAAAGAATTATAATTGTTGATCTTACATACATAAAAATGATTCACAAACAATAAGTCTATTATTTTATAAACTTCAATCCACAAAAATTGCAGGAATAATAAAGATTTGAAACCATATTTTGCTAGTAAAAAATATGTCTGCAACTTTCGTGGCGACTTTCGTAACTTTCGTGGGCAACGAAATTTCAAAATAATATCTTTGTTGCTTATGAACCGATTTACAAATAATAAAAAATGTGCTCATTATTTTTTCAACGCCTAAAGCGTGTGTCCATTTATTTAAACACAACTGTAAAAAGAAATTTTGCCACGAAAGTTACGCAGAGAATACTTTTTGAAGAACTACTCTTATCTTGATTAAAAAAATATAGATTCCAATGGAGACCCCTAAAATACGTTTACGTCATGCGTTTATTTTTTCATACCAGGTCGTCTCTGCAGAGATCTCTGCAGTTGATTTATCACTGCAGTCTTTTATTATTCTTTTATTTTTTTAATTAGATAGTATAATCAATTTAGTCCAATGGTGTTAAGCGATCTAGAATATTCGCAAAGAGACTGATGAAAGGAAACGACAGATTCTATTCTTTATTATCCTTACATAAATTGTTTGTTTTTTTATGTAGCCTAAAAACGCTCCACTGCACCTAGTTATTTAATGTTAACGATTGTAGGTGGGGACTGGAATAGCCTCGAATTATGTCCTCGACCTGAACGGCGCTCAGCTTTCGGCATCTCCAGAGTAGAATTCTTCGTGCTTGCATTGCTGGGCCCAGTCTTCGGTCTCGCTAATAACTTAGAGTAAGGACTTGTAAATGGGAACATAAATGGTCTGAGCCTTCGGCCGCGGCCTGTACAAAGGCGCGACAGGTTTTCTCATGCAGGTTTCGTGAGGCTCGGCCTTCGGCCTCGCTAGTTACTTAAAGTTGGAACTTGTGCGTGGGGACGTGAATAGTCTCTGTCGGAACCGAGCTCGTTTTTCTGCCTCGCCGTGCCAGTGGTCCCTGTGTCTGCTTCGCGAGGTATGGCCCTCGGCCTTGCCTGCGCGGCCTGTACGGAGCTCAGCTGTCAACCTCGTCGCAGCAACTTTAAGTAACTGTCGCAGCTTTCGACCGCGCTTGTTACTGAAAGGTAGGGTATTATGCGTGGGATCATGAATAGTCTCGGTCTTTGGCATCAGTCTGAACGGAGCTCGGTAGGTATAGATATTCGGTCTCACAAGTTAACAGGAAACCTAACACAAAATCATAATCTTAGTTTCGAAGGAAACGAGATAAAATTCGTTAAGATGAGTAGAGCTAGAATTTTTTTTTAATTTTTGAGTCCTACGATACGATGTCACGGAGGGTCCGTCTACGGGCGAGAGCGTTCAATTTTTTTTTTATCATTTTTTGTTTTAACTTTGAACCCAGCTTTTCGCTGACTATAACCACACAGGGGAAAAGGAGTTACATGCTACACTTTATACATTTTGTTTAGTTAGTTTTAGTGTAAGTAGGTATCAGTAAAAAAATAATATCAAAGTTAAGAAATTAATTATTATAACTCCCTATGAGGTTGACATTTCTTAAATCTATGAGATAAACGAATGGCCTAAAAAGGAACTAAACACTTTACAGGCATTATTTCTATTATTTCTTTCAGCACTTATACCGTTTCTATAAACGGTTTGTTTACATGTAGAACAAAGCTGAAATTATGTAAATACATGTACCAGAATAAATATATGGCAGCGCCATCTAGTGTCTAAAGGTGGTACTTTAATTAATTAATTCTTTTTTTTTTTATATATAATTTTAATTATTTAATTCTCTATTAATGCTCATTTTATGTAACCTCCAATATCCACAAAATTCTGTTTTAAATACTTCACACGTGTTAGGCGTACATAGTTAAATAAAACATAAAATAGAATAAAATAAAAAAATTAATAAAATAAAAAAAAACTATATTTTTTAAATATATGAATGATCTAGAAGGAACAAACCACTTTATAAGCATTATTTCTTTCCGTATTTGTACCGATTCTATAAACGGTTGGTTTACATGTAGACCAAAGCTGAAATTGTATACACACATGTATTAGAATAAATCAAATATACTTTATTTACGCCATCTAGTGGCTAAAAGTGGTTATTTAATTGCTAAGAAGTGAACGTATTTTTTGTTCCGTTGGTTCTCTATCAATGCTAATTTTATGTAACCTACGACATCCGCAAAATTCTGTTTTAAATACTTCATACCTGTTAGGCGTAGTTCAATAAAATTAGGATTCGAATTCAATAGACTAATAAATATATCAGCGCCATCTAGTGGCCACCAGCTGTACTTTAACGAAGCTCAAATTTTATTTTTCGTCACGGTTCTAATCGCATAATTCTGATTTTATATGACACTCTTATATGACGCCTATGACACTCGCGCAAGGATGCCGAATCGAATGACACCTTATTTAAAAAAATCTGACCACTGGTTAAGGAGTTATGAGGGAACATAGAATCGGGCATACTTACATACATACATACATACATACATACATACATACATACATACATACATACATACATACATACATACATACATACATACATACATACATACATACATACATACATACATACATACATACATACATACATACATACATACATACATACATACATACATACATACATACATACATACATACATACATACATACATACATACATACATACATACATACATACATACATACATACGAACTAAACACATTACCCTCCTTTTGGGCTTCGCCAAAGTCGGGTAAAAAGGCCAAGTTCTATATTTCATAATAATTATGTAAACTCTGTTAATTAAGGACTTTGAAAAGAGTAAGTTTAGAGTTTTTTGTCCACTTTTTTCTCTTAAATGATCTAGACTTTGAAATGGACACCCAGTTTGACTTATAACGTTCATTAAGCCGCAGTTTCGGCGCTACTTTGAATAAAACCTATCATTTCATTTTGTTTTGTGTCGTTTAATTTCATTTCTATTTATTGATAGTAAAAAAATAACCTTCTTTTTTAAGCCCTACGTGCTCTTTTTTCGTTGATGGCGCGAAAATAAGCGCCAATAACACTAGTGGGGCTTAGTGTTATTGCCGGCTTCTGCGGCAGCGGTAGCGCATCTGCCTACCATGCAAGGGTCACGGGTTTGATCCCCGGCTGAGGACAAAAAACCCCAGGTCTTGGATGTTTGTGATGTCTTTGTTTCTGGTTCCTACGACACAGGGTATCTTAGTGTGGGACCATATGTGCCTGTATATAAATGTTATGTTATTGCACGGAGCCCCTTAACCAACAATACTAGACACCCTTTCGCGTGCAAAGCGAGGTGCGAAATCACAGGCCTAATAGTCAGTTCTCGTTATCGCAGAACAAACTGCCAATGGAGCGCCCTCACTTGGGCCGGTAGTTTTTACTCGACTACGTACGCCAAGAAGGGTGTAGTTTTTTGCATATGTATGTATTTTGACGGCAGTCGTTAAGCCATGGCAGAGGCCTGTGGCTTGATAACTTCTGACAGTAAGGCCCGCCACTGTCCTACTATCCTCCACCAACCCGGACTTGGCCTCCTTGGTAAAGTATGGCCTAACCATCCTACATTTGCAGGAATGTGCCGAAGCAGTGCGGACATACAAGGGTTGATATCGATGCATGTTGACATGATTGACAGATCAGTCAGACATTTTCTGCAAAAACTATATATATTTCATTGCTGTTTGTCAGTCTCGCTAGAACTCGAAAACCGCTAGACCGATTTAGCTTTTTTATATTCGTGGGAGTTCAGGAAAAGATAAGATAAGAATATTCTTTATTGTACACCAGAGCACATATTATAAAACATGTAAAGATACAAAGTACAATTGGCGGCCTTATTGCTAAAAGCAATTTCTTCCAGACAACCTTACGACGGAAAGTTGCTGAAGGAAATAAGAGACGGGTAGTAGGTGAAATATGAATATTTTAATACACTACTTATATAAATAACAATACACCTACATAAACAGTTACACACATAGTTATGATAAACTTACATAAATACGTTATGATAACAATCTACGCGATGAGGAAATAAATACAATATTGTGTACCTATATGGAGATATACGGAAAAGACAAAATGAAAAGGACAATGCACGAATACTAAACTAAGATCGTCAACGCAGTCGGGATTTTTGTGTTTACAAACAGTTTCATCGCGAGTAGTTAAGTAGTTTCTACCGGGAAAGGTGTAACTTTTAATTGTAAATGTCTGTTTAGTTGTAGGCGATATCTGGTTACCTGTGCCGTTAATGCGAGGCAGTTTAAAAACTTGGAACTTCTATTCTAGCCGATAATTTATTCGGGGTAACGTTCACAGTGGAAAATAAAGTGTTTTTAAACATTTGTTTTAAACTACTTTAAACACTTATTTACACTGTATTCACAACCGTATTTTTTGAAAATCGCTGAATTAAGATGCATTCTTGTAAATATTGTAAATACGTTAGAGTTAGGTTTGAATAAAATACGCATCGGTATATACTGCATCAAGATTCCTTTTATTCGACCTGCAACAACAACACTACACTGTACCCACGAAGGGCCAAGCTGCTGATCAAGTGCTCGTTTGGGCGACCAAGGCGGGATTTGAGCACAATAAGTTGTTTTGTCTGAGAAGCGACAGCCCCACAATTATCTGACGGCCATTTATTTTGACGTTCCAACACTTCTCTCCCTTCTACCAAGAATGACAGGACGAGAGGCCAATGGAAGGGAGTACCTGCCCATAATTGACTTTGCCTTTTTTAATCTGTGAAAATAACCACTTCAATATTATAAACAAAATTTATTTAAAAACATTTACATACATATTCAGTGGGTCTTTAAAAGAAAAGTGAATAACAAATCTGTGAAATAAGTTCTTGAAAGATGTGATTCCCAAGAATAACGACGAGAATTAGACAAAGTGATTTTTAAATTACTGTTTTTTTTTTAGATGTATGTATATAGTTAAGTGTTTTTAGTCATCAATCGAGTTAGAAACCGTATGTCGCAACCCACGGATGTAGCTCCCACACCTGTGACCAGTAATGATGGAGGGTTTGCAGTGTCCTTACTGCCCCCAGGTACGCCTTTTCAAAAACAATAAGGGACTCAATATTCACATTGGAAAAACCCACAAAACTAGACCAACAGACAATCAGACCACCTCTCATGACACTCCGCTTGATGGCCGGGCAATCGACAGCCAGTTGCAGAATGATCAAGGCGATCCACTTTGAAAAATTCTGGGAATCTTGAAACGATGTTGCCCGGTTGTCAAGCGCATTCAACGCGCATTCCCGTACGAGCGTCGCGGAAAAACTCTCCCAAACTATAGATTCCATCACAAAATATAACACCCAAGGCGCCTGGGAGGCCTTATTCAGGTTTCCGTACGAAACTTTACACATAAATAACAATATTAGAAAAAAAACATCACTTACAGCCCTAATAAAAGAGAACTGCACGGATATCCATCAACCCATACAAAATCTCCAACCCATCAACAACTTCCATAACAGTAATAAATACAAACGAGTTGAAACAAAAGTCAACGATGGTGACCTGAAGGGAGCTGCTCAACTCCTCTTCTCATGCGACACGATCGCACCTGACTCGCCCGAAGTTCTGTCAGCCCTTAGAAATAAACTCCCCTGTCCCCTTGATTCTCTTTGCCTTCCACCAGCTCCACAGTCCGATGGCGAACATCTAGAAGTCATTGGAAAAGACGTCCTAGGGGCCGTGATGTCATTTAAGAATGGTTCAGCAAGTGGCCTGGATGGTCTTAGCCCTCAACACCTCAAAGACCTCCTCTGCGGCGTTACCGGCCAGGCAGGTGAGACACTGCTGAACCGCCTCACGGCCCTTGTTAACCAGATGCTGGCTGGAAGGGTTAACCCAGAGGTGACCCCGCTGCTATACGGGGCGAACCTATGTGCCTTAAGGAAAAAAGACGGAGGGATTCGCCCAGTAGCGGTGGGGTTGACGATACGCCGCATAGCGTCAAAGCTCTGCTGTCGCGGCATCCTCCCAAAACTTCAAAAAATTCTCCAGCCAACCCAACTTGGCTTCGGGTCAAAAGGAGGATGTGAGACAGCAGTGCACGCTGTGCGGACCTACATCAAGGAAAAAAGAGGTGACAGGGGCGTAAACTCGGTGGACAGGGGCGCAATGCTGGCAGAGATAAAAGAAATAATCCCTGAAATTTATCCTTACATGTGGCAATCCTACAGCTGCCATTCTAATCTAGTGTACAGGGATAACGCCCTCGAATCTGCTGTGGGCTGCCAGCAGGGCGACCCACTTGGGCCAGCCATCTTCAGTTTGGCTATTAATAAAATAATAACCTCCTCAAAATCAAAATTAAACATCTGGTACCTCGATGATGGCATCCTCGGAGGAGAGTCAAAAGAAGTACAAAAAGATCTTGCAACTCTCTCGGAAAAAAATTAATCAATAGGCTTGGAACTAAATTAATGCGAACTATACCCTTTTGACCACATAAATTCTCGTTAAATCCCCATTCGGGAATTTAACAGACTGGCACCAAATATAAAAATACTGGATAGTGAGAACCTCTACCTCCTAGGGGCGCCAGTCCTCAAAAAAGCTTTCCCACAGTTTCTGCATAGTCAAAAAAACAAATTTTTTGAAACGATTCCGCACCTTAGCCAAATTAACACACATATGGCCTTCCAAATTATCCGCTTCTGTCTATTTGTACCAAAATTCTCGTATTACCTAAGGTGCAGTCCGCTGTTTAGCCAGGCGGCACTCTTGGGGTCCATAGACTCCATGATTCATCTGGCCCTAATTCAGATTTTAAATTGTCCCATTTTCGAACGCGCCTGGCTCCAGGCCTCCCTACCAATTAGGTTGGGAGGCCTCGGAGTCAGAAAAGTGACAAGCGTGGCACTGCCTGCCTTCTTGTCTTCCGTCCACAGCATCGAGGCCTTGTATAAGCAAATTATCTGCCCATCCTTGGGCACGATTGAGGTCTCATGCTGTGAGGAAGCCAAGCAGGCATGGAGACTGGTTTGCCCGTCCACCGACCCACCGAAGGACTCTTCAGTGCAGAGACAGTGGGACGGGCCGCTTTGTAAGCTGACGCAAAGACAACTAGTTGAATCTAGTGTCAGCGACCCAGAGCGAGCCCGCCTCCTTGCTATCTCAGAGCGCGAGTCAGGTTATTGGTTGCAGGCACATCCATCAGTGGCAATTGGCACGCTGATGGATAACATATTTTTCAGCACTGCCGTGGGACTGCGCCTGGGTTGCGCTATCACTGTGCCCCATCAGTGCCCCTGCGGCGCTGACGTCGACCACATGGGTCACCACGGCTTATAGTGTCAACGGAGTGCTGGCCGCTTACCGAGACACGCGGCGCTAAATGACGTCATCCGAAGGGCCCTCGCTACATCCGGAGTTCCAGCAATGCTGGAACCTCCGGGAATTTTCCGAGATGATGGGAAAAGGCCTGACGGCATGACGTCAATACCCTGGAAACATGGGAGGCCGTTGGTGTGGGACTCAACCTGCGTCGACACACTAGCACCTCCCATGTTTCCCAGATTATAAGTTTGGGGTCGAGACACTGGGCCCGTGGGGCCCCGAGGCGCGTTCGCTCTTTAAAGAACTGTCAACGCGCCTCATCGACGCCACGGGGGACCGGAGGGCTGGCGCATACTTCGGCCAGAGAATAAGTCTGGCCATCCAAAGGGGGAATGTTGCCAGCATTCTGGGCTCCCTGCCGAGGGACACCGACCTGGGGCAAGTGTTTTATTTGTAAATTATAGGTATTTATTTTTATTACTTTATGTTAATTAGATTTTATTTTAGTTATTATTTTAGTTTTACTTTAGATGTTTTGTTTATTGTATTAAGATGCGACGTTAAAACTTTTTTATACATTTAGTCATTTCCTCGCTGAGGTGGGAAAAGTTAGGTGTTGCACTCCAGTGCAAAGATTTTTCACCTCGTGCTCTTTTGATTCAATCGCTAACGATCAGGATTCAAATTTTTGAATCACTCGCTGCGCTCGTAATTCTTCGCTTGCTCGGTCATCAAAATTGAGCGCGCAGTTAAAAAGCAACTTTGCATTCTTGTGTAACAAATAACTATTATCTAGTATTTTCTTAATGATACGCGATACTCATACATAGTTATATATTAAACGGGTCAAGTCGCGATTATTTGTTAGCTAAAACGTAATTACTTTATTTCCCGACGTTTCGGCAGCGTTACAGTTGCCGTGGTCTCGGGTAGACGGGATCTGACCCGTTTAATATATAAATATTATCTAACCAACCCACAAAACAGGGCCCACTGTTGGGCATAGGCGGATCGTTCAGGTCAACCCATCCGGTCCTTTGCTAGTGTCGTCCAATGTTTTTCAGCCGCGGAGGGCATTTAGTTAGACGGGAAGACGGCCGGTGGACTAAGGTAGTCAACGAATAGTGACCAAGGAAAACGGGTTGACTGATTGTGAGTGCCGGGTAAACCACCAGTCCAATGGGCCGACGACATTGTTAAACCGGCTGGAATACGATTAGTTACTATTATCATGGTTTTTATTCAGAAATCATGCTTGTATTCTTTTTATGGTTGTACAATAAAGTGTTCCCTTTCTATTAATATATACTCATAAATAAAATTGACTTTGTATCTAACAACGCAAAACCGATCTTCTGATTTTTTTCCCTTTTTGGAAGGTCGATTTTTTGTATCACATTTTTATATACACACTGCCTACCCAAAAAACGAGACCATCGAAAAATCGTAGAATAAATTTATCAAGCTTCAGATTGGAATATGGCAATAATGTACAAAATTAATGTTTGAACGCAAATGTCCACATTTATTATTATGGCTTGATCAATATCAAAAACGCAACCGATCACTTTGGACCGTTCATTTTCCATAAAATCATTTCGATAACCAGTTCTAGTTTTCATTCTGGCCTGTAACCCCAGCGCCATAAGGACGCGTCCAAACTCCGGCGGGTTATTCGATAACATAAGCCTTGTTAATTGAAAATCCCTCGCACCACACGCCCGATGGCTATTGTTTGTTCTCGGGCGAGTTCCTAGGAGGGAACCCGATTGAATTTCAGTTTTGGAACATTCCAATTTAGCAAAATTATCACTCGGCAGCCTGTTGATGAAGAGTTTGCTAAATTGTGATTGGATTGGTAGGTGTAACAAAAGACGTAAAAGTTAAATAACAACTTTGTAATTTTAGCGTCCATCGTCAATCTATCCTAAATAAACGAAGTTTTCTGTACTTCATTAAAATTTCTATGTATATTTATACACAGCACGTAGCTCGAAGAACTGATGGCCGTTGGGGCGAAAAAGTTCTGAACTGGTGACCACAGGCCGGACGACGCAGCGTGGGCCTGCCTGGTTACGGTAGCGGGGAGTCTCTAGATGTAGATGGCACAAGGGCTTGTGTGCGCTTGGAAACGAGAGCTGATGATAATGTTTGTACATAGACACGATAATTTGGAACATGAACTTATTATTAAGGTAGTGGTTAATAATACTTGGATAACGCGAGACACAACTTGATCGTTGAGATAGGGTTGGTTAAGAAAATGGCTGTTTATTTAACTTCTTAGTGCTTCTCTTAATTTTTAGGAGTACCTAAATACCAAAATGAAATAAATAAATAAAACGGATTTTATTCATTACTCGAGTTCGTAATACAGAAGTTTAAGTACACTTAATTATGCATCTATTTAGATACGAAAAGGACAGAGGCTCAGTATAATTGCTGTTTTACAGACATTGTCAGGATATCAGTCCTGACAATGTCTGTAAAACGTGATAGCAGACCAGACCACAAACAAACCGAGAAATACAGGAATGGTCTAGGAAAGTCCAGTGGTTATTGTGGCGTAAAAGGTCTTTTGGTCCTCAGTCCTTCTATAATGGGCCCTGTAGCAACCGATTGTTCCGTGCATTCTGTGGACAGAATTTACACAAGACCACAAATCATAGAATCTGCCCGGCCTGCTCACGTTTACCTACTCTTCGCTCGTCGTCCGCATTGGAGATCTAACTTACACAGTATCTTTTCATCGCGATACTGTGACGTGATTTTCTTGGTACAGATTTGTGGACAAAAATGAAGGTCGTGGCAAAACAAGCAAATACAAATGGAAGGCATTCGGACACACTTTTTAATAATAAAATATGTTGCCCCATTCTTATAAAAAGAAAAACATACGACCAATTACGAAAATAAAAAAAACCAGCATACATTTTGATAGGCGCAATTAAGACATAACAAAAAAAGAACCACTTCATAATAAAACGGACTTTATTACTCACTTAATTACATAATACACAAGTTTCTAAATAAATAGTTACCTACATATATACACATCAAATAGATGTGAGCCTCTGTAGCTCAACACAACATGAACCGGTATCTGTTTTAAAAGTTTAGTGGTTACTGTGGCGTAAAAGGTCTTTTGATCCTCAGTCCATCTATAATGGGGCCTGTATTAACCGATCGTTCCGTGCATTCAGTGGACAGAATTCACACAAGACCACAAATTCCAGTATCTGCCCGGCCTGCTAACGTTTACCTACTCTTCGCTCGTCGTCCGCATTGGACATCTAACTTTTACAGCAACTTTTTATCGCGATGCTGTGATGCTATTTTCTAGGTACAGATTTATGGACATAAATGCATATAATACCTAGGTCATGGCAAAAACAAGCAAATACAAATGGAACGCATTTGGACACGCGTCTTAATAATAAAACGTGTTGTCGTATTCATATTACAAAACATAAATTAGGGAAAACGAAAAAAAATAACTAGCAAGAAGATAGGCGCAATTAAAATAAAACAAAAGACGAAATCTTTCTATATAAATACACATGGACATATAAATTACACAGATCTCGTTAGCCCTATACTAAGTACAACTAAATGACTTGTGTTATAGATGCTAACTGGACGATAGATTTAATACAATAAATACATAGATAACATCCAAGACCCGAGACAAACTTGAAAAGTTCGTTTCCTAGTTTGACCCGGAAAGGGATCGATCGTAAACCCGAGACCTTTGGTTTTACAGTCAGCGTGCCAAACCGCTGCGCCATCGAGGTTGTCAAAAAGTGTACATACATACAAACATAAAATAGATGCGTGACAAAAAAAACAGAGGCTCAACACAATCTTGTTTTACAGCAGACACTGCTTGGGTATGAATAGCCGTCCGCATAATGTACACACAAAGCGAGAACTCTAAGTATATTACTTTTAAAAAGTTTAGTGGTTATTGTGGTGTAATTGATTTTTTGATCCTCAGTCTTTCTATTGGGGTCTGTAGCAAACAATTGTTCCGTATGTTCTGTGGACAGAATTCACACACAAGACCACAAATCCCAGTATCTGCCCGGCCTGCTAACGTTTACCTACTCTTCGCTCATCGTCCGCATTGGACGTCGAACTTTTACAACAATTTTTCATCGCGATGCTGTGATGCGATTTTCTAGGTACAGATTTATGGACGAAACTGAACATATCAGTGCCAAGTTCAGGGCGAAAATAAGTGAATAGGAATGAAAGGCGTTTGGACACCTTAAAATAATTTATTAAGGTTATTGTATCGTATAATATTTCTTCGAGCGTACCACCTAATTGTATTTCTTATTGCATTTAATAGAACCACAAAGATAATAGCACTACTACGTTCATCAAACTGATAAGGGTGCCTTATCTAATTATAGTGAAACTCAGGATGCATTATTAATTGCTTAGTTAATTGGGTAAAATTGGTAATTATTTTAAGTAGTTAAATACTACGAGAAAATAATTTTGTTTTTATCTTTATACTTTAGTATACGTGATTCCTTTGATCGGTTTAATAAGAGCATTTATATTTTTCTATCCCGGTTTACCAAGTGACAGCATAGTAAAGCTACTATGCTGTCACGTGGTAAAAGTAACTAAACCAATGAGGTAGTAATGGTTGTTAAAATTACGCTCACTTTATTTTTCTGTTGCCGTCGTCATCGTCTTCAGTCGTCGTCTTTGCCGTCGTCTTCAATCTTAATGAGCGGTGATAGACCTCGCATCAACAGACCCGGGGTTCGTACGACTTCACCCATGTGAGAGATTCCCATGCGTGAATTTGTAGGTAGTTGCGAATCCCGTCACGTACCAAACACTTAGTTTTCTTTGTTACGTAGGTAAACTTAAAAATTGACCACTCGCTGTAGTACTAATATTCGTCGTCAGACTATCACCTACTAGTACTAGTCTTATACTAGTCCACTGCTGGACATAGCCCTCCCCTAATGAGCGCCGCGTTGTGCTATCATAGGGGGTAATGCCCTTAATCCCCACGCTGGGCACGCGGGTTGGGGATCGCAGTTCGGTGGAATTGACTGCAGGGGGCGCTGCTGCCCACCCCCCGATTTGTGTCCCTCAGTCGCCTTTTACGACACCCGCGGGAAGAATTGGGTTGGTGCTATTGTATAGGCCGACACCACACAGTACCGACACGACACCGTTTTCATTTGTAATGGACTTGTTCTAGAAATAAATTATGCATTTATTTCAGTTGGTACGCCGTCTTTGCAGTTTAGGCACACTGGCCAGCATACAATGAGCTGCAGCTCCGCAAAGACAACGTCTGTTGCCATTGATTTATGAAATTGCCGTACGCCACTCATTCTATTATTAGTTTTGCAACTGTCGATATTCAGCCGAATCGCTCGTAGTCCCGGCTGCCTGAGTGATCTTAAACGATCACGAGGATTAAGCAACATAAGGCGCGTTCAGTTCATGGATGGGTGACCGTTCGCTAGTTTCGTGCTTCGCAAAGCACCTTAAGCCGTTGGTGCCGGTTGTCATGTAATGGCAGTCGTTAATACATGTCCGAGGCCTTATAGGCAGCTTAACTAACTTATAACTTCTGAGTGTAAGGCCTGCCACTGTCTTACAAACCTCCACCAACCCGGACTGGGCCCCAGTGGTGAAATATAGTCTGTACCTTCCTCAGGGAAGAGACCCGTGCCCCTTGGTGGGGACATAATGGGTTGATGATGATGATATTCTAAGCGCCATCTATGAAGAGCTTTGTTAATTTGTGCTGAAAACGGCTCATTCATCGGTTTGCTCGTACTAAAACGTATGCAACCTCTTTGCTAGTTGAAACTTATCCTGCCAAAAAGTATGCAAACTCCTTGCAGGCTTATTACAGAAAACAAATAAGTTGTAAATAGCAAGGAGTTGCATTTTTTTGGTAGGCGTAAAACAAAATCATTCTTATTCGCTTACCTACTCGTGGGTTAATTTGACCAACCAGATGAAATTGATTTGTGTCATAATCAATTTCATCAAATGAAAGTTCGAAATTCTCGAAAAACACCTGCATTTTATCATTATTTACAACTCTTATAGATGTTTTGTTCATTATATTACATTACGTTAAGCCGTTGGTGCCGGCTGTCATGTAATAGAAATCGTTAAGCCATGTCAGAGGCCTTATAGGCGGCTTTATAACTTCTGACAGTAAGGCCAGCCACTGTCTTACAATCCTCCACCAACCCGGACTTGTCCCCCGTGGTGGAGTATGGCCTATCCTTCCTGCGATGCAGGAAGAGACCCGTGCCCCAGCAGTGGGGACACACAAGGGTTGATAACGATTACACTACGAAAATTCACGCTTATATCCCGGAGTGATAGACAGAGAACGGAGTTTGCCACGATTTGATCCTTACAGACCTCTTACGCTTTTTCTTTAAACAGAAGAAAACAACCGCCCATTACTACACGCCTAAATGTCCATGAGTAAAACCATCTTTTTCAATTTGTCCCACCATTTAAACCTTATTTAACAGAAACTGTTTTCACGATAAGGCAGTTTTTCCGAAACGTGCAGCGTCAAATATTAAAGGCGTACAATTAAGTGCAACGTTACAAGTTTAGGGCGGAGCTGCCTGGTGAATGTACAGTTAACAGTAAGTCGACCTTTGTGTTTTAAAAGCAAAATATACTCAGTTCTGTAGTTCGTTCGTTATCAACCCTTGTATGTCCCCACTGCTGGGGCACGTGTCTCTTCCCGCATCGCAGGAAGGTTAGGCCATACTCCACCACGGGGGCCAAGTCCGGGTTGGTGAAGGATTGTAAGAAAGTGGCGGGAAAGTGAAACTACTCTGCCTTCACTGTCTGTCCGTCTGTCGGTCCACCCGTCCAACCTAGTGTTTCGAAAGATTAATCTTTTGAAAAAATAGGTAGCCAGATTATTTTTTATATCTGCTTGTTTACTTTGTGTTTCTATGACAATTTGAATAAATGTCTTTTTTGTAATGAGGTACAAGTCAATACCCAGCAGTGGGCAGAGCTATGCTGATGATGTGATGCCGTCTCTTAGAGAGAGTATGGACTTAATTACCATCGCGGATTGACCATTTCAAGCGCTGATGTATCTGAACCCCTGAGATTGGTTTCCTCACGAAGTTTTCCTACACAGTCTTTCTCCATAGCTAGGAAGATAACGAAGCAATATGCTTTGACAGTGCTAATAATAGGTATTGCTATGCATCTAAATAAAAATTAAGAAACACTTTTTACAAGAAAAGAGTACGCTTGCGTAGTCTAATCATTTCCCGTCCCTCGTGACGTAATAAGAGAGCGTTTACGTCATAGTTAACTAGGTGTACTTTGCACATGAAACCCAGTACGTACATGTATAAAATCGAAGGGGCTTCAAACATATCGCAGGCTTCTCGCATATGTTAACGATCTACTCAATATCGGGTCTGTGTAGGGGCAATATCATTTCAGTTTAAAGTGGGAATATGAACGAAAACTGTAAAATAAGCCATTTTTTTACAGTTTTCGTTCATATTCCCAGTAAGAAAACAAATCGAATTTAACTTTAAATTAAGAAACATCTGTTACCCCGAAGTGATAACCTTGTTTATCTGTTGTGTGCCTACCTCTATAACAACATGATTAAGTAAGTTAGATAGCATTTATCACAATCATTAACTAATGCAATTTAAACTATCTGAACAGGACTGGAATAGCAGTTTGGCAAATTATGGTCATTCATGAATATTTAAATCGACGTGTATTAATAGTGTAATTGAACTATATTTATTGCTATGCAATTTTCAACATGATTTTAGTAAATAATAACAATCACAAAGAATAAGCGAGAAAGAAAAGTCAAAAGCTAAAAAGTTCATTTTCGCAAGCGTTTCTTAAAACTAAACCTAAACACTACTGTTCATAATAAATCCATAATTTATGTGTTTGACAGCTCAATGCCAAAATATTGCACTGTCAATATTAATTTGTTACATGCGTAGTTTGTTAATTGCTTTTAGCAATAAGGCCGCCAATTGTACTATGCATATTTGCAATTGTTTTGTATTTGTTGTTTTTTCAGTGTACAATAAAGAATATTCTTATCTTATCTTTGTTAAAAGTTGTTAGCGCAGTCGCAGTTCCTGTGTGACACAAACGCTTTTCTATTTCCCGTGATAAAATTTGCTTGTGTGCTCTCCGTGAATGCCAACCTGTTCCATTACCGCTTCTGACCCAATTCTGAACATCAACATGTTAATAAAAAAACTTTTTACCATTCAATTTATATATATTTTTTTATATTCTTATTTTCTTTCTCTCTGTATATTAAATCTATGTATCTGTGTACTATATAGAATCTGTTTTTTCTCCTCATTCACCAAATTCAAATCAGTGCAACATTCAATTAGTAATTAGTAGTACTTAAATACAATGAAATAAAAGGCCAATTATATATTTTTAAAAACTTATTTCGAGGCTAAAAATTCCACCCATGCCGGGATTCAAACCCGCGACCTCTGGCTAGCCGTGCTCTTACCAACTAAGCTAATGGGCGACTCATCGGCATCAGTGAAATTTCGAACCTCTTTACAATATTCTCTCTATTACGTACAGGCAGTGACATCTGGCTGAAGTAATTTGCACCACTTGCAACCCTTGCCCCTTGCATATTTTTACTTTTGTTCTGTAAAAAGGGGCAGTTGGGTATTACAAAAAAATGTAAGGTTATGTTACTTTAATACTATGTAAATTTATTTTTACTGTACGTTCTTTTTTTATGTATATAAAGGCCAATGCACATGTTTTTGGGAAGAAAATTTAATGAACGTATATTGTCATTCTGACTGGGATCGGAATAGAGCTACTGAGTGGAGGGTGAGAGTGTATGATTTCGTGAGAGAGAGAGAGAGAGGAAAAGTATGAGATAGGTGATGCAAATTATATAATAGTAATTCAAACGACATGACAGTTTTTTTCTTACTAGCAGCATCAAAGAAATAGATAGAGATCACCTTATTGTAGGTACATGAAAATAGACATTACACAGATATTTCTAAACCTAAAACTACAGACTGCGGCTTTATCACTAAAAGTGATCTCTTCCAGACAACCTTTAAATAGAAAGGGAAAGAAGTAAGACGGCAACAGGATCATAGTAAACGGCGGAAAGATTAAGAAAATTTCAACTCATTGTCACTCTACAAAATAATGTTTGATATAACATGAGAGGTCGAACGGAGTGAGGGTATTAAATTGTACTAATTTCGGGCAAATGGCCCAAGTTCCCGAGGTGGTTCAGTGACCCTTCGGGCTATAATCAATTTTAAACAACGGGACGTGAGGGTTAATTACATTGTTAAAACTTATTTTCGGACTTCTATGAAGTGGAATGCTGTAAGGGCACTTACATCAAAGAGAAAAGTGAGAACACGTTTTAAGTGCTTACATACCTAAATATTTCTATAACTTAATTTTTTTGAAAATTTGTTCCTCGGTTTTCACTATGTCTTGTGATTACGTCACTTAAGTTCAGCACAATTATGCTATTAACAGTTACCAATTCCAATAGTTCCTATGAAATCAACCTAACAAAATCAGAAAATTTCAGAATTGTTTGCCTACGGCCCAACAAATAAATTAACTTTACAACAAACAAATTATTGCTTTATGAACGTCCAGTTTAGTTAGCAATCTCCTGAAACGGTTTTTAAGTTCAGAGTTGATTCAAGCACAAGTTTTGTCACTTTCTAAACAAGTTTTGTCTGGAAGAGATGCCTGCCTGCCTGCCTGCCTGCCTGCCTGCCTGCCTGCCTGCCTGCCTGCCTGCCTGCCTGCCTGCCTGCCTGCCTGCCTGCCTGCCTGCCTGCCTGCCTGCCTGCCTGCCTGCCTGCCTGCCTGCCTGCCTGCCTGCCTGCCTGCCTGCCTGCCTGCCTGCCTGCCTGCCTGCCTGCCTGCCTGCCTGCCTGCCTGCCTGCCTGCCTGCCTGCCTGTCTGTCTATCTGTACTGTACTGTACTGTCTATCTGTACTGTACTGTCTGTTATACAGAGAATAGTGTAAAGAGGTTCGAAATTTCACTGATGCCGGTGAGTCGCCCATTGGCTCAATTGGTAGAGCGCCGGCACGGATAGCCAGAGGTTTCGGGTTCGATCCCGGCATGGGTGAATTTTTTAGCCTCTAAATAGGTTTTTAAATTTGTCCTTAGTACGGGTTAGTGCATTAAAAATAAAAATAGTACAATAGGAAAAAATCTATCATCTGCGAGCTATTCTGACGTGCGCTGCCAAAACCGCCAGAGTTACACATGTGTAATGTATGATGGAAATGTTTAAAAAACTCGTTAAATGTAGTTTATAGGAGCGTACTGCAGTAGCCACCTATAGCCCTATGATTAGGGCTCCGCAGTGCTTAGTTACCGTATTTCTTATATTGAAAATATTGTGTAATTATAGTGCCACTGTTACATCTCAATATTGTCAGGCTTTTACATTTTTCAAACGCGACCCAAAAAAATATTTATGTGACAATTTTAATGTCAATAAGTAACTTTTGTACGCCACGCAAATGTAAGCCACGCAAAATACTAATCCTGCGCTGACGAAGTCGCGGGCACCAGCTAGTAAACTAATAATTTTGTGTAGTTATGTCATTGTCACCTGTTGTACTCACTTAATAAATAAAACGAAAAAAGGATTTTTTGTTTTGTTTTCCCGTTTCCCGCTGTAGTTTGCATGCACCGCTACTATTCCACTCGGGCACCCTACTCGTCTAACATTCTTTAACCGTAGCATGTAATAAGCCCCATTATGCAGTATTAGCCTGTTGATCAATAATGCTTAGTTGCGGTTGTAAAAAAATCATTCGCGTCGGTAGTGGTGCCCACGGCCTGGCGACGCTCGAGTTGGCTGAAAATCGAGCTTTATGTTTACCTCTACTTTTTGCATTGTAACTACAACTTGACTGTGTATGATTTGTACATTTGTGAAGTTTCTGTTTCTTTTACTGTTAATGAATTTAATTTTTTAAAAATATGGATGTTAAAAAAAAAATCTTTATTGCAAACAGTAAAAACGAAATAACATTACATAAAATTTGTTTCCAATGCGAACTTTTCTCTAACAGAGATCTCTTCCAGCAAACCATAGCATTGGATGTTTAAATTAGGATAGCGGGAGGAAGGGAGAAATATTTATAACTATATAAATAAGTGATAATGCGATAGTACACTTACATATAAATATATACTTATACATACATAAACCTATTAACTATGTGATGTTAGAAAGGTAGTGCTCTTTTAACCTCTTCTTGAAAGTATATACGGATGAACTCTCTTGAATGTAGTTAGGAAGCTTGTTCCAAAGTTGCGCAGCTCGGACAGTGAAAGAGTTGGAGAAAAAAATTGTGTTGCTGGAAGGATAGTCAAGAGTGTTACGGAAGCAGGAGCGCCTTGACCTGGACGATAGTGGAAGAAAATTGAAACGGGAGCGGAGACACTCGGATGTAATGTCTGAAATAAATTTATTGAATTGAATTGAAAAAATAGCAATCGTTATCAACCCTTGTATGTCCCCACTGCTGGGACACGGGTCTCTTCCTGCCTACCAGGAAGGTTAGGCCATACTCCACCACGGGGGCCAAGTCCGGGTTGGTGGAGAATTGTATAATAGCAATACCACTCGCTAAAGGTAGAGGAAAACATTGTTAGGAAGCCTAAATGTTTGAGGTGTTTAAATACCTCAGTGCTTGAAATTGCCAATCGGCGGTGGGCACGCGTGTTAATTAAGCCTATACTCTCCCTCTTTTGCCCTACAGTGGGGCGGAAGGATGTATAAAAAACTACAACAAACGTTATTTACAATAACGTTATTTACGATAACGTTATTTACAAAACTGTCTTACTACTCTATAGATGAAAATATGTATGGTAAAGATTTATTAATATCTATGTAAACAAAGACTAGCCTAATCTATAATAAGTATTTTTTTAGGTTATTTAAGTTTATACATACATGCTTTATAATTATATACGCTAACATGTTAATTTGCTATACAGAGCCCATGTTCAATTTGTTAAGTAATTTCTTCTTCTTTTGTTCTGGAGATTTTTTTTACTATATTTTTTAGGTAGGACAGTGAAAAAGTAAGTAGAGTAATTGTAGAGTATGACAGAAATAAAGTGCTTAATTTTTAACAGCGTTTTTAATGCCGGCTTGTCAATCGGGAGATCGTGGGTTCGAATCCCTGCATGTACCAATGACTCTGATTTCTGCCTCTAGTTATACACATTTATGAAGTTATAGTAGGAATACCACTCGCTAATTGTGAAGGAAAACATTGTGAGGAAACCCTAGTAGGTACCTGAAGTGTTATCATACCTCAGCGCTTGCTACAATAATAACGCCAAGTGCGGAAATGTCATTTCTAACGAACTGTTGTTAATATAAATTGATCATACATTTATCTAAATCATTACATCTGACACAAATTAATTGCAATCACAAGTCTGACAATCAACTAGATTTTTTACGCTAACATTTTCTAAATGCGTAACTACTTCTAGTGCCTGATTTCACAAAGCGTGTATGGAAATAAAGCAGTGAAAACAAAGCTAACAATAAATATTAAATGACGACATTTTCTCTATGTAACGTATGGGGAAAAAAATAAGGAAAACCAATACTTTAGTATCGACAGCTCAACCACTTCCAGTCTTCAGACTAGGCAAATGTTGGTCTATGGCTCAAAGTTGCCTTGCAGTAGTTACCGTGAAGTGTAATTTGCCGACGCCCATGGCAACACTAATAGTTTTCTGTGACATATAATCTCAGATCGTGAGCAAAATTGCCGCTTGTACAAATCGGTGGCCTCCATTTTGTTTTCAGTTTTCTTTTCCTTTTTGGCGTCCTATAAGTGCAGTAGTGATTTATTATGAACCTGCCAGTATTTAAGCTAACTTGTTTTTTTTCTTTTTTAAAACAATGAATTGCAAGCTGACTGTATATTGTCTATTGTTTATAAACACACGATTTATGAGGCACTTTAAGTAATCTGTGGTAAATTTTTCCTGTTTCCCACAGACTATTTATAAACTGCCTCTGAGGAGTGTTATAAGGAATCGCGTTTTCATAAATAACACCGTTTGCCTTTACACTGCGATTGTTGGTAGATTACAACTTTAATATCATCATAATCATTGGTAGCAGACATCAATATAAATAGGAAGCCAATGATAACATCATCATCTTGTTAGGTAAACAGCTAGAGAGAATTAACGATGTTGATGGAGAGTTAATTAAATTAATTCCTGACCTATCGCAAATTGTCTAAGAGAGATAAAATTGTTTATTATTTATACGATTACAATGCCATTAGTATCATAAACCTATCTTAGTTAAAGTTGAATTGAATGAAAGTTGAATTGCGATGTCGTTAATCAAAGAATACTGATGTTTAAAAACCTATTTAGAGGCTAAAAATTTCACCCATGCCGGGATTCGAACCCGCAACCTCTGGCTATCCGTGCCAGAGGTTGCGGGTTCGAATCCCGGCATGGGTAAAATTTTTTAGCCTCTAAATAGGTTTTTAAATTTGTTCCTTAGCACGGGTCAGTGCATTAAAAATAAAAATAGTATAATACTGATGTTGTGTTATTTATCATGACGCCCTTGACCTTTTGCGATTTTTTATCAGAATTCAAAAACAAAGTCGCGGGCGCAGCTTTTGTTGCAGTGATTGTACATACCTACAGATGTATGTCGGGTAATGGTTTTTCGGTTCGTTGATACTTTATAAACATTGCCTGAATCACGATAATTAAATTTGGTGTTTTATGACTACCTACTTTATTAAATTACTTTTTTATAGATTGATAAAAACTTTCCGACTTCATTATAAACTTGGACAACATTGGAGATTGAAAGAGAATGTAGTGACTAGAATTGAGAAAGGAATGTTGCGTTGGTTTGGACATGTGGAGAGAATGAAGGCAGAAAGATTAAGGAAACAAATATATATAGTGAATGCGGGTGGAAGGTAAGGGACGTCCCAGGCGGACATACTTCGACCAAATAGGGTGCCTAGTCTCTGCATATCCCTCTGGGCTACAGGCGTGAGTTTACGTTATGTGTCATAATAAAAAAGAGGATATAAACATTAAATTACAAAAGTTGTCACATACCAGCAAGTCTTAAAAACTGTGCTTTTAAAAAATTACCGTTTATTTTATCGAAAAAATGTCAAACTAACACAGCCTGACCGTCAGCCTAAGCTGTAAAATCCTGTCACGTGAAATTAAAACTCTCGTGCCTACATTGTCGGCCTAAAAGCCAAAAACAAAACTAAACAAAGTTTTTTTTTTCATAATCCACGTATAGTACGGACCAGGACCAGGTAAAAAAAGCGCGCGCGCTCACGGCAAAACTTTTTCTATTAAATTGTGACGGGTGATGGAAGAATTTCATTTTATGCACTGTCGGGCGTCACCCAATAGCTACCTACTTACAGAGCGTCAACTTTGATAGGAAACCGAAACCGACACGCACTAGTAAGCTTACCATAAAAGGTTTCTATCCAAGCGTAGAAGGATTTAAATCTGTATACAAGTATATCACGATTTTTATTTAAAAACTTCCATGTCCACGAACTGTAACCATGTTCACAATATCCGCAGACGCAGTGCGCTCCTCCAAAACTGATTAACAGATTTTTATATTTCTTATGTATATTTAATAGGTATGAGAATAAATTGTAGACCGTAGATAGTAAAATAAAAAATCATTAGCCAGGTCAGCCATTTTAAATAAAATATTGAATAATAATTCTTAATGATTCGCGATACTCATACATAGTTATATATGTATATATTATAGTTTTAGCAGATAAATAATCGATAAATAAGCGCGACTAGACCAGTGTAATATATAAAGGTAATTATTTTTTAAACAGACTTCAAGATGCCGGTTCTTAATTATACTTCCATATGTATATATATGTATATTTATGTATATTCAGCGATTGCATGAAGCGCTCATGGCCTAGGCAAACCAAGTGATTGGAATCACTTGGTTAAGCAACAACAGGCGCGGTCGGGTACGGGATGGGTGAGCGTCCCGTGAATACCGCTAGTAGCATTTTTCCGAGCGCTTCCGTGCTTCGTAAGGCACGTTAAGCCGTTGGTGCCGGCTGTCATATAATGGCAGTCGTTAAGCCATGTCAGAGGCCTTATAACTTGATAACTTCTGACAGTAAGGCCCGCCACTGTCTAACAATCCTCCACCATCCTAACAATGTTTTCCTCTACCTTTAGCGAGTGGTATTGCTATTATACAATTCTCCACCAACCCGGACTTGACCCCGTGGTGGAGTATGGCCTATCCTTCCTGCGATGCAGGAAGAGACCCGTGCCCCAGCAGTGGGGAGATACAAGGGTTAATAACGAATTCAGCGATAATTCTCAACCAATTTTCTGAGTAGCCATATTGAACTAAAAGTTGCAGTTAGTTAGACCCGAGATTTCCGCACTTTGCCTCATGATTGGGCCATTATATGTAGTGGAGCCGTGAGTTTACTCTAGCCAGCTTATCTCTTTCCAGAAAGCCAGCAGTGCTTTGTTGTCACTGCGGGCCTCCTGAAGGGATCCCAGTTTTCCAATTCCCAGCTTTTTCACGCCTTCATAGTGAATGGTCACATGGGCAGCTAATTCCTCTTCTTTGAGGCTTCCCGACAAAGCGGGCTGTCGGTTAGTTTTACATTGTAGATATGCCTGTTAAGTGAGTAGTGGCCTGTTAAGATTGCCTCAGCTTTGCGCAAATTATCTCTCCTCAGACGCAGCAGGCTACGTGAAATATGTTTCGAGATTGATGGTAAATCAGATTGAAGATGGCTTGTTAAAAGGTGCCGTTTGTAGTTGGTTAATTTTGATTCTGCCCAGCATACTGCCCTCTTGTTTGTAGCACAATGACTTGAAGAAGAATATTCCCAACAGTGGGCTCTACTAATCAGCTGATTAGATTGCTCGGAGCCCCCTTGGGCCTATCTAAAGAACAAACTTCACGTAGAAACGATTTTGTCAGTGACCTTTATGGCACTGGCGTGTAGTTTCCTAGATGTTCTAGTAGACCTTCTGATGTGTCATTCTAAGTATTTCTCAACATCGTCGCTGACACTAATTATTCACGTGAGCCACCAGCCTCGATGTGACAAGCCCTCTTTGTAGAGTACGCTTCAAGAGCAGTAGGTCTTGAGCCAGCCGTCAGCCATCCAACGTCATAGGGTAATAAGATGAGACTAATTTATCCTGTGTGGTGTCGACCTAGAGAATAGCACCAACCCAAATTATTCCCGCGGGTGTCGTTAAAAGCGACTAAGGGACAAAAAAACGGGGGTTGGGCAGCAGCGCCCCCTACAGTACAAATTCACCAAACTGCGATCCCCAAATCGCATGCCCAGCGTGGGGATTGTGGGCATTATCCCCCAATAATGGTATAGCGTGGTGCTCATTAGGGGAGGGCTATGTCCAGCAGTGGACTAGTATAGCCTGAAGATAATGATGAAAACTTATAACCCTCCTTCCTATTTAATTCCTCTTAGAAACTGAGGAAGAGAAAGATGTTTTTTTTTAATAATTTTTGAAGAATAGGAAGAGTATGAGGAACATCAAAAATATGAAGAAATTCCTCATTTTGCGCAAGAGGAATCCTCATCTACCCTAGGTGGACTAAATGTTGTATATGTACTCGTATATGAGTTCAAATATAATAATACAATGTCAGACAGATTCGGCTGGGGCTCGTGCCCTTAAGAGAAACAATAACAATGTTAATTTTGCAGACAAAACAAATGTTCTCCTAAACCACTGTAAGAGTTCCGTAGTCGAAAAAATTCTGACCGTCTGTTACACCACGGCTTAACTGAGAGACGGTTATTACCAAAAACTGAAAATTGGCGAAGATATACCGACAAAAAATAAAATTAAAGTTTTAGCCAAGCTTAGGAGATTTTCAGTAACTCGCCGCCAAAACACATAGCTCCAAACTTTTGAGTGGCGTTTTGTTACCCTTTGACTAAGAATAACCAACGCTCGACCTATGGTCTACAAAGTTGTCGATGAAATAACGTCATATTATTTCTGGGAACACATTTATGAAGAAGGTACACAAAGTACGTTGGGTTCTTGTTTAACGTCTACTCTCACAGAAAACTGAGGGAGAAAATATTCCCATTATAAGTATCTCACCAAACAATGTTAAAAAGGGGCCGGCAACTTCTCGATAACTTGCCGTAAAAATTTCGAAATATAAAAAAAACTATATTTCCCGATTGTGTATCCCAGTGCTTGGCGAAAGAGTCCCGTTTAGCCTTCCACTCCTCCCCATGACCGACCACTTTCTGCCACCTTGGCAAATCGTGAGGGCACTTATCCTCATAGTTGGGCCATTGTATGCAGCAAGCAAGCTTGCTGTGTTGTGTCGGCCTAGAGAATAGCAGCAACCCATTTTTTCCCACGGGTGTCGTAAAAGGCGACTAAAGGACACAAATCGGGGGGTGGGCAACAGCGCCTCCTGCAATACAATTCCACCAAACTGCGATCCCCAACCTGCATGCCCAGCGTGGGGATTATGGGCATTACCTCCTATAATAGCACAACGTGTCGCTCTTTAGTGGAGGGCTATGTCCAGCAGTGAACTAGTATAGCCTGACGACGATGCAGCAAGCGCTGAGGTACGTTAACGCTTCAGACTCTAGGGTTTCCGTACGATGTTATCCTGCACGGTCAGCGAATAGTATTGCTACTATAATTTTACAAAAGTATTTAACTAAGATAATAAATTTATTGGTATATGCCGGGGTTCGAACCCACGTCCTCCCGATTGAGAAGCTGGCGTTCTAAACCGCTTCGCTATCACCGCTTAGATCGTGAGGTCATCCTTACGACTTACGTGGCCCGCCAAATTCCATTTTAAAGTAAATGGCTACTTACTTATTCCGCTGGGTCAGCGACCCGAAGTGGGTATTGGCCTCCAACACAAAAAATCGCCACTTGTCTCTGTCCAGCGCGGTTTCTTGCAGTTTAAATTATATAAAAAAATATATACATAGGCTGCTACTTATTTATGCGGAATCTGGGATTCCAATAATTTTAAACGCAATTTCTGACCTCCATGGTCAAATTCGTTCTTTTTTTAAATACTGGCAAATATTTTTCTCTTATATACGTTAGTGTTTTGTTTTTGTTGGCTTTAAAATGTCATATCGCTAAAAAAATTGAATTCACTCGTGAAAATATTCGTGCTATGATTTATTACGATTTTCGACGTTGTTTAACGCAACAACAGTGCGTAGATCAAATAACTTCGACTTTTAGTGGTGAAGCTCCATCAAAAACGACTGTGTATCACTGGTTTAGTGAGTTTAATCGCGGGCGCAGTAAGCTCACGGACGAAGTTAAAGAAGGTCGCCCGAAATCGGTGGTTGTGCCACAAAATATTGAAGCTGTGCGAAAACTAATAATGCAAGACCGCCATGTTACGTATCGCGAGATAGAGGCTATTCTTGGCATATGTATGACGAGCATTCATAGGATATTACATGAACATTTGTCTGTAAAAAATAATTGTTCGCGTTGGATCCCGCACAACTTATATGTATGTATTTATTTTTAGTTTACGTAGTTTATTTCTTTCTTTCGTAGTTAGGTAGGTTATTCAATATTTATGTAGTATATTTTGTACACGTATATAGCCGCTTTTTACTGCTTCTCCGACTCTCTAAGGTTTGCTGGAAGAAATCTCTTTCAGAGATAAGCTCGCCTTTGTAAATGTTATTTCTGATGTAATGTCCTGTTAAATGTTTCGTGTGCAATAAAGTATAATAACTCAGGATCAAAAAGATGCTCGCGTCGAATGGTGCAAGAAAACCTTAAAAAAATTCAACGGAGGCAACTCAAAATCTGTTTATAATATCTACACAGGTGACGAATTCTGGATCTACGCGTACGATCCCGAAAATAAACAACAATCAACAGTTTGGGTGTTTCAAAATGAGCCGAACCCTACGAAAGTGGCTCGTGCAAAAAGCACTGTAAAGCAAATGGTGGCCTGCTTTTTTGGTAATAATGGCCATGTGGCTACAATACCACTGGAGAATCGCAGAACGGTTAATTCGGAGTGGTACACGACCATTTGTTTGCCGGATGTGTTTGAAGAAATACGCCAAAACAACCAGCGACGCAGAATCATACTTCACCATGACAATGCCAGCTGTCACACATCTCAGCAAACAACTACATTTTTAGATGGTCAAAAAATAGAATTGATGGGTCATCCACCGTACAGCCCTGATTTGGCTCCCAATGATTTCTATTTATTCCCAAATGTAAAGAATAAATTACGTGGTCAACGATTTTGTATTTGTACCTTGCGAAGCACGGAAGCGCTCGTTAAAAATGCCACAAGCGGTAGCCACGGGACGCTCACCCATCCCGTACCTGACCGCGCCTGTTGTTGCTTAACCAAGTGATTGATTCCAATCACTTGGCTCGCCTAGGCCACGACTGCTTAAAAAAATATATATTATTTATTTTGAAAAAGGTGATTAATAGAAAGTAATATCTGAGTGCTTAGTGCGAGTTCGACAGATCCAATCGAATAACTTTACTACCGCGTTAATCGAGCATTGAGTATGAGTAAGTTAACCGTTCGAACTGGCAAAACGCTGTCACAGTAAAACTCGCACTCGCGTTTATTCGTGTTTTGGCTGGTAAACGTGTTCACTTCTCAACGTAAACCTTTACAACTCCCACTCAGCAATTTTAATTTCCATACTTGTCGCTAGGTGGCGCTTCCTCGATGCCATAGAAATATGAGTTTACGTTAACGCGATCGAGTAGTTAAAAAACTCGCACTAAGCACTCTGGTGGGCCCCACACTGCGTAAATCCTGCATCGTGGGCAATCCAGTATCAGTTTAGTTTGCAGGTTTCTAGTGTCAGGAAGTGTCACTGAGGCAGATAAGGATGAAATATATTTTGTCTTTGCGGTCGCAGCTTTGACATCACGGAATTAGTTTTGGATCTCAGCTTGGCATTCGGCTAAATTTTCTTACTTACACAATCTAAATAGGTTTTTAAAATTGTCCTTAGCACGGGTTAGTGCATTAAAAACAATATAATCATGTGGGTACAGCGATATCATTCCGATGTAAAAACCTAACTGCAAAGTAAGGTACTCGGGGCTGCAAGTGATGCAAATTACTTCAGCCAGATGTCGCTGCCTGAACGTAATCCAGAAAGTATTGTAAATAGGTTCGAAATTTCACTGATGCTGGGAAGTCGCCCATTAGCTCAGTTGGGAGAGCGCTGGCACGGTTAGCCAGAGGTCGCGGGTTCGAGTCCCGACATGGGTGGATTTTTTAGCCTATAAATAGGTTTTTAAAATAGATGCTGTACTTCATCGCCGGTTGACAAAAAAATTACAAAACAACATATTAGTCTTCAAAATACGAGATACGCTATCCATGAAAAAGATATTAGTGATACGAGTATATCAGAATTCCTTTCGCGCTAGCCGTAATCTCCCAAATTACATTTTGGTGTCCATATTAAGGATTTTTTTTCCATAAAATTATATATTACTTTCGTAATACAAATTGTGAAGAAAACATATACGAAACATAAACATTTTTAAAGAATAACAACGATATGATTAAAACAGGACCTTCGATCGTTTTCGTCTGGTGTACGTATTGTTCTGAATTGTTGTTTATCTTTGCCTTGTTGTTGTCTTCATTTTCTTGTGGTGTTATTAGGGACCTTTCGCATGGTAGGCCACGTACCTACCATGCGAGAGGTTCCGGGTTTGAACCTCGGCTGGGGACAAAAAAAACTCAGGTCTTGGATATTTACGTTTATGATTTCGCTGTTTCTAGTTTCCACGACACAGGGTATCCTAATACGGGGCCAGAAGCAATGTATGTGCCTGTATGTAAGCAGGTAATAGAAATGTTATGTTAGATGGTAACCTAATTTACCAAAAGACTACGATAAAAACAGTCGACAATGCCCGATTTTTGGGAGTTACAATAGATAGAAAGCTAAATTGGAAAAGTCATAAAGAAGAATTATGTAAAAAAATAAGTACCTCCGCATATGTTCTATATAAACTATCGTCAAAGGTCAACATATATGCCTAACTAGTTACATATCATGCTCTTGTAGAATCTGCACTTAGATATGGCATTATCTTTTGGGGTAATTCTACTGATAAGGACTAGCTTTCAAAGCCCAGAAAAGGTGCATACGGGCTATGTTTAAAATGAAGACGATGAACACTTGCAAACCTGTGTTTACTAAATACCGAATTCTAAGACTTCCGTCACTTTACATTCTTGAAGTAGCTACATTTGTAAAAAGCAATCCTCAATCCTTCAAACGACCCGCTGATGCTGTAGCTAGAAATTGACGAGAGACAGACATTTTTGAGAAAAAGCATTCTTGGTATGGCATCTTTATTATACAATAAAATTCCAGCAAGCTATAGAAACTTGAATCAGTTATGTTCAAAACCAAATTTAAGAAACTATTAATTGAAAAATGCTACTACAATGCAAATGAGTTCTTCAATCATAAACTCAACTAATTTGTTACTATTGAATTATAATGACAAATTAATATTTTTATTAATAGAAATATTATTAATAAAAACATCTCTCTGTTACATGAATTTAATTATCTTTATGACATTAATTTAATTATATCCAATTTAGTCTAATTTTAATGTCAATGTGCCACACACAACCATTTGTAATAATTAAATGTAATACTTATACCCCCTTATTCATAATAGTCCGCTAGCTTAAAACAGCTGCTAAACAGTGTTTTCTTTCATTCTGACTTAGGTCAATAGAAGAGGACAGAGTGAGAAAAAGCATTGCTTAAAGTTAACAGACTATTATGAATAAGGGGGTTAATGTTTAATGCAATTAATTACGCAATAGTTTTAACTGTAATGTAATTATTTTTCTTGCAAATAAATAAATAAATAATAAATAAATAATTTGCACACCGGTAATTTCGGTAAATCATGTTGGCCCAACCTATGTTATTTTACACCTATAAATGCATGATATGTATTATGACTGACACATGTTTGAGTAAGTAAATTGATTTGATTTGACTTAGTATTCCCTGGTCCCTACTTACCCCTCCGAGACACAAACGCGTGAATGTTTGTCTTTACAGGAGTTTTCTCTAGATTTTCTGTGGATTCTACGGTTAGTTTAATTCAAGGGGTAGCAGAACTTGCAGAAACCCTCGACAGTAATGCTGCCCAGCTTTCGCTAACCAACCTTGTACAAGAAAGCAAGAGATGGCATTACCTTTATAAGTGCACCAATTTCAATGTGCGTACAGGACCTTCTGTGAAACGCTAACTACTAGGGATGGGCAAGCTTCTCCATCGATATCGACAGAAACGTTGAAAAATTAAGACTTACCTTGAATTAAAACGTGTAATTGTAACCCACCAAAAACATTCCGTAAAAACTAGCCTAATCTCGACGGAGCTGCTCGTTTGTCTCTAAAAAGTGATGATATCTAGACAAAGTCGTGCCAAGTGTAAGGTTCCTTACTGCGATTCCTTTATTTTAATACTTAAAATTGTGCGACTTGGCCGTGATTAGAAGTCCATCTGTACTGGAAATATTGTAGTAGTTCTATTTTGATGATCATGTGTGAGTGTCATAAATGCGAAACTTTGCTTTCGCTTAACGTGTGTTTCAAGATAACACACTGCTGAAAATGCAGTGTGTTATTTTGAAACACTGGACAGTTAAATTATGTCTCATTTCTTTATTTGTATTTAGGATTAGGATCTAGTTTTAGTTTGTTTTTAAGTCGGTGAGTGCTGAAAAACAGCGCCGTCTATGTCATTGTTGTCTCTGGCGGCACACGCTGAGCACACACCTTTTGTCGCCAACGGTCACAACAACAACAATGACTTCGCGTCATTATTTGTAATTTCTCCTTTTATTCTTATTCTTCTACTGTTGGTCGCAATAAATACATTTTTACTTTTTAACTTCGGAACTAAATTACCTATAGAATTGAAATTTTGGATTTTAAGTATGTAATTATAGTTTACTAGATGACGAAAATTTCTGCGTTAAAGATAAAGATAAAGATAAAGATAAAGATTATTTATTTGTCAAACATGAGTTATAAGTATAAGGCTGTTAAATAATATTAAATAATATGTCCTGTGCATGTTTTGTCCATTGGGACTTACAAAATCTTTGAGAGAGCACCATAAGTTGTCTTTTGCATATGTCAAAAATGTGATAATAAATATAATTCAATAGTAAAAAAACCAGTTCAGTCAGAAGATAATAATAGATGCCTATCCTATAATGAAACATTTTTAAAGGGTATACACAAGGTCAATGAAGGTTAATAGGTTAATATGTCTAATAAAGTAATTGCTTATGTCAGGGTATATAATTCATTCAGTCAGGAATTCCATTAAATTATAATAACATTTATCCAACAGCATTTTTTTCAATTTAAATTTGAATTGGTCCATATCTAATTCTCGTAAAGATTTTGGTATTTTATTGTAGATTGTAGGCCCCATACAAAATACACTCTTTTGCATAAGTGCAGTGTTGGCTCTACGAGTACAGACTTTACTTTCGTCTCGTTGTAAGCGAGTGCTGACGAGCGAAACCGGTTGGAAAATATCTGGGTTAGTTTTTACAAAGAGTCCCATCTCTAGAATATACATTGATGGAAGTGTCAGAATATTGTTGTCTTTAAAATAAGATTTACAACTGTCAGTCTTTTTTAATCTAAACATTGCTCTTAGACACCTTTTTTGCGCTTTAAACGCTATATCTCTGTCAGTGGAATTACCCCAAAATATTAGACCATACCTCAACACAGAAGCTACAATACCATGGTAGGCAGTAATTAGAGCATCTGTATTAGTAACAGGAGCAAGTTTATAGAGAAGGTAGGCCGATGAGCTAACTTTTTTGCAGAGTCCCGCAATATGCGCTTTCCAATTTAGATTTCGGTCCACTGTTAATCCTAAAAATTTTGTAGTCACTACTTGCTCTATTTTACTATTTTCATAATTTATATCTAAGTTTACAATCGGTAACCTTTGACTAAATTGCATTAAATTAGTTTTAGTTAAATTTACCTTTAAATTATTATTATTTAACCAATTTATGATAGATTGTAGAGTCTGGTTTATGTCATATTCGTAAGATGTTTCTTGGTCACATTGGATTGTTACGGTGCTGTCATCCGCAAATAGAGTCATTGGGTGCGGAGTGACTTTGGGAAGATCATTAATGTAGAGTATGAAAAGTAACGGTGCCATTACGCTTCCTTGAGGAACCCCGTGGCAAACTTTACGCTTACGTGACATGAAAGAATCTTCAAGTTTAGTTTTAGGATTTATTGTTGTAATTTCTGTGTATTGTGTCCTGTTTTCAAGATACGACTCTATTAGTTTCCATACATTTCCCCGTATTCCGTATGCTTCAAGCTTTCGCAGTAAGATAGAATGCTCTACATGATCGAAGGCCTGCGTCATATCCATGTATAACGCAGAGACTGGGACTTTTTTATCCATGCATGTCATAACTGTATTTAAGAAATCGTAAATGGCCAGATTAATCGTTTTGCCTTGCCTAAATCCCTTTTGTTCCATAGTCAATATATTATTATATTCTAGATACGAGTAAATTTTTTTATACATGTATTTCTCAAAAATTTTAGCAAATATTGGAATAAGAGCGATTGGTCTATAAAATTCCATTTGTTTCCTATTTTCTTTTTTAAAAAGGGGTTTTATTATTGCTTGTTTCAAACTGTTAGGATAGATGCCTGCTGCTATGGTAAGATTAACAATGTAACTTAAGTGACCACAGATTTCTACCGCTACATGTTTTATTATTTTTGTAGAGACGCCGTCGTATCCAACGCTGTTTGTATTCTTTAACGATTTAATTATTCTCCAAATGTCGTGTGGTATACTGGGCTCCATGAACATCGATTTACAACAGTGTGTAATACGGGACTCTACTACTCGTGATTGTGTATCAGTATTGGCTATGGGCTTAATTTTGTCAATGAAAAAGTCATTGAACGCATTTGATATAGTTTGTGGGTCTGTTATGGTCTCATTGTCAATTTCTATTTTTGAGATAGAGTCTCTAGGTAGGTTTTGCTTGGAACTATTTATTATATGCCATGTGGCCTTAGATTTATTGTCAGCCGTTTTTATTTTATAATTGTTTTGAACCAGTTTTGTAAGACGCACGATTTTCCTAAAGATTTTTGTGTAGTTTTTAAAATTTATTCTATTTATTTTATTGGGTTCGAGTCTGTATAACCATAGTAATTTTCTTTTTTTTCGGCTGCAAGTTTTTATGCCACGTGATACCCAACTAGGGCATTTATTCGTTTTAATTGTGATTAATTTATATGGAAAGCAGAGTTCGTAGAATAATCGAAATTCTTCAATGAATTCATTATATGCAATATTTGGGTCATTAGTTTCGTAAATTTTGGAGAAGGTCAATTTTTTTATAATTTCTTTAAATTTATCCATGTTTTGTTTATTGTAATCTCTACGTTTAGTGCGCCAAAAAGGTAGTAGGCACACTTTCTTTGCTGGACATTTCAGTAGCTGAGCAGTATGGTCGGACAACGAGAACTCTATCACTTCCGTCTTACATTTTTTTCTAAAGTCATGTGCAAAATTATCAATACAAGTTCCACTTACGAGTCTAGTTGGCTGTCTTAACTCTAGTTTTAAATTAAAATTCAAAAGTAAACATTCAAACTCTAGTTTAACAGTGCTTTCTTTTAGTAAATCTATATTAAAGTCGCCAGCAATAATTAAATGCTTACGTTTACTCGATAATTCCAGTAACAGCCCGTCTAAGCGCTCGAAGAAAAAATTAAGGTTGCCTGTTTTGGGCACTCTATATATACTTAGAACTATAATTCCATGGGTGGTTAGTTCCACAGCACAACATTCAATCACACCACTTACTGACCGCTTGGCAACTTCGGGCAAATCTATGAATTCGTGTCCGTTTCTCACCAAGATACAGGATCCTCCTCTCTTACTATCTTTTCTGCTGTAGCAGGCAGCTAATATATAGTTTGGAACTACTAAGAACTTTTCAGATCCCGACTCCATGAAATGTTCCGTTAGGCATATCACATCTATACGTTTACCGTCATCAGATAGACTTTCAAGGCAAACCGTGAGTTCATCGGATTTGTTTAGAAGGCCCGCAATATTCTGATGCATAATATGGATCCATTTATTCACGAAAAAACAAACTATTTTCTTGATTACCATCGTCCTGTGGAGTGATCTTTTGACGTTGAGATTTGTTGTTGAAGCTTTCTATATCCTTCATTAGATTATTTAAATCTTTAAATATGGTCAACATTCCATCATTATTTATTAATCCAGTGCGCCTTGAAAACATCGTGTAATCATAATTAAGGTTCTTATTGGAGTCTAAGAACCACGCGTATTCGTGCGTTATTAAATCTAAGTAGATGAGGTTGTTGAAATTTTCAACTCTCCAGTTATACATTGTGGCAAACTGTAGGTGTTTAATCGTTGGTAAACACATTATTATATTGGTATGTTTCAGTTCTTCTAGCGTCTTTCTAATGTAGAAAATGAGATCAAAATAGTCTTTTGTCGTCTCAAAATCTTCTCGTCCAATTAATATTACACAGTAATCGTCAAACGTGAAGTTTTTCAACTTTTCTTTCAGCCCGTCTAGTTGATATTTCGTGGTACAGTGGGGTGTCAGAAAATGACATTTTTCAAATTTCGAGCTTAATGTCGATTCAGCAATTGCTGTGATATTATTAATATTATCACAGCTATGTATGTGAAGTTTGTGTCTTTTATTTTGGTGATTTGGTTGTGTAGTATAATGGGACTTATTTATGGAGCAATCAGAATTTGTTAGGTTTTTATTTTTGTCCCTTTTCCCTTGACCGTTTTTAGACTTTTCTCCAATCACTGGTTTGTCCTTAAGAATTTTAAAGCTCTCGTGTTTCGTCGCTGTACATGTCGGTTCTGTGTCTGTCTGTGATTCTTGCGTTTTTGTCGTAGGAATATTTATTACTGCTTTTTTTGGTGTAGGGGTTTTTGTTTTATTCTTTAACTTTTTGACAGGGCTTGCTGTTATTTGTTTGTAGAGATCATTTTTCTTTACCAAGTCTTCATTCATCCGTTTTAAATTACTATTTTCTATCGTCAGAGATTCAATTTCTCCGTGGGCACTGCTAAGGTCGAGAGCTAGTTTCTCTATTTGGTGACGTAATTTTGTAAGCTCGTCATTCTGTTCGTCATCCGAGATCTCCGGTAGACTACTAGTAGTGACATCTAGTGGTTGACTAGCACAGACACTTTCGTCTGCGCTTTCCGAATGGGTGCGCTGCTGGTGGCGCCTGCGGGTAATGTTGTCGAAAAAATTCATCTTTCTGTGTATAGATGTCGCTTTTTATGAATATCGATCTAACAAAAAGGTATATTTTGATCGAGGTTTGAACCGGGTGTTAAAACGTCAATCGCTCGTCCGAAGTAGCACCTAGTTCCATTAGGCCAGCGTGTTGCTAGTAGCTTAACGCAAAAATTTGGAATATATTTATAGGTGTGATTTAACAGAAAAACCGTTATTGTACTATGAACTCTGGTTAGGTACGTAGGTTTTCGAACACACTTTTTATTGGAACTTTTCACTTTATCACTTTGTTTATTACTTTCAATATTACCGTTTATGAAATGATAGGTTTGTTATGCATGTAGTTTATTTTAGGTCATGAATTATTTGCTTTTTTAACACTTTTTCTTCAAATAGTTATGCTGGGTTTTGTTTTGGTAAACCTTTATGTATTGCTCTGCGAACACTTGTGGAAGAACACTTGTTTGTCCTTAACACACTTTTATCACTTTTGTTAATATTTATCCAGTTAGTGAATTTAAAACAATTTTTTGAAAAATACGTTCTCTGAGATCAACTTGTTTCGGCGATGGTGGCGTTCTTGTCTTATCCAGAGGTTCTCAAATAGGGGCCTGAAAATGCGGTGAAATGGTTCCAGTAGAGATGTTACGGAAGTGTTTGCTTCGCGCTCGACTTGGCGGGGTCAATGCCGTGCCCCCCGATAAATTGTATTGTATATAAGATTTACATGTAACAACAAGCAGCCGTGCGCCCACGCCGCCACACAGGCAGAGCTCCTCGCATTTGCGCGCTTGCCCGTCGTCGCTAACCGACCGCGTCGCCGTTTGAGTTTAATTTATATGATTTGTGCTTAGAGTATATACTACTTCGTATAGAGAGGACATCGCGACTAGCCTTTTTACAAAACGCAATGCGGTAGAACTAACAGCAGTCCATTTTAGGTGCAATTAGTTCACGATGAGCACTTGCCGCGAAAACACGACTAATACACTTTACGAAAATGCCGGCATGTATTCTTCGATATTGCAATAACTACTCTCCAAATAAAAAGGCTCACGGAATCACTTTTCATCGGTAAGTTCTGCAAAACTCTTGATAAAACTATACTTACAGAATAATTTTATTTTTTTTCTGCTCTGTCAAATCGGGCGGCGAAAATGGCGGTAATTGCTATTAGCAATAAGGCCGCCAATTGTATCTTATCTTCTGTATCTGCTGTTCTGTATCAATTTTCCGGTATACAATAAAGAATATTCTTATCTTATCTTAATTTCATAGATTAAAAAAACAGAAGTTTCAAGCGCACTTACCTTACATCATACAGTGACGACATTAAATATTGGTTTAGAGTATTCACAATTATATTTTTTGTAGGTTTCTTCGCTTGGGCGATGACAGGAGGGAGTCATGGATCAAATATGTCCAAGAAAACCGAAGAGACGAAACATGCCTTTGAACAACACATACATTTGTTCTGCGCATTTCAAGGAAAGTGACGGATACAAGAGCAAAACAGGACGAGTTTTTCTCAAAAAGTGTACAGTGCCATGCGATAACATAATTAGTTACTTTATTATGTATTATTTATGTGAATTCGAGAACACAAATGCTCGCCAATAATGCGTAATAAAATAACACCATTATTGTAGACTTTTAGTCCGGATTTACTTACGGGTGTTGTTATATCGGAAAAGTCCGACCAGGTTTCGCTCCGATTCGCAGAGCTTAATCATGGTGAGCAGAGACGGAGCTCGCGTCGTCGGTTGCTTGTCTCACACTACCTGGTCGGACTTTTCCGATATAACAACACCCGTAAGTAAATCCGGACTAAAAGTCTACAATGTGTTGTGCTTACGAAAGTTTTAGTTCAAAAACACCATTATTTGTAAAGTAGTTGAAAAGCTACTTATTTCTTTCTTGGTCACACAACATAGATGATAGAATCTAAATATGGTGTCAGCTGCCTCTCGCTGACCGGCTTTTGTGTGTGTCTTTATTTGTGTGGTGGTCTTTCCATTATATTATATTTGTCTCTATGAAATGAGGACAGTTCAATTCGAATAGTGGTTTACCTAGATCTGAATTAATATTGGTGTATATCTGTACATAATTTACGATGACAGATGTTTTATTTTACTTGTGCCTATTTTTGTTTTCGCTAGTCACTTTAAATCTACAAATTAGCTTGTCACCTTAAAAAAGGTTACCTAGTTTACTAATTTACCGAGTTCAAGTGCGTAAATGCAGCCGTGAGTACTTACAAAAACATAGTAGTATATTGCCGAACCAAAAAAAACATCATCGATTTAAATCCGGATTAACCTGTTTTTTCGTTGGTTTCTGGTTTCAGGTTTCCATGTATAAAACTAATTTGGATTGAAATCACTAATGTGTAGTGCTTACGGAAGTTCTAGTTCTAAATAAAACTTTATAATATTAAATTAAACCTGCATTTTATTACAGACACCATCTCCTTTACCTCCGCAATCAAGTAAATAAAAAAGGCGAAGTTCGAAACACGATAAAACAAGAAAACCAACTGACAAATATCTTACAGAAAATATTCTTAACGCGAGGACCTGTTTAAGTCTTATTAGCAGCAGAGTTTTTGTTTTCATTTTTTATGTACATAATGCTGCTGGGCACTGACCTTTCAACGAGAGTATAATAATAAAAATAACGGATTGCAATTATTATTAGGTATTTCCTTTATGTAGTAAAAATTATATTAAATAGGTAAAGAAAGGAAAATTAAATAGTGTTCAAAATTACTCTTTTGTCCTATTTTCATTGCAAGTCTACAACGTAATTCAATAATGTACATTAGTTAATAGTGGTCCCTATAAAAGTGCGCGTCATGTTATGAAAACCACAGTTTTTAAAATAGTTAGCTATTGTGTTACAACCTATTTGTACTCGTATGTAATATAAATTTGCTTTTCATTTTATCGGCAAAATTTGTCAGAGCTTGTCAACGTATATAAAGAATTGAAGAGAGTGAGGTCTTATAGTCTATTTACTGCTATTAAGGTCAGTGTTACCATGTAGAGATTAGTCGACCGGTACAAATATCTGTGAAAATAAAAAATCTCACGATTTCTGTAGAGTTCAATAACATAATTTGAAATTCTACTTAGGCGTGGAAATATTAATACAGTGAATACATTTTTTTAATGTATTTGTACCACTAACGTGGTACAAATTCAGTTGAAGCGTTTTATGTCGTGCGCTTAAATATCACTTTTGGCAACACTGCTTATTGAAAAGTGCGACACAAATTTTGTTCGGGAGGTCCGCTCTATACGAAGTAGTATATACTCTAAGGTTTTGTGATATATATGTCATTTGCTCTAGCATATAATGGTGACTTGAACTTGCAACGATATGCCTGGTAGCTTAGTAACTAGACGTAGCACGTATTAAATCAGTAGATACTACATGAAAAATAAAGTACAGACAAGGTGGGCAATTGTGTGGAAATTAAGACCTTAATGTCTTTCAAAGAGACCTACTGGGCCACTTTAAAAAAACTAATAACATATTCTTTGTGAAAATAACAAAGTGGGCTGTCAAATCTTTGAATATACTTTACGCCAAAACAAAACTACAAATTTCTATAACTATAAAATTTCTATAACTATAAAATAAGCTCGCCTATATACTCGTTTATGTTTTGCTTATGTATTGTGTAAAATATTTCTTTTTTGTTTAAAATAAACTAAGAAGTTAAACGTTATTACTGGGATATTAAAAGTAAACGAGATTAGAAGTAATAAAACAATAATTGGGTCTAATCACATCATGAGTGAAGAAAAAGGGATGAGAATAAGATAAGAAAAAAATATTCTTTATTTAACACCAGAGCACATATTATAAAACATGTAAAGATACAAAGTACAATTGGCGGCCTTATTGCTAAAAGCAATTTCTTCCAGACAACCTTACGACGGAAAGTTGCTGAAGGAAATAAGAGACGGGTAGGTTAATATTATTATTTTCAATTAGGAAAATGTAAAATAACAGCTATGGACGCGTCACTCAACGGTTAATATGGTACGAATTAAATTAGAATATAATTATTATGACCTTTTTAAACTGAATCTTTTATTGAAGCAAATCAGAGCGAAATCTGAGTGAAATCCGAAAGTACATGCGAATTGAAAGCGTAGACGCAAAATATTCGAAGGATTAGACAAATTGTCGCATAAAAATAAGTTTCATGTATTCTCACAGAGTCGTATGCGCAAAATTTCTAATAACTTTCGCTCGTTTTGAGGTGTCATAATGTCGCATGGTAATTACCATGCGACTCTCAAAAGGCGTATAAAATTTAAACGCATTTATGGACAGTTGAAGTTCGTTTCTTGATTGGAAACTTCATAGATGCTTTATATCCATTGTTTTTTTTGTTAAGTCCTTGTTTTTGCACGGAAAGTTTGTGATTTGTTTGTAAACAAACACCCTGCGTAATTCGTGCAAACACCACACAAGTCGACGATCACTTGACGTTTCGTTATACATTTAATTTGAAAATTTTGAGAGTTAAGTGGGTGTATTTTCATTACTTTTCGACAGGTTATAATATAACCGGTTATGATATTATCATAAACAGTATCAGTAGAGAACAACAACGTCAAATACTCGTTAAGTTGCGTCCACTGAATTGTGACCATATTTTTACGTAATAAACGGTTTTACTTAATAAACACGAAGCGCTCGTGGCCTAGTCAAACCGGGTGATTAGAATCAATCACTTAAGTAAAGCGCGGTCAGGTGCAGGATGGCCGACCGCCCCGTGACTACCGCTAGTGGCATTTTTCCGAGCGCTTCCGTGCTTCGTAAGGCTCGCTGAGCCGTTGGTGCCGGCTGTCATGTAATGGCAGTCGTTAAGCCATCTCAGAGGTCTTATGAGCGGCTTATAACTACTGACAGTAAGGCTCGCCACTGCCTTACGATCCTCCACCAAGCTGACTTGGCCCCCGTGGTGGAGTATGGCCTAACCTTCCTGCGATGCAGGAAGAGACCCGAGCCCAAGCAGTGGGGACATACAAGGGTTGATATCGAACCGGTTTTGTTCCCAGCATCTACCTCATTTTACTTACACTGCTTTAGATCACCTCCATACTTGTGTTTAAGGAGAAATAAGTCAGCTGTTTACACTCGCTATTAAAACAAGATTCTTATTACAATTTATTGAAATACGATTGAGGATAATAATAAGGAAAATATCTTTTCCTTGTTTTTATACTTATGCGTCCGCAAAGGTTTGATCTATGAGTCTACCTATTTTATTTTGAAGCAATACCTACACCAACTAAAGATGTAAATTTAGGAGGTTGTTATTTTAATCATAACTGTTTTGTATCTGTCTCAACACGCATGAAGCAGTTTTGTATTTAGTGTGAAAATAAAATAAATGACATTCTTATAGATATAATTAATTGGATGAATAATAATAATCTTATAGTAAATTTAGAAAAGACATATCTAATGGATTTTTATCAACGTACTTCTAAACTTAATGATATGAACATTCAACATAATGGGACAACTATCGCAAAAGCGGAGTCGACTAAGTATTTGGGACTTATCATAGATAACAAACTGTCTTGGAAGCCACAAGTAAAAGCAATGACCGAAAAACTCAGTACATTTGCATTTTTGCTACATAAACTTTCCAAAATTCTAAGCTCAGAAAATTGCCTCACAGCCTACCATGGATTTGTAGCGTCCACTCTCCGCTACGGTATAATTTTTTGGGGCAACTCTACAAATAGGGATGTAATCTTTAAAGCCCAGAAACGGTGCGTCAGGGCGATGTGTGGACTTAAAGGAATGGATAGCTGCAAACCTTATTTTATAAAACATAAACTGCTGACACTTCCCTCTCTATATATTTTTGAGATGGCTGTCTTTGTTAGAATGAATCCACAGTATTTTGTTAAAGCCTCCACAGTTCGTTCTAGAGACATACGTATGCAACACAGACATAGACTTTGTTTACAAAAATGCAGCACTGCTCTCATGAGAAAGAGTGTTTTCTGTATGGCTCCCTTGATTTTTAACAAAATCCCTAATAGCATTAAAGATCTAGAGCTAAGACAATTTAAAAATAAATTATGTATATTATTAATAGAAAAATGTAATTATAGTATTAACGACTTTCTGTGCGATAAAACAATCTTACACTAAACTTCGTATTTTTAGTTTGCAAACAGTTTGAATTTGTTTTATTTGTCTTTGTGCATCTCATGGATTTGTAAATACAAAATTACTGCATGCCTGCATGAATATTCATACGCCCAATGGGTAGAACATAGAATGATCATTAAGAAATATATTTAAGACCTGTATTGAACACTTTTTACCTATGTTCATGAATAAACAATTCTGATTCTGATTCTGATGTACCTAAGTCCACATGTACTTTTTAATACGAACAAATTTTGCTGAGTAAAATTGACATGATATCGGACATGACATGACATGTCATGTCGTGTCGTGTAGTGTCGTGTCGTGTCGTGTCGTGTAGTGTCGTGTCGTGTCGTGTCGTGTCGTGTCGTGTCGTGTCGTGTCGTGTCGCTTCGTGTCGTGTCGTGTCGTGTCGTGTCGTGTCGTGTCGTGTCGTGTCGTTTCGTGTCATGTCATGGTTCGTTCGTTCGTTCGTAATACATGGTTCGGCAAGAAGCACTAGTAAGAAATCATTACCGACTAATATTTTTTGACGGTGAACGAAACCATGACGAAACACCTGAGTGTCTAAGGTGTTCAAATACCTTAGCGCCTAAAATAGCTAATCCGCGTTGGGCACGTGTGGTAATTAAACCGATGCTCTTTCTCTCTCTCTCTCCTCTCTCTCTGAGAGAAGGCCTGTGCCCTGCAGTGAGACGTTTAAAGGCTACATAAAAAAGTAAAAAAAAAATAAAGTACACTACATTTGTTAAAGGACCTGACTCAGCATTTGTCATAAAAGATGGCTTCTATAACTCTGGCACGATTTATTTCAATTCATCCTTTGCACAAAGCTACCTTGAAGACAAATAAGTTTGGGGCGTCTAAAGGCTATATAAAAAAAGTTAAAAGAATTAAAGTGCACTACATTTATTACAGGACCTGACACAGTAACGTAAATTTTTTTTTTTTAATTTATCTTTTATTTCATAGGAAAAAAGTACACAAATATTTTCTGGTTCTGGAGGCTAAGAATCTTTCATATAAGATCATAATGCTTCCAGAGGTTGCTCTGTATTAAAAATATATTTTACAAAGTAAAAGTCAAGGCGGGCGAAAATCGTCACTGATTGGGTCCCATGCTATGGCTACCGACGACGAGGCAGACCAAGGCGGAGATGGTGTGACGACCTGACCAAATATTTACCTGGGTGGGAAGCATTGGCCGTCAGCAAAAAGGAGTGGAAATCTGAAGGGAAGGCCTTTGCCCAGCAGTGGGAAACAACCATGGCTAATAAAAAAAGAAAAGTACGGACAATGCCGAGGAACACCATACACGCAAGTGATTCTATTAAATTATAATTATTCTATATATGCAATGCAATACGTCTCCCTCCCCCTCATACTTATCAGTTAGATAACGTTTTTTTAAAAATATAAAAAAAATAGCAGTGACTTGGATTCATGGAATATTTTTCAAGTTTTTCTACTGTCGTTATTGGAAGTTTGTTAAGGATGCGGGAGAGGCTGAAATTCCAACTTCTTTTGCCATAAAGGTTTGTAAAAACCTGTCACAAAAGAAAGGGCTTCTATAACTCTGACACGATTTAATTCAATTCACCCTTTCATTACGTACCCTGAAGACAAATAAGTTCACCTCAGAGGCAACCTCCCCCACTCCACCCCACTCTCACTTACACGCAATATCGCGCGAAAAACTCCCGGGCTTGACTAATCAGAAATTAATTTAGCATTTTAAAAAGGTGCTTAATTATAAGCGATTACGGCGATGGGCGTAATTAGAGCCTGCCTGAGCCGCCGCTCCGCTCAAGAGGCCCCCTCGATGTAAGAAGCCGACAGCGAATCGAAACCGCTGAAATGAATATGGCAAAAACTAAAGTTAGGTAAATCTTTTATGTAGCCTATAAACGACCCACTCCAGGGCGTAAGCCTTCTATCAGAGAGAGAGTAGGGGCTTAATTACCATGCGTGCCCACCGCGGATTAGGAATTTCAAGCTCTGAGGTATTTTAACACCTCAGACATTGAATTCCCAATGTCTCCGATACTTAGCTTTCCTCACAACCACAAATTTAGGTTAACAAACATTTTGAAATATTTTAAAAACCTATTTAGAGGCTAAAAATTCCACCCATGCCGGGATTCGAACCCGCGACCTCTGGCTATCCGTGCCAGCGCTCTATCCAACTGAGCTAATGGGCGACTCAGTTATGTGATGATGATTTAAATTATGATTAAATCATCACAAAATATAGCCATGTTATGTACTACTTACCAGTAGTGAGGACATTCAAGACATTGCGTCCACATCAACTCACGCGTTTTACTTCTCGAGCGTTAAGCTAGAACCACACTGAGCCCACTTACGCCGCGTACGCGACACCACGTGACATCTAGCAGCTTGAATTGGTATGCTTAAAACACAGCCTACGCCACGCACCCTACGCGTTCTACGCAAGATCCACCCTGCCTCCCTACTATGTAACGGTCCACCGTGTGGTCAAAAAGTATGTGTGCATTTCTTAGTCATAAAGTCAAAATAACTTTTTTCACCATAAAAACAAAATGTTTACTTAATAAACATCGAAGCTGTTACTTTCACAATTAATATTATATATTCAATTATGTGGAGAAGAAACGAACAAAGAAACTACACATTTAGTGTTTTTAATACAGACTTTAATTTCATTAACAGAACTTAAATTTTTTTTTTATTTTTTTAAAAAGCCCCATTCTAGGACACCCTGTTTCGTGGGAACCAGAAACAATGACATCACAAACGTGTAAACATCCAAGACCTGGGGTTTTTTTTTGTTCCCAGCCGGGATTCGAAGCCGAATCCCGAATGTAGGAAGTTACATTATACAAGTCATAACCGTCCCCCTTAACATTATTTTAATACCAGACATCATTGTCTTCCAAATAATCCTTAATCTTATGATAGGTTTCCTTGCACAGAGTATGCTTAACACATTTGTAAAACTGCGTCAGTGGTAAGCCTATATATCTTGGGGAATCTTCTTGTAGAACCCATTTGACAGCTGGAGTAGATTAAAAAAAAAATCTTCACTCAACCTGTGACGATTTTTATTTTTATTTATTTACTTATAAATAATATCCACGCCGCTTTGCCAAATCGTCGTGTGGAGGAAAAGGGGACACTGGCACGAAACATCTGATGTAGATCTTAACTATCGTATAAAAAAAAAGTTAAAAACTTATGAGTTATTTTAAGAAGCTACAAAAGTTAAGTTTTACATTTCTAATAAATTTTGTTTGCAACTGTACATCGATTGTCATTTTCTTTTTATGGCGTAAGTTTATTATGGGATTTTGAATTTCAGGCATTTTGGGTACTCAGTCATTTTGACTTTTAGATATTAGGAAAATGAGGTATTTCGACATAAAGCCTCCATGAGCCGGACGCCTCATAACGCGTGTCGCGCGTCAGCCATTGTTAGGGCGTTGATGCTGGAATATCGAGTTCGGATTTCGATTTTACCTCTGTATTTCCCCACTGCTGGGCCACAGGTCTCTTCCTGCGTTCCAAGAAGGTAAAGCCATACTCCACCACGGGGGCCAAGTCCGGGTTGGTGGAGGATTGTAAGACAGTGGCGGGCCTTACTGTCAGAAGTAATCAAGCCGCCCATAAGGCCTCTGACATGGCCACTTAACGACTGCCATCACATGACAGCCGGCACCGACGGCTTAACGTGCCTTGCAAAGCACGGAAGCGCTCGGAAAAATTCCACTAGCGGTAGTAACGGGACGGTCACCCGTCCCGCACCTGACCGCGCCTGTTGTTGCTTAACTCGAGTGATTGATTCCAATCACTCGGTTCGACTAGGCCACGAGCGCTTCGGATATGAGAACATAAACTTAAGTATCCAATCGCAATAGTCCATACCGCATCCGGCATCACAGCGTCACTTTTCTCGCATCCAGGCCTCTTGAAATGCTCTCCCAATAACAGCTACTTACGATCCCAGTGCTATAATTAAATTGGCCTCCGCTAAATTATTCCGTAAGGCCTGAAACCGATACGAAGAACGTTACATTCAAATACATTGCGTGCAGGGTGTTGAAGGAGGGTCTGGTAGAACTTAACAGGGTAATATGGCAATTGTATATTTGGACATTTACTACAACAGAAAACCTGAAAAAACATATCATAGTCAAATATAAATCTACTTACAGTCTACTTGTCCAATTTAGTAAACAAGATTCTAACCTTAAAATTGAGATTAGATGCCTAAACTAGACATTTTCTCGCAAATTCATGAACTATCATGAACTATGTTTATAAAATTGGCAGCGTGTTAAAAGAGTGTTCCAAGTAACTTCATCTATGGAAATATGGCAGTTTCGGACTAAAAAGTCATAGTTTAAGGGTAGAATTTCGTTTACTAAATTGGACAAGTAAGAATAAATAGACTGTATATGAATTCTTAACATCTACTTATATGCAATAAAACATATATAAATTGCAAGATCATTGTTTGAAAAAAAAATTAAAAATACTAATTACCTGTATAGAAGTTAAAATAAAGTTGTTGATTTGCAAAATAAGCTGAAAAGAAATAAAAATATGAAAGGCTGTTCTATTGTTTGGCTTTGTATTGATAAGTAAAAGACCTCCTTATATTTCGATATCAACCCTTGTATGTCCCCGCTGCTGGGGCACGGGTCTCTTCTTGCAGCGCAGGAAGGTTAGCCCATACTCCATGGCGGGGGCCAAGTCCGGGTTGGTGGGGCCTTACTGTCAGAAGTTATCAAGCCGCCTATAAGACGTCTGACACGGCTTAACGACTTATTTTATATTTCTTTTATTAAAATATTAACTGGAAATCGTAAAAAGTTAAAAAGTACATGTTTATACTATTTTTATTTTTAATGCACTAACCCGTGCTAAGGAACAAATTTAAAAACGTACGTAATACAGAGAATAGTGTAAAGAGGTTCGAAATTTCACTGATGCCGTGAGTCACCCATTGGCTCAATTGGTAGAGCGCTGGCACGGATAGCCAGAGGTTGCGGGTTCGAATCCCGGCATGGGTGAAATTTTTAGCCTCTAAATAGGTTTTTAAAGTACATGTTTCCCAATTTCATCGTTCGTTAGTAAATTCTGTATGTTTTGTCGACTATAATAGAAATAGAAATAGAAATATCTTTATTGAGAAATTCAATTTGCCACAGTTATTTATGAAGCCCATAATAACAATCCACAAAAAGATACAACATTTATTAACTAAGTATTTCATTCTTGATTTCATAGTTCCTTAATAAACGTTATTATATGTTTTGTCGAGTACAATAACATTCCACAAAAGATACAACATTTATTAATTAAGTATTTCTATTGCAATTGTAACAACTCGTGTTTAATAATATTTGTCAAAACCTACAATTATTCGTCAATTATAAAATCGGAAAATAAATACTTGTCATCTGTTTCATACGGTCGCTATAACAAGTAAAGACATTTTCTGTAGAGCAATTACTATCACCATATATTAGACCTTTTTGAAACACCCCGTACAAGTACATGTTAATAATTGCTACCTTGGGTGCTTAATTATTGAACATACAAAATAGAGAATTGGTAATCGATACATACCTACCGATACATGAGCAGTGTAGTCTAAACTAGATCTCACAAATAGAGAGAGCCTCAATGAAAACAAATATAGTGTTGGCATGTATGTGAATATATCAATAAGAGATGGTTAATGGGTTTTTTCTTCTTCTTCTTCTTCAGGCTATATTATGTAGTCCACTGCTGGATATAGCCCTCCCATAATGAGCGCCATAGAGCCCTGTCTTCAGTTTACCGCATTCAGCATCTGCCTGCAGTTTTTCGCAGATCGTTATCCCACTTGGTCAGACGGTGTCCTACACTAGGTTTTTGAAATGTAATGAAATGAAAAGGTTTAATTCAAAGTAGCACAGAAACTGCGGCTTAATGAACGTTACAATTCAAACTGGGTGTCTATTTCAAAATCTAGATCATTTTGGAGAAAAAATCGACAAAAAAACTCCAAACTTAGTCTTTTCAAAGGCCTTAATTAACATAGTTTACATAATTATTATAAAACATAGAACTCATACATTGTACTGGCTTTAATTCCAAACCTCATTGTCATCTAAAATAATCCTTTATGTTATAGTAGCCCTTTTGGCACAAAGTGTGCTTAACATATTTTTTGAACCGCGATTCAGGCAAGCTTAATATATCTTCAGGGATTTTATTATAGAAGCGTATACAATGCCCCATGAAGGATGTATTAACCTTTGCCAGCCTAAAGAGTGGGAACAAAAGTTTATGTTTATTTCTAGTATTTACATTATGTTGGCTACCTAAAGTTTTAAAGTTACTGATATTTTTCCTAACGTACATAATGTTTTCATATATATACTGACTGGCAACTGTCAGGATATTAGTTTCTTTAAAGAAATCTCTTTACGAATCTCTACTACCCAGCCTATAAATGAATCTGATCGGTCTCTTCTGCAAGACGAAGATAGTCTCAACTTTTTCTGTATCTATTCAACAGATTTGTACACGCTTCTGTAGATGTCAAAATATATAGCTTCCTAGAAAAATGCACCATAGATTAGTCCACATTGCCGCTGTGGGATCTCCTTGCTTATGCAAACATGTGCGTGAACAAATACCACCTTATTCATAATGGTTCGCAAACTAACACAGCTGCTAAATAATGTTATTTTTCATTCTGACTTAGGTCAATAGAAGAAGACAGAGTGAGAATTAGCAATGCTTTAAGTTGGCAGACTATTATGAATAAGGGGGATAGAGTATTTTCTATGTAGCGTATAAACATCCCACTGTGGGGCACAGGTCTTCTCTCAGAGAGAGAGTATGCTTAAAATGACGGCCTCGGTGGCGCAGCGGCTTGGCACGCTGACTGTAAAACCGAAGGTCTCGAAGGAAGGTTCGATCCCCGGCCGGGTCAATCTAGGAAACGAACTTTTCTAGTTTGTCTCGGGTCTTGGATGTTATCTATGTATTTATTGTATTAAATCTATCGTCGAGTTAGCACCTATAACACAAGTCATTTAGTTGTACTTAGTATAGGGCTAACGAGATCTGTGTAATATGTCCATGAATATTTATTTATTTATAATTACCACGCGTGCCTACCGCGGATTGCCAATTTTAAGCGTTGAGTTAATTGAACTCTGCAGACACTCAGGTTTCCTCACGATGCTTTCGTTCACCGTTAGCGAGTGGTGTGGCTATTACAATTTCATAAAAAACAAAGTCATTAAGTTATTAACAAAGTCATAACATAAGCACTCTTATGCAAACACTCAAACACACACACACATAAACACACACACACACACAAACACACTGAGTCACTAAATCTTTAATTATTGTAACTCAAAGCTAAGACACCTATGTAAATCGTTTATTTCATAAGAAATCTCTTCCAGCCAACCCTTGAGGTGGTAATACGGACATTGTAAACGAGGGGTAGAAAGTGTACAATAATAATTATTGTTATAATTGTATTAATCTAACACACGTGCTATAAATATTTAGTGGCTATAAATTTTAGATGATTACTTAGACCAAAAAATAAAATAAAATACAATACATAAATAAATCCACCCCATCGAAAGGTTGTCTGGAAGAGATCGCTCTTAGCGAATTTGACTGCGTGACTATGACGAGAACGATCAAAAGTCTAACAAAATGGATCCATACAAAAGTTGTCTGGAAGACATCGTTCTTAGCGATAAGACCGCCAATTGTATAACGTCACATAAATTTAAGAATCATGGTTGTAATATTTTTCTGGCTGTGCAATAAAGTGTTCTCTATCTATCTATCTATCTACATAAATAAATACACCCATAAATAATACGAAATATACCTACAACCTATTTACGCAAAAATACCTGCGCTAATAGATCAGTACCTTCTGCATCTATGTTGTCCATCTGAATAAACCATAAGACGCCGCATAAATCATCGAACGTAATAAGCGATAAAGTAGTTTCAAACATGTAGGTACCTATATCTTTGAGGAAAATGTTAACAAAAATATTGCATACCAGCCAGACTGGCTGTCCTACCAAACAGTTGGGGAAACCAGTCCGATAATGCAACCTGTTTGCTGGGAAACCCTCCTCAGCGACCTGCGACATTAGTTAGTGCTGATTACTTCTCTTTGTATGTAAGAGTAGGAGGGGCGATTCTCGAGAAATGTATTTTTTTCTGGCCAGTATCGCAGTGGGCGCAGTGACCAAGTTTTAAAAGAAAAAAAAATGTACTGTATAAGAGTTTTGTTAACATTTATTTACAATTTCAAAATAACGACAATAATAATTGATAGAATAAATCAAACTATTGTACATTAACATAATTTCAGTTTTTGAATTGAAACTTCCTGGACTCTTCCGATAAAAATTCAACTCCAAAATTAAGTTAAACGTGTGTTATAGTTTGTCAACTTTAATGTATTTTATTTCTGGATGCAGCGACCAAGTTTGAAAGAAAAATAGTGTATTAGAGTTTTTGAATTGAGGCTTACTGGACTCTTCCAATAAAAATTCAAGTAAATGACTCCGGGTCTAAATTAACAATGTGATATTGTTCGTCAACTGTAACATACTTGTTTAAGAATTCGGGATTTTTTTTTAATAACGCCGTACAGATTATTATTATCTTCTCTATTATTCCAGAAAAAAATATAATATTGTAAAATTACCGGGCTTAGTACTAAATCTGACTAAACATTAATAAAGAAATTAAAAATAAAAATAGTGTAATCATGTGAGTACAGTGATATCGTTCCGATGTTAAACCTAACTGCAAAGTAGGTAGTCGGGGCTGTAAGTAATGCAATTTGCTTAAGTCAGATGTCGCTGCCTGTACGTAATACAGAGAATATTGTAAAGAGGTTCGAAATTTCACTGATGCCGTGAGTCGCCCATTGGCTCAATTGGTAGAGCGCTGGTACGGATAGCCAGAGGTTGCGGGTTCGAATCCCGGCATGGGTGAAATTTTTAGCCTCTAAATAGGTTTTTTAAATTAATAAAGAAAACTAGAGAGACTGAGGTATTCAAATACCTCACTCAGTATTGAAATTGCCAATCCGCGTTGGGCATGCGTGGTAATTAGGCCCATATTCGCTCTCTCTGAGAGAAGGCCTGTGCCCTGCAGTGAGAAAAATACTAAACAGTATTTTATTCTAGCCAACTAACAGATGACGAAGAGAAGGTAAAAGTTATAACAGTTGTAGAAATTAGTTTATAGTTCAGTTGAAAATAGATAAGTTTTAATGTAGGAAGTAACAATCGCCATTTATTGGAGTAAAGAAAATTTTTTGCCAATATTTAGTATAAACTTTAGGTATTCTGCGATTTGGGGTCATTCCAAATATTCTACTCTGGCGAAGCCGCGGTCAAAGCTACTTACAAATGAAACGATAAACGACCTAACTTAGAGAATCACCCCCGTGGATGACCGGTTCAATGTTGATACCTAATTGCCTTTTGATATTTATGGAACACTGAGTGATAACGATATGAGGTTGAATAACAACGACTACTTTATTAACCGGCTTAGTAATAACAATAACAAACTCGACAGGCTTCGGCGTATAAATACCGCGCGCAAAGCAGACACATCACAAAGCGAATCCGCATCTCAACGGAATCACTTCTCAGCCTTCAACTTACTACAAAATCAACAATGGCCGCTTTCAAGACCACCTTCGTCCTACTGCTCATTGCCTTCGCAATGATGATCGTCACCGAGGCAGCTGTCCGCGTCGGTCCCTGCGACCAGGTCTGCGAGCGTATTGACAACGAGAAGAACGACTGCTGCAGGGCTCACGGCTACAGCGGCTGGAGCAGCTGTTCTGGAGGAAGAATGTACTGTCGCTGACCGCACACGACAAACGCAGCATTAATGCCGTTCGCAGACGATGCGCAGGTAGCCTAAACTCTTCACTCGCAAAGAGTGCCCACATTATGACACCTTTTTGCGGGGTACTGGAGTAAGTTACTGCTCATCGTCTGCTAGCGGCGTGGCATGGAGTCCCGAGGGTTCCTTTTGGAGCCATCTGAAGTCCATGCTTTTAAGGGTATACTAAGGTAATCATGACAAAAATGTGATTTATTTGTAGAAATTTTCACTATTGTGAAATTTCTACATTATGTACTTACAAAATTTTACTTTCTTAATTTTTTATTTGCATTAAATAATAATATTAATAATATTGGTTTTTACTTTTTGTTTCTCTATGAGAAATTATGATCTAGACACAGTCACAGTTACAATCACTATCGAAAACACCAACTTTTTCACTTAACTTGGTATGGTAGGTTACAGACCAAGGTATTTAAGAACCTATTTAGTGGCTAAAAATTTCACCCATGCCGGGATTCGAACCCGCAACCTCTGACTATCCGTGCCAGCGCTCTACCAATTGAGCTCAATTGGTAGAGCACTGTACAGTTGACAGCATATCAACCTTTGTATGTTTTATTGTAAAGTCACCCTGAACAACCTTAGTACAGAACTCGACGATATTAAAAGAATTCCATCGTTATTTGCAAGGTCGAAAATTAGCTTATATTGGTGGTTGCACAAATATTTTTTTTATTTCAATTAATTAATAATAAAAATAAGAGCTGTTCCAAAAACCCTCAAAAGAAAAGGCAGAATCCTCTAAACATCGGGATCTCTAAAGGTAATAGACGTCTATTTTCATCACTTCCATGTATTTTTTGGTATTTTTCTTCGTGTTACGAATGACTTAAGTAACACTTTTCTTATATTCTAGTTAGTTTGCTCGAGCCACTCAATAGTAACACAGTTCCTATGAACCCTTTATATGTGCCCACTGCTGGGGCACGGGTCTCCTCCTGCATCACAGAAAGGCAGGAAGGTTACGCCATACTCCACCACGGGGCCCAAGTCCAAGTTGGTGGAAGAATGTAAGACAGTGGTGGGCCTTACTGTCAAAAGTTCCTTCTTCTTCTTCTTCGGGCTATATTAGTCAACATAGCCATCCCCTAATGAGCGCAATAGCGCCCTGTCTTCAGCTTGCAGCATCCAGCATCTGCCGGCAGTTTTTCGCAGATCGTCATGCCACCTGCTCGGAGGGCGTCCTACACTACGTTACGGGCTTGTACCTTTGTTTTCTAAGTTATTTAAAGTCTCTACATTTTTATTATTATTAGATTTTATTTATAGGGGAGCTAAACAGATATTACGTATCACAGAGTCGTAACTGCATAGAGAACAGACTTTCGTCGGCAATACATAATTAATCACGCCGAGTCAGTGTCCGGTCGGCCGCGCTGATTGAACCCATAAAACTATGACCAATTAAGTAATGCCATTATCTTCGTCAGCTGAATTTTCATTATTTCACCGCAGCAGCATATAATTTATTCACACTGTGTGAGCAGAATTTAAATCGGCGCGGCCGTGATGGAGGAATTTTAATTTCGCGCCACTGCTATTACAAATTAACCGTCACATCGCTCTGACGGTGTGGGTGCAGCGTGTAAACAGTATAATCCAAGCTGAGATAGCCGTTTGACAAACACATATTAATACCTACATGGTATCAACCCTACCGTAAGCCCCACTACTGGGGCACCGGTCTTTTCCTGCATCGCAGGAAGGTTAGGCCGTACTATAAGTCCAGGTTGGTAGAAGATTGTAATACAATGGCGGGCCTCACTCTCAGATGTTACGGAAAACATTAAGTTGGTGGTGCCTCCCGTCGGGGCGCGGGGGCTGCGGCGGCGCGCGGGGCGGCTGCTCAGTATGCCGCGGGCCGGGACCAACCTGCTAGCCAAGGCACCGCTCACTAGAGCTTTAAATATCCTGAACAGGGTGGCAGAAAATATTGATATATTTATTTGTTCTTTGGGTGAATGCACAGAAGAAATTATTAAAATACTTTGTTGTTAATGTTAAGGTTTGATTTTTTTAATATAGGTTAGTTTGGTAAATTGGGTTATATTTTTAAAATTAGATTGTACAACGAATTAGGCTAAACTGTAATGTTGCACAATTTTTGTAATAAATAAAATAAAAAAAATAAAATAAAAATGTTATCAAACCAATGCCTTAACGAATGCACTTCCATGACAGCTGGCACCAACGGCTTAGCGTGCCTTGCAACGCACGGAAGTGCTCGTAGAAAATATGCCACTAGCGGTAGTGACCGATCGCGCCTGGTTGCTTAACTCTAGTGATTGATCCCAATCACTCGGTACTACTAAGCCACAAACACGTCACATAATTGTACGACAAAGTCCAGTAGATATTTAGTTTTTGCACACAGATGTATACGTTAAACGTTAGATAATCAAAGCGTTGGCAAGGGAATGAAAACATGCACTTAAAATTTTCTAGGTATAATCTGGAATTGTCTATATTTTTAGGATTCCGTTACTCAAAATCGAAAATACCGCAACCCTTGCAAGTGAAATATGGCCGTCTATCCGTTAGTTTTTTGTCCTACTGCTGTGGTTTATTATTAAAAGATTTTTATATCCATCTTCTATAATATAAAAATTAATCCTTAAATGTGTTGGTAAGCGCAAATCTCGAGAGCAGCTGAACCGATTTCGCTAATTTTTTTTTTAGAATATTCCTTGAGGTACGAGGATGGTTTTTACGAAGAGAAAAAAAAATTATAAAGAATTGACTGTTAGGCGGTACGAAGTTCACTGGGTCAGCTAGTAGTCAATAAACGACCCACTGCAGGGCACAGACTTTCACTCACATAAAGGGCATGGGCTTAATTATCACGCATGCCCACCGCAGATTGCCAATTTTAAGCGCTGAGGTATTTATATACCTCAGACACTCAGTTTTTTAATGATACTCGCCTTCTACCGAGTGGTCAAGAGTGGTATTGCTACCACAACATCACAAATATATATATATACAAAGCTTAGAAAACAAAGTCATTGGCACAAGCCCGAACTGGGAATTGAACCTGGGTCACGCTCTTCCGAGTCCATTGTTATACCCCCTGGGCTACCGCCGATTATAGAATATGATAAAGTAAAAAAACAATGTAGCGGCCACGTTTATTTATTTTTTTATTTTTCGAGGTTACTGCTATCATTCATAACGTGGCAACCTTTTAGTCGTTACCTATATTTAAAATGTACAATGAGAGATATAAGATTAAGTTAAATGCGATAAATCAATAAGTTTGTCAATCCATAGTTAAATATTAATTAATGAGTGTAATCTGTACAAAATTTCTCTTTCTTTTCCCTTTTATACTCCTCTTTTCTGTATTTTTTTTCTTTCTTTCTTTTTTTTTCAATTTATATTAAATTCATTTACAGCTACAACAATATATTAAGCATGGAATAATAAAAACAAGGTCAGATCGATGATAAAAATAGAAATTGAGTGAAGATAAACAAACATTAATTACAATAAAAAGTCTTCATTAAAATTACACATATTATATCAAACTATGTTAAAAGAGTTGTGTTTACCCCAACGCCTTATCTCTGTCTACTCCGACGAGTAGTCACAAGCAAGGCCCCGGGGCACAAGATAAAAATAGTTAAAAAAAAAATTACATTATTAAAAAGCCTCTCTCCTCGCTCGGCCCGACCACAAAAAAATCTGTAAAATTAATAAAAAGCCTTAAAAACTTTAAACCACTCCGCCAAAAATCCCCCCCTCAAGCAGAAGCAAGACACGAACACACCACCACCATTTTTTTTTTTCACCCAGGAGAAACCCCAATTACGGGTACCACCGGCTCACGGGAGCACAGTGGTTATGTCGGACTCCCCGCCCTGAAAAGGGCGGTATACCGACTAAAACTCCTGGGGTGTTCCTCCGCACCGCAAAGGACGGGGCCACGGGGACGCTTACGCACACTTCCGCGAACCCGTCTGCGGGCGCCCTTTCGGGCACTCCTTCGGTGGCGCCCCTGCCCCCTGACGGGGCGAGGGAACGCCGCATCTCTTCGTTGGAGCGCATAGTGGCCAAGTGCAAACCCCTTGGCCACCACAAGGCGGTGAGCGAACGCGCGGACCCCCTCCGTGCCAGAAGGCACCCTCGGAACACGCAAGGGCGCCTTCCGGCCCGCCGTGATGGAGGCGGAGGGTCCCCCGACCCTCCGCATCCCGGCGGCCACTCTGGTCCGACTGGTACGAGGCGCGCGCGCTTCCGCACACCGGCGCCCCCCCCAGTCGGTCCTTCATTCGGTTGGTCGCCTGGGTCCCGCTCCACAAAGTAAAACAGGGCCCACGCGACCCCTCCCGCCAGATTTTTCGCCGCTGGCCAGCAAGATCCCATAAAGAGAAGTTACTGACCAGCGCCCAGGGTGCACCGGCCCTTGCCACTTACCCTTCCCACTGGTTCAAGATGAATCAGTAGGAACGGAAGCGGAAGGGCACACGGGAAGGTAATCTGGCATCGCACCCCAACACACCACCACCAACACCAACACTTGTGTGAGAAAAGTGTTGGTGGAACCCCATATTCATATCATTTTCCACAACCAACATTTCGAAACAAAACCTCAATTTTTCTCCTCGACGCCGAAAGAAAAACACAAATCGAGCTTAAAAGAAAATACGTTTCAAAGCCATATTTAATGACGGGACCTCGTTCCCCGTACAATGGTGTCGAAAACGATTATTTTGACACCAAACAAATCGATACTCGTTTCTCGTATTGTCAAGGCGTTTCTCAGGGGCTAGTCCCGCTTTGGCAGTTACCTAAAATTCATACATACATCGTAGATAGAGTAGAACTATAGATCAAGGCAGAGTGTAACCGATTTTACGTCGGTGAATATTATTTGTTTGTGTGCGTGAATGTTGCCACAGTAAAAGTTAATTGCCATAATGTGGGGTAAAATATTTAAGTCGTTCATAGGCCATGAATAAAAATGCAGATTTAGTTTTGAATTTTATTAATCATACAACATGTCTGACAATTGTTTGTAAAACGTAGCAAACGTTTTAAAAACAATTGTCATTTTGTATAATTAAAAATACGTTTTATTTTACACGTTTAAATTTTACAAGTTAAGGCGCTTGGGTACGCTATCAAGCACCACCAATGGGATATAACATAAACTGTTTTATTAATAATTTTTTTTCATATAAAAATTCACCATATAAAAAATCTTTCGAAGGGTACCTCAGACCACCAAAATGTACATTTTGTCGAAATGTAGAGAGCATATTCGAGCATTTTATGTAGGTGACCAGTTCTCTCTTCTAACTGCTAGCACCCATTTTACCAGAACAGAACTATTTTGAAGAAATCTGGAATGGAAACATTGCTAATATTAATAAATATTGTAATACTTTAAAATACAATAAGTAATAACTTTAGTATGCCTTATTATTCGCGATACTCATACATAGTTGTAAATTGAACGGGTCGATTATTTATTAGGGAAATAAGGTACGTTTTACCTAATAAACAATCGCGGCTAGACGGTATTGTACGAGATTCATTGATGCTGACAAATAATACACGCACGCTTGAACGGGACGACGTTTATTGCAAGACTGACTACAAACTACCTCACTTATATCTAACACCTCCACTCTTATTTAATAACTTAAAATTTAACAAACCTAGATTAACAATTTCTTGTGAAATTATTCGTTAACTAATTTAGTTACATAAAACTCAATCAACTTCTGGAAAGCCGTATCTAGAAGGCGTCTTTCAATTTCGATAAGGATATCGACGCTCAGGAGTCTGAGTCGGTTCGCTATTCGTAGGAACAGTGGGTATAGGTACTCCATGTGTAAATGTGTAGGCAAAGCTGTACCTGCCGGCTTCTGTGGGGACGAGTGCGCGGGCGAGTGCGCGGTTGGGCTTTCGACGACCCGCGCTGACGCCGGAGATGATGCTGAAACGTCTATGGCCTCCCCTTCAGCCCCAAGAAATGACAGGGAGGTCTGACGTGACTGCCTATAACCAACCCCCACTTGTGAGAACGATTTATGCTCACTCTCACCTAGAACTTGAGTTACCCTTCGTCTCAACTGATCGACGTGTCTGTGTACCTCGGTTCCTAAATTGGCCCTCACCGTATAGTCAGTGCTCCCTAAAGACGCCTCGACCCTACCAGCAAGCCACTTATCTGTGCCTCGATAATCTCGATACCAGACCTCGTCCCCCGGTACAAACTGGCGGCGCGCTCCGCCCGCGGCGCGCTCGCTGCTCGCCTGTCGCGCTGCCACGCGCGCCTCTCGCTCCGGTTTGAGGCAGTCCAGCCTCATGCGCAGGCTGCACCCCTGCAGGATGCTGGCGAGGCTGTCCCCAGTCGTAGCATGTTCTGTGTTCCTGTATGCTAGTAAACATTTTGTTCGTCCACATTTTGTTTTAGCGCTTTTTTTATAGCTCGTTTGCAAATTTTGACTGCGTTTTCGGCTGCCCCGTTGGAAGCCGGATGGTATGGGGCACTAAAAATTTGTTTTATGCCATTTTGGTCTAAAAAATCACGAAATTCTAAGCTTGAAAATGGTGGACCGTTATCACTCACAACTTGCCTAGGCAACCCGAATCTGGCCCAAATATATCTCAAAACGTTTATTACCGCCTGCGCCGTCGTTCGAGTCATTTTTATGGCCTCTATCCATTTTGAGCAAGCATCAAACAATGACCAAGTACGTCACACCGGCGTGACTCAAAAATCCATGTGTAAACGCGACCAAGGACGTGAGGGCCACGGCCAGCTGCGCGGTTCGTGCAAGGGTGGCGCGTCGGCCACCGCCGCACACACGGTGCACGCGCGACAGACGCGCTCCACGGCCTCGTCCACGCCCGGCCACCACACGTAGCTGCGGGCTAGGGACTTTGTCTTGACTATTCCCATATGGGAATCGTGCAACTCTGATAAAACTTTTTCCCTGCACGCCGGCGGGATGACAACCCTATGGCCCCACATAATGCATCCTAGTTCACTATAAAGTTCTCGTTTACGATTTAAGTACGGTTTGAGCTCTCTCACATCTACATCATCCGGCCATCCATCTTTAATGTAACTCAGGACACGACTTAAAATTGGATCTGAGCGCGATTCCTTTTTGAGCACTGTTGAATCAAGTAATGATGCATCGGAACTAAAATGCAAATACGTTTGCTCGGGCATATATAGTTCCTCGTTCTTAACTTCATTCTTATGCGACTTAATTAACCGAGAGAGTACATCTGCTGTATTCATGTCGGTCCTAACATACTCAATCTTAAAATCGTATGCAGACAACTTAATGGCCCATCGCTGTAGCCGACTAGCCGCCGCACTAGGTATGCCGACGTACGGGCCGAAAATACTAACCAGCGGCTTGTGATCAGTCCGAAGTGTAAAACTGTGACCGTACACATATTGGTGGAACTTGTCGACGGCAAACACTATCGCCAACGCCTCCTTATGAATTTGACTGTAGTGTTTTTCAGCCTGTGTGAGCGTGCGGGACGCGTACGCGACGACATGTTCCCCCGCAGGCCCCCGCTGGGCCAAGACCGCCCCTATCCCGCCGGCACTGGCGTCTACCGTCACCACGGTTTCTAGCGACATATCGAAATGTGCTAGTGCACACGCTTCGCTCAACTGCGTCTTAACTTGCTGAAACGCAGAGTTTTATTCTGGGCCCCAATACCAATGTTTACCTTTGTGAAGCAACGTATATAGCGGGTTCAAACGCGAGCTAAGGTTATTTATAAATCTGCCATAGAAGTTAGCCATTCCTAGGAATGATTTTAACTCTGTTACACAAGTTGGATGAGGCATTGTTACTATGGGGTGCGATGCCAGATTACCTTCCCGTGTGCCCTTCCGCTTCCGTTCCTACTGATTCATCTTGAACCAGTGGGAAGGGTAAGTGGCAAGGGCCGGTGCACCCTGGGCGCTGGTCAGTAACTTCTCTTTATGGGATCTTGCTGGTCAGCGGCGAAAAATCTGGCGGGAGGGGTCGCGTGGGCCCTGTTTCACTTTGTGGAGCGGGACCCAGGCGACCAACCGAGTGAAGGACCGACTGGGGGGGGCGCCGCTGCGCGGAAGCGCGCGCGCCTCGTACCAGTCGGACCAGAGTGGCCGCCGGGACGCGGAGGGTCGGGGGACCCTCCGCCTCCATCACGGCGGGCCGGAAGGCGCCCTTGCGTGTTCCGAGGGTGCCTTCTGGCACGGAGGGGGCCCGCGCGGTCGCTCACCGCCTTCTCTGCTTTCAGAGAAGTGCTGGTGGGCGACGTGACGGGCCTCACGTGTGGGGCGTGTGGGGACCGGGACGCTTGGGCCCCCACGCGCCTCAACGAGGAGGTGCGCCGCCCTCCCCGTCTCTTCGACCGGGTTGCGATGGGATGGAGGGGGCGGCGCGTTGGGGCGTATGGGGGCCAAGATCATACGCACTTGGCCCCTATGCGCTCCAACGAAGAGATGCGGCGTTTTCTAGCCCCGTCGTCGAGCACCGACGGGGCAGAAGCGCCGCCGAAGGAGTGCCCGAAAGGGCGCCCGCAGACGGGGTCGCGGAAGTGTGCGCAAGCGTTCCCGTGGCCCCGTCCTTTGCGGTGCGGAGGAACACCCCAGGAGTTTTAGTCGGTATACCGGCCTTTTCAGGGCGGGGAGTCCGACATAACCACTGTGCTCCCCCGAGCCGGTGGTACCCGTAATTGGGGTTTCTCCTGGGTGAAAAAAAAAAAAAAAAAAAAAAAGGCATTGTTACTATTGGTTTAATTTTTTCGGGATCTACTCGCACTCCGTCTTTATCTATAATAAAACCTAAGTACCGGACTTGTCTTGCCAAAAACTCACACTTGCTTTTCTTTATCTTTAATCCATTACTTTCAAGTGTCTTTAATACATCATTAATAGCTTTTAAGTGACTCTCTAAATCTTTGCTTTTTATTAATATATCGTCAAAAAAAACTAAAACGTCAGGGTGGTGTTTGAATGTATTCTCCATTAATTTTTGAAAAATGCCCGGGCTCGATGAAAGCCCGTATACTAAGCGGTTATGTTTGAACAAACCCCTATGGGTATTAATCACTGTATATTCTTTAGACTTTTCTGACAACACTACCTGATTGTACGCTTGCGATAGGTCTAGCTTGCTGAAATATTTATTACCACTGAGGCCATTAAATAGATCATCCATTTTAGGAACCGGGTATCTGTCAATCTTGAGAACTCGATTAAGGGTTACCTTGTAATCTGCACATAAGCGCAAACTGCCGTCCGCCTTGTTTACTATGACCAGGGGGGTGGCCCAGTCGGACTGGTCAACGGGCTCGATGACGCCGGCCCGGAGCATAGCATCGATCTCGGCGTCAACGCGGGCGCGCAGTGCATAAGGCAGCGGCCGCACCCGACAGTAGATAGGCACCGCGCCCTCTCGCACACACAGCTCGGCCTCACCGCCCGAATAACAGCCCAATGTTCCATCGAATAACGACTTATGTCTGGAAATAATGTCATTCACAGTTTTATCTCCAAATTGTACACAATTGCTTACACTATAACTATTTTCGGTGGTGCTTGGAATAATTACAGGAATTTTTAGCTCTGACAGCCATTGCCGACCTAAAAGACTGGTGGTCCCCTTATCAATTACATACAGATCCAATATTTTAATGTTATTATTATAATTAACTTCAGGACAAACATAGCCTAATGGGCGCACAATTGTTCCGTCATAAAACTTTAAGGTTAACCGACATGATTTCAATTCTAAGTCATGGAACATTTCCTCGTAAACATCCTTGGAGATGCACGATAAGGCTGAACCCGTATCGACTTCCATATTTATTATGCAATTATGAACCTTATCTTTAATACACACCGGTTTGTATTTGCTCAACGACATTTGGTACATAGGCTCTTCATAATCTTCACTGGGCGAGTCATCCCCGACGTCGTCATATTGCGCTCGCGCCGCTGACGCCGCTTCGCTGTCCTCCTCCAACAAATGCAACTGGGGGGCCCGCTCCCGGCCACTCCCCGCTCCGCGCCACCCGCGCCCCGCATACCCGCGGCCGGTTCCGCCGCCGCCGAGGCTCGCACGCCTACCTCCGTTCACGCGCCCTCCGCGTGATGAACGATCAAACTCGCCGGCAGTTCCCGCCATTTCTCCCCGTCTTGTATTATAGTCCGCATACGTTTCTCGCATCTTCTGGCACATTCTCCTCAGGTGGCCCTTTTGTCGGCAATAACTGCATATATATTCTTTATAAAAACAGTTGTTGGCATTGTGTTCGCTGTCTGCGCATGTGTAACATCCATTAATGTACATTTTATGTAGGCCCGTCACTACATCTTTATTGCTTTCCTCGCCGAAACGCTCCACCGCACTGGCGTCCTTCTCTGCAGCCTCCAAAGATAGCGCTAAGGATACCGCTTTTTTGTAGGTTATGTTATTCTCGGCAAAGAAGCGTTGCCTGGTTATCTCGCTTCGTATACCACAAACAAGCTGATCTCTCAGATTTTCCTCTAGGTTAGAATTAAACTCACAGTTTCTCGACATTCTTTTAAGCTCAGCTACGTACTCAGATATTGGTTCACCCGTCATTTGGCGGCGCTGGCGAAACCGGTACCGTTCCGCCAGGATTAAGGGCTTGGGCTGAAGATGATTTTGTAAATAGCTCACCGCGGTGGCATACGTCAAAGACGCTGGTTTCGTAGGACTAGCTAAAGTTGCTAGAAGTTCATAAGCTTCTTCCCCCATAACGGCTATTAAAGTAGGTAGTTTCACGTCCTCCGCAATTTTGTTAGCCACAAAATAGCTTTCCAGCCTTTCTACGTACGACGACCAGCTGCCGGTCTTCACTGAAAACTCCCGTATTTGACCCACTGACATTTTTAAACTGTGTTTGCACTTTTCTTCACTTTTTAAATTGACCTCGTTCGCCACTGACAAATAATACACGCACGCTTGAACGGGACGACGTTTATTGCAAGACTGACTACAAACTACCTCACTTATATCTAACAGATACAAATTCAAATTTGAATTCTATACTGAATTCAAGGGCACATTGGTTGCGGCAGAATGCACAAAAACACCAAAAGGGTTCTTACGATAAATTCGAGTTGACACATTTTCTGCTAAGTGGAATGAATGCTGAAAAATTATACGGGAATAGTTCACATAGGAAGGCGATGCAGCTATCTAACAAAGCATCAGGATATTATATTTGATAATTCAGTGCTGTAGCCGTAATGTTTCTGTGTCTACTGTTTTGATTATAAATTTCAATATCAACCCTTGTATGTCCTTATCCCTGGGGCACGGGTCTCTTCCTGCATCGCAGGAAGGTTAGGCCATGCTCCACCGCAGGGGCCAAGCCCGGGTTATAGTTTTAGGTAGATTGATTTTTAATAACGATACATTAAGTATTAAAGATTCATAATATATTTTGATTTGTACAAGGACAAGCCGTCGAAGTCTGGGACTTCGAGTTAAGTATTGATCACGCAGCGTTGCCAGATTTACGATTTAAATCGTATTCATACGATGTTTTACATTTATGTGGCATGTACGATTCAGGGGCAGAAATCGTACGTAAACATACGACTTTTTTTAGATTTCATTCAACCAAAGTACTAATACCAACATAGCACGTCACGATTTATTCTTTTACTTACTAAGTACCAACCCTTAAGGTAAATCTAACTAATGTTAGACGTTACCGGTTACCCCTTTTTTGTGGCACAGATTATGAATGTTGCTTCAGTTCAGACAATCTTATTAAAATAAAGATCCCAAATAGGCTGAGCAATGAAACTCTAAACGGCACACTTTTGGCAAATCAACATATTAAGCGCTATGGGTGTTGTGTGGATTTTTCTCAAACAAGAGCAATAATATTAACATTACAGTAAAACCCTTTACGGGGATAAATAAAAATATAAAAAGTGTGTGTTTATGTTTAGTCGATTGTTTACTTTGAAGTAATTAAACAAAGGTTTTGAAAACGTACTGTTTTTTTAGCAGCCTTCTTAGGAAATACTGCTTTTTATCTACCCATCGTACGATCGCTTATAACGTCTGCCAACACGGTCAAGTAATGATCGGGATTTTCAACATAAACGGATCGCAACATTTTTTTACTCTTCGGTTTTTTAGGCTAGGAAAGTAAATTCAATAATTAAAACACAATCATTACTTACCTATGAAAGAAAACTTCCCCCGAAGCTCTTTGTTAACGATTTCTGCATACGAGTACACTACAATTCACCATACTTTCTCTACTTAGGTCACTTTTAATATATCATTTCACAAATACACGGTTGCTCTTCGAAACGGCTAGCGTAGCGTTAAATATGATTACATTTTCAAAATCTTGTCGTTTGTTTGCCCCCAGAAACGTCAACTTGACAGCGGGGGCAAACAAATAAAGTAGTTACATTTTTGCTGTTTACTCTATCTCTTTCTCACCCATGATCGCTACGAAGTTTGTTTCATTTAAAACTTGTATGTGTGCGCTGTGGCTTACTCTATAGTTTTACTCCCTCTACGACATAGACACGCCTGTATCCCAAAGTGGTATGCAGAGACCAGGGACTACCACTTGCCACGATCCTGACAGATCACCTTCGCTTCATCAACGAGCATAAGTAGTTGCATGCACGCACGCCGATTCCGGGTAGTTTTTATCTTCCCCTTTGCTAATCGTTATCAACCCTTGTATGTCCCCACTGCTGGGGCACGGGTCTCTTCCTGTATCGCAGGAAGGAACGGCCATACTCCACCACGGGGGCCAAGTCCGGGTTGGTGGAGGATTGTATGACAGTGGGGTGCGATGCCAGATTACCTTCCCGTGTGCCCTTCCGCTTTCGTTCCTACTGATTCATTTTTGAACCAGTAGGAAGGGTAAGTGGCAAGGGCCGGTGCACCCTGGGCGCTGGTCAGTAACTTCTCTTTATGGGATCTTGCTGGCCAGCGGCGAAAAATCTGGCGGGAGGGGTCGCGACGGCCCTGTTTCACTTTGTGGAGCGGGACCCAGGCGACCAACCGAATGAAGGACCGACTGGGGGGGGCGCCGCTGCGCGGAAGCGCGCGCGCCTCGTACCAGTCGGACCAGAGTGGCCGCCGGGACGCGGAGGGTCGGGGGACTCTCCGCGTCCATCACGGCGGGCCGGAAGGCGCCCTTGCGTGTTCCGAGGGTGCCTTCTGGCATGGAGGGGGCCCGCGCGATCGCTCACCGCCTTCTCTGCTTTCAGAGAAGTGCTGGTGGGCGACGTGACGGGCCTCACGTGTGGGGCGTGTGGGGACCGGGCCTTGGGCCCCCACGCGCCTCAACGAGGAGGTGCGCCGCCCTCCCCGTCTCATCGACCGGGTTGCGATGGGATGGAGGGGGCGGCGCGTTGGGGCGTATGGGGGCCAAGATCATACGCACTTGGCCCCTATGCGCTCCAACGAAGAGATGCGGCGTTTTCTAGCCCCGTCGTCGAGCACCGACGGGGCAGAAGCGCCGCCGAAGGAGTGCCCGAAAAGGCGCCCGCAGACGGGGTCGCGGAAGTGTGCGCAAGCGTTCCCGTGGCCCCGTCCTTTGCGGTGCGGAGGAACACCCCAGGAGTTTTAGTCGGTATACCGCCCTTTTCAGGGCGGGGAGTCCGACATAACCACTGTGCTCCCGTGAGCCGGTGGTACCCGTAATTGGGGTTTCTCCTGGGTGAAAAAAAAAAAAAAAAAAGGATTGTATGACAGTGAGGGGCCTTACTGTCAGAAGTTATCAAGCCGCCCATAAGGCCCCTGACATGGCTTAACGACTGCCATTGTATGACAGCCGGCACCAACGGCTTAACGTGCCTCGCGAAGCATGGAAGCGTTCGAAAAAATGCCACTAGCGGTAGTCACGGGACGCTCACCCATCCTGTACCTGACCGCGCCTGTTGTTGCTTAACCAACTGATTGATTCCAATCACTCGGTTTGCCTAGGCCACGAGCGCTTCTAATACCTCGCATATTTTGTCTCTCTTCTCTTGGTCTTGGAAATTCTCAGTTTAGTTTAGTTTAGTTTATACTTTATTGTACACGAAAAACAAAAAAAAAGAAATACAATTAAAGAAAATACATGTACAAAGGCGAGCTTATCTCTGTAAGAGATTTCTTCCAGCAAACCATGGGGAGTTGGAGTGGGTATATTGCAAGTTGTTTTTATTTTATGTAACCCGTAATTTTATAGCTTACATAAAATGTGGCCTACTACCGTTCCACTGCAGGGCACATTCCTTGCAAACTTGCCTTGTTTATAAGTCTATTTCCACTGTGTTTATATGTATATAAACACAGTGGAAATAGACTTATAAACTTAATTTATTATGAGTATTGAAAAAATTACCGAGGATACTAGACGTTAATTATACTGGTCTCACTACCCGGTAGTGAGTTACTGTTCCTAAAACAACGTACGTAAATCAAAAGAAAAATTAACTGCCAATGATTATTGAAGTTTTATTTCAATCGACACTTCACTTTTAGTTTTATTTCAATCGACACTTCACTTGTGTCGATTGAAATAAAACTAAAAGAATAGACAATTTTGCGGTCTAACTTAATTTTTATCCCATGTTATTTGCATGGCAATAAGCATCACAAGTAACAGACACAGAAGTAAGAATAAAAACTTCTCAACATTTACATTTAATATTATGCCAAATCAAGTTCGATCACAAAATGGCACTAACAAAATGCCCGCGTGTTAACAATAAAGAAGTTTAATTAATCACAGAGTCATTTGTAGCGCTGTATTATATAGTACACTATATAATACCATGTAGTCCACTGTTCACTGGCCGCTCACTGACAGCTTTTGCAAAACCACAACTGATTGATCCCCTATCGATTTGACTTGATTACTTCCACGAGTCACAAAGCCCTGCTGATTTTAGTTTTTCGCTTGAAGTTTAAAAATACTACTGGGTATTTTTAAACTTCTCCTTGAGGCCTCCTCTGATATCCTCAGGAAGCATCGCACCACCACGTCCACCAAGGGGGCCAAATCCGGATTGGTGGAGGATTGTAAGACAGTAGCGGGCCCTTTGGTCGGAAGTTATTAAACCACCAATAAGGCCTCTGACATGGCTTTTCGACTGCCATTACATGAAAGCCGGCACCAACGGCTAAACGTGCCTTGCAAAGCACGGAAGCGCTCGGTAAAATGGCAGCAGCTAGCGGTAGTCGCGGGACAGTCACTAATCCGGCACCCGACGGCCTGTTGTTGATTAACTCAAGTGATTGATTCTCGTAACAACCTTCGGGTCAGAGCCCTAAAAACTAACAAAGGATCCATTGTTAAATAAGCACCACGAAACATTTTTCAAAGGGCCAGTTTTTCTGCGCTGAAAATATAATCCTCTCTCTGTAAATGAAGTGGCAAATGCAAACATGGTCGGACTTTTAGGCTTTCGCAGCTCAAATATTGGTGCAACTGGCGCAAACATTTGTTGGTTTGGACAAACTAATTACGGCAGAAGGCCTGCCCCGAACAAACACATACCGGGGTGTGGGCAACAACGCCTCCTGCAGTACAATTCCACCAAACTGCGATCCCCAACCCGCATGCCCAGCGTGGGGATTATGTGCATTATCCCCCAATGATCGCACAATCTTGCGGTATGGCGCTCATTAGGGGAGGGCTATGTCCAGCAGTGGACTAATATAGCCTGAAGAAGAAGAAGGCCTGCCCCTACTATAGATTTCCTTGAACTCATTTTATTCGGCACTGTACTGGAACTAGATTCTGTTAAGGTGATTCGGGGTGCTAACTAACGCCACCAATGGAAAAAAATCATAATTTGTTTTATACTTAGTCTCTACTCTAAAAGTGAACATGAGAAATCTTAACAACTGTGACAACTATTTTTAGGACCTACATACAGTCTAGAATCTAAAATCAACAACCTAGGCCTTTAATCACCTTCCGTCAAAAACAGCCGTTTTAAACAGACATCGATTAAAGTTCTAGTAGCCTAGGTTCTAAAAATAGTTGAATCAGTTGTTAAGATATCTCATTTTTAAAAACCTATTTAGAGGCTTAAAATTTCACCCAGGCCGGGATTCGAACCCGCAACCTCTGGCTATCCGTACCAGCGCTCTACCAATTGAGCCAATGGGCGACTCTCGGCATCAGTGAAATTTCGAACCTCTTTACAATATTCTCTGTATTACGTACAGGCAGCGACATCTGACTTAAGCAAATTGCATTACTTACAGCCCCGACTACCTACTTTGCAGTTAGGTTTAACATCGGAACGATATCACTGTACTCACATGATTACACTATTTTTATTTCTAAATAGGTTTTTAAATTTGTTCCTTAGCACGGGTGAGTGCATTAAAAATAAAAATAGTGTAAAGATATCTCATGTTCACTTTTCGATTAATGATTTTTAAATCCTCTTCTTTAATGTGGTGATACATTTATTATTTACAAAAAAGAACCTTTGTTTCAGTAATACATGGGGCACACTAAAAGTTTTGCACTTCTAGCTAACCTACGTAATCTATCTTTAGATTAAGTAGTTCAGCGAAGTTTAAAGTAAGTTTTCTACAATTAGTTTACATCTGTGGGAGAACAGCTCGCAGTGTCATGGCGTAGAATCTAATGTCACGCCTAGGTCAACAAACATGAAACGTCAAATGTGTCTACGCGCGGCCAAAGAAAGTAAACAAAAATGTTTACCGAAGCAAGACGTCACGCGGTGTTATTGGTGTTTCAGTCAAAACGGCTGGAAACAGTGTGCACATTGCACAATACATGGCGATATCATTTCATTGTTGCTTTACGTCTAAGCCCGCACACGTGTCAAACCTTCTAGTCGCCATGGTAAAAAAAATACGTCACGTGATGCGTCTATTTATCTGGCATAGTAATGTAATGCACTAACAGAATCAAGGCCTAGGTGACAGGTTGGGAGGTGGTAGCGGAGCGGTTTACTTTTCGGTGCTTTACCTACAGGTCTCGTGACAGGAGCCGTGGTGGCTGAACTGATGAATAACAAGTCGGGCCCTTCATTGGGAGCTCGTGATATTTTTTTTCTAAGTTATGTATATTCGTGAGGTCCACTATAACTTTAATCAATTTAGTTTTTCATGGATAATTTACCCACAATTTTTCGTACACTAACAGCCTGTCAATGTACTGTCAAAGGCTTTCATTTGTTTTTTTTTATGCACATGACCAACCGGCAGCTGTTAACAGTATATCAACAAGTAGCTTGTATAGCTTTAGTTATCATTTTGCACCGCACTCCTTCTCTTTTATCTTTCTTATCTAACGCAGACACTCACACATACATACATATATGTCGGTATGTATGTGTGTGTGTGTGTGTGTATAAATATGAGGTAAACCTCTTATCTTTAGTATGATTTCTATTGATATTTATTCTGTGACCGACCCTGTAAATATTTGATCGTAGCGCTTGCTATATTGGCTATGGACTCTACCTGTTATAAATGATAGGTTTATTTGCTCCGCATAAAGTAAAGTCAATGTGAGAGCCGTGTTTTATAATTGCTCGCATTTGCTGATATATTCTTGCAGCCACTTCCAATGCTTTCAGAAAAGAGGTCGTTTTACTTGTAATATGAAAATATGCTCAAGCTGTTCTATTTTAATGAGCAATAGCACAATAAGTGAAGAATACGATGCAGAAGGAAATGGCGTACCTTGGGGAGCCCTATAATTAGTGGCGGACGCGTATTAGCTGCTTGATTGATTGGTTGATTGATTGACTACAGTAAGTATCTACAGATTAGCGGAAGGGTAACTAATAAATTATCAATATAAAATACGCTGTAGAACAATGCGTGTTTTTGTAACGAATAATATAATAATAGTATCTATTAGTATAGAATCGCTCGTAGCCCCGGCTGCCTGAGTGATCTTAAACGATCACGAAGGTTAAGCAACATTGGGCGCGTTCAGTGCATGGATGGATAAACCGTCTATGACTAACGCTAGTGGCACTTTTACGAACGGTTCCGTGCTTCGCAAGGCACGTTAAGCAATTCGTGCCGGCTGCTGTAGATAGATGGCAGTCGTTAAGCCAAGTCAGAGGCCTTAAGGCTGCTTGAAAACTTCTGTAAGACCAGCCACTGGTCAAGCCTCCACCAATCTGGACTTGGCTCCCGTGGTGGAGTATGGCTTATACTTTCTCAGGGAAGAGACCCGTGCCCCTTGATGGGGACATAATGGGTTGGTGATGATGATGATCTATTAGTAATTATAAGATAAGATAAAGTTTATTATTTCCAAAAAAAAGTTTTACATAGTACTACTGTTATTATTTTTAAGACTTATAGTGTACTTATATAATGTATGGTATGCATGAATAAGTATATATTTCATGTAGCCTATAAAAGTCCCACTCATTACAGGGCAATGACTTTCACTCAGAAAGAGTTAGTATGGGCTTGATTACCACGCGTGCCCGCCACGGATTGCCAATTTAAAAATGGAATATTATTATTACCTAATAATTATTAATGTTTAAGTTCAAGCCGTGTCGGGGCGCTAACTGGAAAAAATCATAACTTGTTTTATAATTTGTTTTTATCTAAAGGTAAACATGAGAAATATTAACATTTCATTTCCGTGACCACTCTGTTTAGAAGTTAAAGTGTAGAACCTATGTATTAGAACTTTAATTAATTTCCGCCAAGAACGGCTGTTTTACCAAAAAGGGTTCGTTGTAGATTCTAGGCTCTTAACACTGTAGGTTCTTAAAAAAATTTCCACTGTTGTTGAGATTTCTTATGTTTATCTATAATATAAAAATTAATCGCTGAATGTGTTGGTAAGCGCAAATCTCGAGAGCAGCTGAACCGATTTCGCTTTCTTTTTTTAGAATATTCCTTGAAGTACGAGAATGGTTCTTACGCAGAGAAAAAATATAAAAAAATTAAGGAATCGACGGTAGGCGGTACGAAGTTCGCTGGGTCAGCTAGTTTTTAAATAAAAACGTATTATATCACAATTTATGATTTTTATTCCATTGGTGGCGCTAGTTAGCACCCCGAAGCGCCTTAATGGATTTCTTAGTTTTGTACATCGATGTGTAAAAAGGCTTTAAAGTTAAGGCCTTACTTGATATCTTATTGAAATGAAAATGAATGAAATGAAAAATATTTATTTAAAGGAATGGTTGCAAAGACTTACATTCTTGTGTTTATATTATTCTAGAAGAAAAACGTAATTTTATGTGACTACTACTATAACTAGACTATCTGGTAGCCTGTATATATGGTTAGTAGGCCCGTGCCTCTTGCAAAAGGCGGAAGGCGGAAGTGGTGATGTCATGTTCATCAAACAATATTGAATCTAGTAGAAGATACATGTGAGGCAAAATATACTAATATCTAACATGCAGCATGCAGTTTAATGCATGCAATTATAAACAGGATCTATCATTAATACCACCAATTGCATAACATTACTTATATTTAAGAAATTGTGGTTGTAATCCTTTTTTTCAGCAATAAAATGTTCTATTTTAGTGTCTATCTAACTACTTGTCAACATTATCATAATCAAATCGCCGCTGTTCACTGCTGGGTATATGCATCTACCCCCAAATGCCATCACGGTACATGTACTCGATATCAACCCTTGTATGTCCTCACTACCGAGACACAGGTCTCTTCCTGCATCGCAGAAAGGTTAGGCCATACTTCACCACGGGGGCCAAGTCCGGCTTAGTGGAGAATTGTAAGACAGTGGCGGCCCTTACGGTCAGAAGTTATCAAGCCGTCCATGAGGGCTCTACCAGACTATTTTAGCCAGAAATTTTGGCTGAAGCCAAATAATTTATATTTTTGTTTTGTTTCAAAACAGTCGACTGCCAACAGCAGGTAACTGTAAAATACAATTTGTAAAGTAGAGTAAATAAGCGTTGTCACTATACTCTCACACATTATCAGATAGTCAGATATCACATAGCTTAAGAGGATACCTAATATAGGTTTTAATACCAACACAATATTTTTTTACATAGATTAAGTAACAACAGAGTGGTTTTATATTCGATTATTATTATTAGAATTAGATAGATAGATAAATAGATAAATCATTTATTTGCATTTTCACACACACGGTAAGACCAGCATCGAGCAGACATTAACAATTTATACACAGAGCAAGGCACTATCCAGTGTAAGTACTGTGGGTGTGGCAAATGCAAAAGGGCTCTTATTCAGCATAAGCTGGAGAGTGATACCCCAGTGCTGATCATCCGTCAGTATAGTGCGAACCGTAAAAATAAATTCTTTATTGCACCTAGTAAATATTACCTATCCTAATATTGTACAGTGTATTAATTATGCGTGAATCGGTTGAAATTAAGAAACACAAAAATTCTAATCGGGAATGTGGTTTCAAACTGTCGCAAACGTGGGATCCGGTCATCAAGAAGTGTTCGAGTGGAAAAAGTCGCATGGCTTATCGTCCGACATTGTCAGTGTAGTGTGTCGCAACCCTAATAGTGCTTTGTGATGGCTGATTGAGGGTAATCTGAAACCTCATCAGCCGAAGATGCGAACGGGTGCCAGCCATCAGTCTTCTCGTGACCACGATGACTGTAACGCCGTCGAAACGTCGAGGTAAAATAGCAATAAATTACTACGCAATTAAGCCCCGAAAATATTCTAACTATATGTATATGATACCAAAGTAAATCCGTATCATGGAATGCATGTTTTAATTGTATGTATAATTACATTTTTTTTTTAATTATTGTAAAATCAACTATGCAAAATTATTATATAATATCAACTATGTAGTTTAAAGACTCGCCCCCCTGGAAGCTTGAAAACCACGATGGAGCCGGGTGTCCTGCACTTTCACTTTCATGTTACATTTTACTTTGACATTTAGCAAACGGAATGTAAATTCTTTACGTTGAAATAAATTGAATTGAATTGGTATAAATTTCTTAGTATTTTTTTCGGTATGTCAATAGTCGGAGTGCACATCTGAGTATTCACATATACTTGTCTAGCTATAAACATTCATATGCCGGTTTTTAGCTATTAATTTATCCTTTCTTTAACTTTATGTAAACGTAGCACCCCTACTGCTGACATTCCTCCTAATATTATAAGCGCGAAAGTGTGGATGAATATATGTTACTCTTTCAAGTAAAAACTAAAGAATTGATTTTAATGAAACTTTACAATAATATAGCTTATACATCACAATTACACATAGGATACAACTTATAAAGATTTTGTATGAATTGTCCATAATATGGCGATAAGTGTCAAGTTAGTAGGAAAAAATCTACCCGATAATCCTGCGCAAACGAAGTCGCGGCCACCAGCTAGTTAAAAATAAATCTTTGAAGGAACTCTTAGCTTTCTTTTGTATGCTAATGTAACAAAATATTGTATAAAACGTCGTCAAAATCAAATCTGTACAGCCAGCATCTCTCCCGACCAAAGAAGATATAAATAACCTTTTTCTTCTTTCACTTGACTCGAAGCAAGCGGAGTGTGAAATTCACGTAAAGCATCGGACACACGTTGCTTTTGGTGACTCAAGACTGGCACAATTATATAGATAGGTAGTACATTCTTTATTATATACAGAAATTACAGTAACAGAAATTATATAAAAATGTAGTACAATTGGCAGCCTTAATACTAAAAGCAATTTCTATAATTATACATTTTGAGTTATTCTGAGGAATTTTGTGTACTGTGACAAATTAGTTTAATTAAAAATGTTTATTTTTCAAAATTATATAATTTTTTTATACTAAGATTTGTGAAATGTATCCTTATTAGGATACAATAATTAATATATTATCAGAATATGCGGGCAAGAGGGATGCAAGAAGTAGGAAGAGTCTTAAAGTAGGAAGTAAATCCTCATTAGGCTACAATAATTAATATTTCAGAATATGCGGGCAAGAGGGATGCAAGAAGTAAGAGCAGTCTTAAAGTAGGAAGTAAGGTATACAAATTACTTCAAAAACGTTAATATTAAACATAAACCCTCTAATATTTTTAGTATATAACTATGACTTAGAGTACCAACTAGGTAACAAGGATGCAAATTGTGCAGTTACAATGAGTAAACAGTACCTACAGCTGCACAGTAATACTTAACATAAAAATGAAGGAATAACTAAAAGAAATACCTTGGGAGTTAACCACTTAGTATGGAGTTAACGGTATTATAGTCGAATTATGGATTTTTTTTAGTAGGAAACAAGGTCGGTAGTGATTTAAAACTGGCGCATATTTCTAGGGTAATCATGTATGGAACCACATTCAATTCTATTTTGTCATGTAAATAATCTCTAATACTAATTTTATCTCTTTGTACACATTTTGCATGCATCTTCTTCTTCAGGCGATAAAAGTCCACTGCTGGACATAGCCCTCCCCTAATGAGCGTAAGGTTGTGCTATCATTGGGGGGTAATGCCCATAATCCCCACGCTGAGCATGCGGGTTGGGGATCGCAGTTTGATGGAATTGTACTGCAAGGGGTACTGCTGCCCACCCACCGGTTTGTATCCCTTAATCGCCTTTTACGACACCCGCGGGAAGAATTTGGGTTGGTGCTATTCTCTAGGCTGACACCACACAGCGATATTTTGCATGCATATTGTGTGTCATATTATATTTTTGCACCATGATTGAAAAGGAATTTATAAATACGAGGAAAAGAAAAGGCCCCAAAACAGATATTGTGTAACGTATATAAGGTAAGGTTAAATTTGGAAAGTCAACTCTCCATGTATTTCTATGCAAGGAGACTATAGCTTTCTTCAAATTTACTTCCCTGTGTAACAAGGCCTTTAGATCGGGTGACGACGTAGCTAGCACGGGCCGATTAACGCACGTACGACGAGAAAAATGTCCCGGACCCTTTTTTCACAAAGTCCGCTTCGGAGCGTGTGTGTGACTCATGCGCGCAGCGTACAGATTAAGTTTGTGTACGGGGGCCCCAACGCACTACGGTTAATTTTCCATACGGTTTTTTGACGCATGTGAAAGTGCATTATGGATCCGTAACCACGGAATGTGGACTGGAGTTGCCAGCTTCGAAGATCTTTATCGCTTGGCATAAAAGGAGGACTATATAGAGCTGACAGCCAATCCGAGTGGAGAGGCATTGAAAGAAGAAGAAGAAGATGATGATGAAAATGCATACATCTTATGAACGTTCCTGTAACTCAAGAAAACAGGATCGTGATAAGTCACAGTTTCTTGCATATATCTTCGAGATACAAGTGTAAGTTTATGTATGAAATAGTTTGAGCAATTTCAAATACACTGTCAAAATCCGTGCGGAAATTAACCGCAGTGCGCAGAAGCCCTCATAGAATGAGGCTGGAGATTTAACAGATTTAACAACGGTTAGAAAATCTCTAGAAATCTTGACACGATCAACAGTGGACATAATTATTATGTAGAGTAATTCCGGGGTGCACAAAATCCATATCTCTTGTCCATTGTGTGCACAACGCCAAAAGATGAACGTGGAATGTGAAGACACTGACTGATTGTGTACTAGGTCGATCAGAGAGGTTATGAAGATCTCCCCGTACCGCAAGCCATATGCCCGATAGGTTGAAACATTAAAAAGGGTAAAGAGTAATGGACTAGAGTGGCGAAACACCTGGAGCATACTTACGTATCACAGGTATGGCTCATACTTATTGGGCTTTTATTTAGTATTTCTTGTATCACTTATAAGTGACGCCTGCTATACAACCGTGAGGTTCTGGCGTCGATTCATGGCGTCGGCAAATAACATTTTTTTTTAGTTGTGCATTTTTGTGAATTTGTAGCAGCATATACCACCAGCAAGCTAATTATGAAGCATATCGTTTGCAGAAACCTAACGGTTTCGGTTTGCGTTTGACTGCCTTATTGATTTAGAGGTATCACCTCTGGCTACCATGCGGAGGTCGTGGGTTCCGTACGTGTGTAAAAATGGCCTCAGTTTGTCTGTGAATTTCCGTCTACTAAGTATATCCCTGTCGAATTAACATAGCACCTGATATCCTAGTTTGGGACCAGGATAAGTGATGGTGTTGTGTGGATGCTATTTAAAAAAGCGGATGTGTGGTGAATAAGCTTGAACTCTCTTTCTGAGAGAAAGACCAGTGCCTCGCAACGGAAAATATACAAAGGCTGCTTAAAATAGATAAAGATAATACGTGAAATAGTAGCGAAATACTTGCAAGATTTTCTTAGACTTTTCATCGTTCTCGTCATAGTTACGCAGTCAAATTCGAATTGACCAACTTTACTCTAAAAATCCATGACCAATAGCAGACAACTCAAATTGAACCATGCAACGATATAAGAGATATATTTTCAGTAAAAAATCGACGTGAATTCTGCATATGAAGGATAAAGCTAGTACCTACTGCGGTTGTGAAAGCGGTATTTATGCAATCAAAACGCTCACTGTAGCTGAATATCCGCATTCGGATTTTGCAACTGCGATCGCTATTGAAAGCAGGTTTTTAAAATGTTGGCGGACTATTTCCTCCTAAATCGGCTATAGCAATTTTTCGGTGACGTTGTGACTGTTAACGACAAAGAGAAATCATATTGTTTTAAATGCTTTTTAGCATTAAGTACTTACAGAATTTAATAATAATAATAAAACCTGGACTTTTTTACTGTGCAATATAGATCGCAAGTTTGTATATTAAATTTAGGTACAACTTTCTGTATCATGGAGATAGAGCAATTTATTATCTACGTCGTCTGTTTTAATAGGATTATTTCAAATTAACTTGCAAATCTCAAAAATATTCTACTAAATTTGGTAGATACTACCAATATATAATTTTCCAAAATTCTCTGTTTTGGCCTTTGCCTCAACGATGATTCAATTGTTAACGTAGTCTTTTGAGAGAACGCAGATGGATAGTAAATACTTTCTCTTCGTGGAACTATGACCAGAATTTATGACTGTTAAATATTTTAGTATCGCAGTATTAGTATCGTTGGTGACAAGAATTAATACATATAAAAAACCTTTCTTACTCTATACATACAACGTTAATCTATTTACGCCGATTCTCGCCCATGCAAATTGAAAGCGTAAACGCAAAATATTCAAAGGCTAGAGACCATTCTTGCATAAAAATAAGATAAAACAACTCGACAGCGTCATCAAACTTTTATTTTCTCATATGGAGTAAATCTAGCATGGCGTTCAGAATACAGATTTTGGCTGTCGCTTGACTTATTATGTAGAATTCCAAATCATAAGCCTTAGTGTCGTATACGACGTCCCTAGAAGTAAGAATTGGCCCCCGGGTCAGCTTCGTATCCCTGCTTTGATAAGAATTGTATATGAAAACCAAAAACATAAAATGGAGACAATTCGTTACTTACAACAATGTACTAAATTGCATCTAAATGTAATAGAACAGCTAGTAAATTTTTCAGAAATTTAAAAATTTTGGAATTAAAATACACCCCGTATAGGTATTTGATTTAATACATTTTATACGATGATAAGAGCATAATGACGTGTCTTAAATGCAGTTTCATTCATGGCTTTGTAATGTAACATTTGCCATCGCGTATCTTCACAAGCCGAACAATTTCCTCCATTATCCCCATCACAATTGCCATTATATTCATACATTCGCGCCCCTGTATCATAAATCGATTTATCTAACGCTCTCAGCGGTCAGACGTTTCGCCACAACGGTTAGTTATCGAATGCTCCATGTTACCCACTGTATGACTGGACCAGAAGCTTTGTGAACACTGATTTGCACATTACCGTGTAATGACAAAACGTTCCATTCAATGACATGAATGGAACGTTTTGTCATTGATTGTGGAATTCAGTTTATTATGGCACAAATGCCGTTGACATCATTCGTTATCAACCCTTGTATGTCCCCACTGCTGGGGCAAGGGTCTCTTCCTGTATCACAGGAAAGTTAGGCCATACTCTACCATGGGGGCCAAGTCCGGGTTGGTGAAGGATTGTAAGACAGTGTCGGGTCGTACTGTCAGAAGTTATCAAGCCGCCCACAAGACCTCCGACATGGCTTAACGACTGCCATTACATGTTAGCCAGCACCAACTGCTTAACGTGTCTTGTGAAGCACGGAAGCGCTCGGAAAAATGCTACTAGCGGTAGTCACGGGACGGTCACCCGTCCTGCACCCGACCGCGCCTGTTGTTGCTTAACTCAAGCGATTAATTCCAACCACTCGATTCCACCAGGCCACGAGCGCTTCATGAATGGGATAAATATAAGAAAGTATTGTCACTGATTGTTAAGTTAAGTAAAATATTTTAAAAACCTATTTAGAGGCTAAAAATTCCACCCATGCCGGGTATGGGTGAAATTTTTAGACTCTAAATAGGTTTTTAAAATTGTCCTTAGCACGGGTTAGTGCATTAAAAATAAAAATAGTATACTGATTTTTAAGTTAAGTGAAATATTTCACTGATGACAAGAATCGAACGTTTTGTCATTGATTGCGGAATTAAACATTGATGACGTTAATGTCATGGACGTCATCAATCGATCGTTTTATCGTTGATTGCGGAATTAACATCATGATGACCCCACCGCACCGACTGTCTACCGTGAACTTCTGATTTGAGATCTTCATCGGTTAAAAAGTTAAGTACAATCAATCTGGTTTTTAAATTAAAAATAACTAGGTAAACTGACGCTACGGTGTATAATTAGTAAAATCATAATTTCGGAAACATCATTTCGGTTGAGCATTTGGGCATTTTATTAATTAAGTATGAATTTGTCTCTTCATATTTTTAAAAAATGACATAGTCTTATGAAATAAGTACGGAATTAAGATACCGCCGCTCATTGCATAAATATCGTACCATTATGGTTCAGTATCAAGCGCGTAAAAGTTGCTGATAGTGCTGCCTCCCTTCAAATACCTACAGTTCAAATGGTTTGTTTGCAGAGCCCGGAATAAGTCATATACATAAAGTCACAGTTTGTTACGGAACTGCTACGAAACGACTTCACTACTTTTTCTGGTCTCTTGTTATGTATATCTGTTAGGTCTGAAAGGGTGCCGGCTAGTTTGTAAGACAAAACGACATTTGTAAATTTAAGAAGAAGAAAAACATTTAACGCCGCTTAGAAATAGCAAATTTTACAAGAAAAGGAAAATACAAAAAAGAAACCAAGACTAAAACAAAGGCAGAATAAAAGAGAAAATACAAGTGAATAAAACGAAAATCAATTCCAACCCTACAGATAGTTATACACTGTTTGTTGATGCATCGGAAAAAAGGCTTTATGCTGAGTATAAGCTGAGGGTTTGACCCACAATACTGATTTTAAGCGAGGGCCTTCTGGTGACTCACAGAGCATCGAAACGGAACAAACACGTACTCACACTCTCATATACAGCCATACTTACACGCATATAAGCACACTCACAAATATATACCTACATACATACATAGTGATAAATAATACACAATAATTACACTACGAATACTTAAGTAGATACTAATGAATACATAACAATTTAAACTTTAAATTTTAAATCTTGTCTTGACTCGAATTTATATGATTACTAGCTGGCTCGGTAGCTAGTAATATATAAATATACTTTATGACTTATTATTTAGTATCTCATTCATCAAACTCAAAATCTAGAACCCTTGTAGCTTCTATGGTTATCAACAATATTCCCTCTTTCTCTCTCTAAGAGATGTGCTCAGCAACAGGAGAAATATCTTCAGGGCCTAGCTGAACGCCAGCCTCGCAGCTGTCAGGCGCGCAAGAGTTTGTCGGTAGATTTATGTCCCGCTAAGTGTCAGTGTCAATGGCGACCCGACGGGGCGGCAAATAACTGGGCGATTTATTTCGGGAATTTTAGGGCGTTCTCGGTGCACCTGCCCGGGTCGTTCCCTTTGCATCCGTAAAAAGGTTTCTTTTATTCTCATAGAAAGCGCTTTGATTTCGAAGTTTGTGGTTTTGAATCTCGGTGTGCAGTAAAGATAGATAGATAGAGAACACTTTATTGCACAACCAGAAAAATATTACAACCATGATTCTTAAATCTAAGTAATATTATACAATTGGCGGTCTTATCGCTAAGAGCTTTTTAAAGACTTTTTTTAAGATATGTCCGTTTGTGAAGTAGCAATACCACTTGCTTACCGTCAAAAAAATTATCGTGAGGAAACATGAATAACTGAGGCAACTGAGCGCTGATAAATTGGGGCACGCGTGGTGTAGAAGTGCCCTAGAAAACGGTGGAGAGTTGATCGATATCACTGCTGGGGCACGGGTCTCTTCCTGCATTGCAGGAAAGTTAGGCCATACTCCACCACGGGGGCCAAGTCCGGGTTGATAGAGGATTATAAGGTAGTGGCTGGCCTTACTGTCAGAAGGTATCAAGCCGCCCATGAGGCCTCTGACATGGCTTAAGGACTGCCATTACATGGGAGCCGGCACCAACGGCTTAACGTGCCTTACGAAGCACGGAAGCGCTCGGAAAAATGCCACTAGCGGTAGTCACGGGACGCTCACCCATCCTGCACCTGACCGCGCCTGTTGTTGTTTAACTCGAGTGATTGATTCCAATCACCCGGTATGACGAGCGCTTCTACTAGGCCACGAGCGCGAGAGATGATATCTACCAACATCTGTTGGAATAGTCTGTAGTGGTTCAAGACCATACATACGAGTACATACATACATACATGCATACATACATACATACATACATACATACATACATACATACATACATACATACATACATACATACATACATACATCATCATAGGCCTTTGCGTCCATCACGGACGATCCAAACAGTGCCTAAGGACACAGGACTTGACACTTTTTTGAGTGACTGAAAAGTCCAATTCGAGAGCGGCAGCCCCTGCCGCATGTAGGACATACAAAGAGAAGGTCCGGAGCCGGGTCATTTCGGATTTGGTGCCTCCTGGTTCTCTTGTCTGCCAGTGCCGAGCACCATGCTTCGTCGCAGGTCTTGCGGCCCTCCCGAACCTTTGCTCTCCAGGCTTCTCTGTCCACAACGAGTTCTTCCCAGCTGTCGTGGACGATCCCAAATGCCGCCATGTCACGCTTAGCGCAGTCTTTAAAGCGCAGTAGCGGTCTGCCGACACGCCTTTTGGCGAGAGTCGAGAGAGTCCTGGAACTAGCACAGCTGCCCAGTCTCACAGCCTTACTCAAGGAGCGCCGTTTGCGCTGGCTGGGGCATGTGCAGCGCATGGACGCTACTCGTCTGCCAAGAGCTGTCATACATACATACATACATACATACATACATACATACATACATACATACATACATACATACATACATACATACATACATACATACATACATACATAGATAGATAGATGGATAGATAGAACATTTATTTAACGGCACAATACTTTAAAACATAACATAGGCATACATGAACATCAGATATAACATAAAGGAAAAATATTACATGCATACAAGAAAAGAAAAAGGACAAATAGTACATGTTTCAAACATTGATTACATTTACATACGCTTAAAACAAATAAAACAGAACATCACAAACGTATACAAACATTTTTATATTGTCACGCTCAGGTTTAAAGTATTGAGCCACTAAAATGGTCGCAACTCAGCATGTGTTGTAGGAGCACCGAGGTGCTCCCACAACGCTGATATTCTGTCGCGGCCATACTGCGGTTAGTCGTGTTTGTTGAAAAAAAGAAGCAAAGAATTTTTAATTTGGAAAATGGGTGCCCAAATAACTCGAGTGCAAAATGTGTCTGTGTGTGTAGAGGTGTAGTGTAATGTCTGTAAAGTCAGTGAGTTGTGCAAAATATAACTGTGTAACCGGTGTGTTAACAAACTTATTAAATATATATCGAAGTGAAGTGCCTCACGGTCGGTGTTTTGCCCGTGAAATATGCGGCACAGCTGAGAGCTATCTACCCACTAAGATGCAATAAGGTCTGAGGAACCAGCACGGCTTAAAGGCACGCATACAACAGTACTATTTTTAGATATTTGCGCCTGCAACAGATGTGCTTTAAAATGTGTTTTAAAAGTATGTTTATTTTTACAGTGACGAAGAGGCGGTGGGATATTATTCCAACACTTGGTTGCAGCGTACCTAAGACTACCCCGAAAGGCCGCTGTTCTGTGTATAGGTAGACTGAGTGGCGCAGAAGCTGCTCTTACCCCTTCTGCAAGACGCGATTGTCTCCAGGTGAGTTTGTTGTACAAATAAGAAGGTTCGTGTGTTTTAATGATTCCAAATAACATAGTAGCCAGTTGAAGCTTTTGTCTTCCTTCCATTTTCAGCATGTTCGCGCCATTAAGAAAGGGAGTTACGTGAGTGCGAGACGGAATATCCAGGCAGTAACGAGCACAAGCGTTCTGAACCCTTTGTACCAGAGTTTGCGTTTTCTTAAGCAGACAAGGGCCATATAAGATCGCACCGTAGTTTAGCTTGGACAGTACTAAAGTTTCACAAAGTCTTACACGCAGGGGAGTGCTAATATAATTACGTATGCGATAAAGCATCTTCAGACGATAAAAACAATTTCTGACTAGTTCTTGAATATGGCGTTCAAAGTGTAGCTGTCCGTCCATTAGAACACCCAGATTTCGGGCTTCCGTAACTCGTTCAATTTCGCTATTCTTTACATGTATACGTATATTTAATTGTGTTAGTTTATAGATTTGTTTTTTGGAACCCAGTAACATATATTTTGATTTCTTCGGATTAAGCACGAGACAGTTTCTTTCGGCCCAAACTGATATTCTCTCTAGATCTTCATTTAGACGTGACACACAAGCATCAGCCTCTAACGGAGAAACCTTTGTATATACTTGTAAATCGTCTGCGTATAAATGATACTGACAATTTTGTATGCCGTCGGTTATATCTGCTGAATAAATTATAAATAATAAAGGCCCAATAATTGATCCTTGAGGAATACCTCGCTCTATAGACCGATCTTGGGATGCTCTTATAGATCCGTCTAATCTATGCAGAACCACTCGTTGGCGACGATCTGTCAAATAGCTTTTGAACCACTTAACAGTACTGGTGCTGAAACCATAATAAGACAACTTACATAGCAGAAGATCGATATTAATTGAATCAAAAGCACGTGAGAAATCTAACAGTACCAGAATACTGCCACTACCGGAGTCTTGTGCGTACAAGATATTATCGACAACATCAAGTAATGCGGTTGTTGTACTGTGTTTTTTTCTGAAACCTGACTGAATTTTGGGGAGAATGCAATTTTCCTCGCAATAACTAATTACCTGCTCATAAATTATCTTTTCAAGAATTTTGGAAGCTATAGGTAGCAGGCTAATCGGCCGTAAGTCAGATATTTGAGTAGGGGTAGTTATTTTGGGTATCGGTCGGACAAGCGCGGTCTTCCAGTAGTCAGGGAAGGTTGAAGATGTTATTGACCGGTTTATAATTTCCGTAATAGTCTTTAGTGAATTGGGTAGTGTGGCTATAATCATGTCCAAGCTTATTCCGTCAACACCTTGCGCATTGGACGTCAAAGCTAGGATCGCCTTTGAGACTATCGTTTCATTTACTGGTTTTAACACTAACGTTGCGTCAGTGTATCTATTTAATTCGTAATAAGTCAGCATCGTGGGGCTGCAGTGGTTACTGCCAGGAATGTCCAAAAAATGATTATTTATTTTATTTGGATCGTCAAAATGGTCCGGTATGTGATTTTTTTTGTTAAATTGTGGCAGAGCTATTTCTTTAAGGGTTTTCCATAATTTTTTCGGATTATTTATGTTGCAATTCACGTGGTTCTCAAAAAAGCAGCGCTTCTCCTGATACAAGCTGACATTTACAAGATGCTTAAGGTCTTTGTACTCCTGTTTGTGTTTTTCACACTTACTCTTTTGATACTTGACGTGTGCCTGATCACGTAGCTGCATCATATATCTAACATTGCAAGTGAGCCAAGGCTTCTGTTTTTCTCTGATCACTATAGTTTGTAGCGGCGCGTGATTGTCAAAAACACCTATTATTAATCTGGTAAACTCTTTTACGATTTCGTTAACATCCGACGAATGCGACATTTTAGTCCAATTTATTGATTCTAATTCTAAATTAAATTTACAAATGTCAATTGTTTTTAAAGATCTACATACATACATACATACATACATGCATGCATACATACATACATACATACATACATACATACATACATACATACATACATACATACATACATACATACATACATACATACATACATACATACATACATACATACATACATACATACATACATACATACATACATACATACATACATACATACATACATACATACATACATACATACATACATACATACATACATACATACATACATACATACATACATACATGACCTCACGCCTGTACCCCAGAGGGGCAGGCAGAGACCAGGGACTGCCACTTGCCACGATCCTGACAGATCACCTTCGCTTCATCAACGTTCATAAGTCGTTGCATGCCCTCTGGGATACAGGCGTGAGGTAATGTGTGTATGTATGTATTCAGCACAAATCACAAAGTAATTCATAGATGGCGCTTACAGGTGTGGCCATAGAAGAACCGGAATACGGCTTTTAAAATTAATCTGCGCTAAACAAAATTTGACAGACGTGTCCCTGTTCTTGTATGTGAACGCTTATAAGCGCCATCTATGAAGCGTTTTGTGAATTTGTCCTGAAAACGGCTCATTGCCTTGGATAGAATAAGTAATATAATAATGTAATTAATGAGCAATCCAAATTAATGAGAAATGCGCCAAATAAACTGGGGGGTGGGCAGCAACGCCCCCTGCAGTACAATTCCACCGAACTGCGATCCCCAACCCTCATGCCCAGCGTGATTATGGGCATTACCCCCTATGACAGCACAACGTAGCGCTCTTTAGCGGAGGGCTATGTCCAGCAGTGGACTAGTATAGCCTGACGACCCACGACGACGACGACGGGCGACACCGAATTTAAGGGAATATGAATATGATTAAACCAGATTAATGATAGATAGATGGAGAACACTTTATTTCAAAACCAGAAAAAAGAATATAGCCATGATTTCTTAAATATAAGTAATGTATTTTTTAATTTTTTTTATTTTTGTTTATTTCTATAAGTTTACATCTATCATTACAGGTTTATACTTAATGCGATAGATAAAACAACAATGTTATACAATTATGTTATTTGCTATGAAAATTTTTCATGTTTTGTCTATTCTATTATGGAAACATTGAATCACTTATACGATATATATATTTAAGCATGTTATATATGATATTTGGCGGACGGGAACAACCTCTTTGTTCTCAGTATCTGGGGGTTGAGGTGAAAAGATTATTTTGTCCTGTTCAGTGTGACTTAAGCTTGAAGTTTAATTAGTGCGGTGATTTATTGCTTTCTTTTGTCTTCAGTAAAAGGCGTTTTGTTCGAAACTCACTATGAGAAGTTTTAGTCAATATTGTGGAGAAGTTTTGTTATTTTCTTTGTTATAAGAAACGGTCTTTACAAATTCAGAATTTAAATAAATCCCAAATTACGATATCAACGCTTTGTACGTCCCCACTGCTGATGCACGGGTCTCTTTTTAACAGGAAGGTCAGGCCATACTCCACCACGGGGCCCAGTACGGGTCGGTGGAGGATTAGGAGGATAAGGCCTCTGTCATGGCGTAATGACTGCCATTATATGACAGCCGACACTAGCGATAGTCACGGGATGGTGACTCATCCGGCAACTGACTGCGCCTGTTGTTGCTTAACCCAAGTGATTGATTCCAATCACTTGGTTCGACTAGGCCACCAGCCTTCTGTCCCGCCACTGTCTTAAAATTTTCCACCAACCCGGACATGGCCCTAGTGGCGGAGTATGGCCTTACCTTCCTGCGAGGCAGGAAGAGACCCGTGCCCCAGCAGTGGGGACATACAAGGGTTGTTATCGATCGATCGTAAATCTATCAAGTGAAGGATACAACCCACAGTTGGGTATAGGGCTCATCCCTGTCACGCCAACCAGCACTAAACTAACAAAATGTAATAACTATAATAATAATTACATTAACAAAACCAAATCGTTTATCCTAGTCCTAAAAGTGTAAAGCTCAAAATATGTTTACTGAACAAGCGCATCACAAACACCCAGAGTGAGGTACAATTCAAAGAACGTCGGCCCCAAGTGGGAATCGAATTGGCGACCACTGCTTCGGTAAACAAGCATCGTGGCCGTCAGACAATAAAGATGAAAGAAAACAATATTTCATTCTATAGTACTTTACTTCAATATGGAGAGAACAAACAAACTAGGTTGCCTAGTATTGTGTTTTGCATACAAAAACGTGACGGATTGTTTTCTACTGAATACAAAAACGACTCAGTGTATTTCGTACGCCATCTTGAATAAAAAGGTGTACACTTAAGGCGCTACGCGGTCTAGCGCCACGATTGGAAAAAAAACATAATTATTCGTTCGTTATCAACCTTTGTAAGTCACCACTGCTGGGGCACGAGTCTCTTCCTGCATCGTAGGAAGCTTAGGCCATACTCCACCACAGGGGCCAAGACCGGGTTGGTGGAGGATTGTAAGACAGTGGCAGGCCTTAATGTCAGAAGTTATCAAGCCGCCCATAAGGCCTCTGACATGTCTTAACGACTGCCATTAGATGACAGCCGGCACCAACGGCTTAACGTGCCTTGTGAAGCACGGAAGCGCTCGGAAAAATGCCACCAGCGGTAGTGGCGGGACGGTCCTGCACCTGACCACGCCTGTTGTTGCTTAACTCAAGTGATTGATTCCAATCACTCGGTTCGCCTAGAGCACGACTGTTTCTATTATTATTAGTAAACAGTTTTATAGCACAAAACACTAAGTATTTGATACAACAGCGTACTTAATTAGTAGCATTTTCTTTCAGTAAAACTTTAATTTGTGGATAATGGCTGAGTAGATAGCGCAAGATCCTAAAAGTAGGGAGGAGAGAGAGGGCAATCATATCTTCTTTTATAATGCATCTTTCGTAAAATTAAACGTCATTAAGTCCTAAAAGGTTTGATACCAACCCTTGAATGTCCCCACTGATGGGACACGGGTCTCTTCCTGCATCGCAGGAAGGTAAGGCCATACCATAAGTCTTAACAGGTATATAGAAGCTATTTCCAGGACTTCCAAAGTAGTTTTGCTAAAAACGACCGTTTTTGGCGGAAATCGAGAAACGTACCTCGCCTACCAACCTAGGTTGTCGAAGTTGTTTTACAAGTTATGATTTTTCCATTGCTGGCGTTAGTTAGCACCGCCTTAACAGATTTTTTTATAATTAAAACTGTTTTTATACGGATTTATGCTCGTTTATTACATTTTTACAATTTTCCAACAAGATAGATTTTTTTATTTTACGTCGGTAGTCTGAATTCAACGTAAAATTCTTACAAGAATAGTCTATACTTTCTACTTTGATGTATTTTACGCTGTCATTAAATTTCATCTTCAACCTATCATCCCCACCGATGGGCCACGGGTCTCATCCCTGAGGAAGGTATAGGCCACACTCCAACACGGGGGCCAAGTCCGGATTGGTGGATGCTTCCAAGACTAGTGGCTGGTCTTACTGTCAGAAGTTTTCAAGCCGCCCTAAGGCCTCTAACTTGGCTTAAAGACTGCCATCTATCGACGGTAGCCGGCACCAACTACTTAACGTGCCTTGTGAGGCACGGGACCGCTCGAAAAAATGCCACTAGCGTTAGTCATAGACGGTTTACCCATCCATGCAAAGAGCGGTGGTAGAGGAGCGGTGTAGAACGCCGGCTTCTCAATCGGGAGGTCGTGGGTTCAAACCCCGGCATGTACCAATGAATTTGTTTTCTAAGTTATGTACATTTGTAACATTATAGTAGCAATACTTAATAATATAAGAAAATTCCTGAAAATGACAGATATTTAAGGACTTTTTTTTTTTAAATAAAATAAGTATTTTCTAAGGAAAATTAAGTTCTCGCACGAATCTGGAATTTTGTTTCTCTGATTCGCGTAGTTTTCTTGAACTTTCGCTGCCATTGCTCCAGACATAAAACTGCGAAGTTGCTCCCTCGTTAATCAACCGTTTAATCCGGGTTTAAAAGATAGTTTCAACTCCGAGCAGACGCTTAGGAGATGTGCAATCGGGCTCCTAGTTGCGATAATTATTATTCATTAAAAGGACGTCCCTTTGTGGAGATTAATTCTCTTTAAGTATCTTAAAGGCTTGAGAACTCTTTCTCTAATTGAAATAGGGATCATGAAATGGGTATTAAAATTGTATTCCTTATCTAAACTTCAACAAAGTTTTAGAAGATGTTTGCTTTCGCATTTTGGTAATCAATTGTAAAACTTTTAAGAATCCCATTCACAGCAACTCAATCTTACATATATTAAAGCTATATTGTTTGAAAATTTGGATATTTTGACGTAAAATTTTTGATTTTAGTGTTTAATCGGGAAACGGGGGAGGCCTATGTCTAGCAGTTAACAAGTACGGGCTGACTGATTGGTGTACATAAAATTTACAAACAGGCACATACATTGTTTCTGGGCCCACACTAGGGTACCCTGTGACGTGGAAACCAGAAACAACAACACCACAAACATATAAACATCCAAGACCTGGGCTTATTGTTGTCCCCAGCCGCGATTCGAATCCGGGACCTTTTGCATGGTAGGCAGACGCGCTACCGCTACGCCACAGAGGTATACTTGGGCAAAGTGTGTCCTTAGAGGGAGTTGTTATATCTCATATCTTTGCTCACTGAGACACACTATATCTCTATCATATCTCGCTCACCACTTGTTTACTAGCTCATACGACGTCCAATCTACTAAGTGCGTGTGGAAACGAGACACAAGTGATGAGTCAGTCTAGTCTACCTATTCCCTACTTCATCCAGATCACACATTTCTTTTGGTGAACTTTCTCTCATCGCTCGTTGGTTAATACGAGAAATGCGGCCGAATGTAACCGATGTCAGACGATATTGATCTCGCTCTCGCAAATTGTGTGTGAGCTGGACAAAGTAGCAGGAGATGACTACCGTACTGAGTTGAGAGTATGTGTGAGGGAGCCAGATATAGTTGACATCTCTGGGATATGAATGGGACACACTTGACGGTGAGGGAGTTGTATTGGGAAAGTACTGTTTCGATGTCATCGTATTTGGTCCCTTTACTCCTCCGTGGACTCTGGGGCTGACACAAGGACTTTCAGTTTATCCAAGACCTGGGTTACAATCAAATCAATCACTTTTATGTACTTGAACATAGGTTACTTAGATTTTACAAAAGAATTATAGACCAACCATGCATATGACTGTGAACTTATGTAGTACAGTTTTCATCGTCGTCAGGCCATACTAGTCCACTGCTGGACATAGCCCTTCCCTAAAGATCGCCACGTTGTGCTATCATAGGGGGTATTGCCCAGAATCCCCACGCTGGGCATGCGGGTTGGGGATCGCAGTTTGGTGGAATTGTACTGCAGGGGGCGCTGCTGCCCACCCCCCGGTTTGTGTCCCTTAGTCGCTTTTTACGACACACGGAAGAATCGTCATGATATTGGCATAATATGTACTTTATATGAAAAGTCTTTATATAAAGTACATATCATGCCATGCCATTATAGAATTTATATCAGCTGATATTGTTCGTAGTGTTCACATAGATACAAACTACAGTGTCTGTCACGAGGTACCTACCATATTTTTTTTTTTTAAATACCTAGTAAGTAAAACAAGTTAAGTCCGCTTCCGGAGTTTTAATATCATTATTTTATTAGCCAGAGAGCGTTTAATGAGTCAAAGTTGATTGTCAACACGCCAACCGGCAATTAGGCTCTGCACTTATTGTGAATTTGCACTTACTCCAGTATCAAGATCGCGTGACTTGATGGGGCTTTCTGTTGGGTATTCGCCGCAAGCTAGAGAGCATTCGTTGCCACTCAATTTTTTAAAGAAGAATAGTGTGAGGAAAGCTTCAGAGATTTTGCGGTAATGTGCAACTCCAGTATCAAGATCGCGTGACTTGATGGAGCTTTCTGTTGGGTATTCGCCGCAAGCTAGAGAGCATTCGTTGCCGCTCAATTTGATGAAGAAAAATAGTGTGAGGAAAGCTTCAGCGGATTTTGCACTAATGTGTACCTCCAGTATCAAGATCGCGAGACTTGATGGGACTTTCTGTTGGGTATTGTCACAAGCTAGATAGCATTTGTTGGCGCTCAATTAGTGAAGGAAAATAGTGTAAGGAAAGCTTCAGAGGATTTTGCACTAATGTGTAACTCCAGTATCAAGATTGCGTGACTTGAAGCGACTTTCTGTTGGGTATTTGTCACAAGCTAGATAGCATTTGTTGGCGCTCAATTAGTGAAGGAAAATAGTGTAAGGAAAGCTTCAGGGATTTTTCACTAATGTGTAAATTTAGTATGAAGATCTCGTGACTTGATAGGGTTTTCTGAGAGTATTCCTTGCCGCTCAGTAAAGTGAAGGAAAACATTGTGAGGAAAGTCTTAGTGGATTTACCGCCAATGTGTAATTCATTTCACATACACAAGCTCATGTATAAGAGCTCAATACAGGTCTTCGCATTTGGATTGTTTATTGTTACACCTGGTCAGTGGTCATGTGTGGTTGCCAAGCCTGGACTCTGAAAGAGACCACCTGGAATATGGTGCTTATACTATTTTTATTTTTAATGCACTAACCCATCGTCGTCGTCGTCAGGCTATACTAGTCCACTGCTGGACATAGCCCTCCCCTTCCCACAAACGAAGAAGACCAGTTACTTGGGACATGTGCTTCGAAGCAAATGGGACGGACTTCATCAGGCTATATCAGGTTAAATAAATATTTTATCTATCTATCATGATGAGCTAAATTGAGGCACTGATTGAAAAAGAAAATCATGGCTCCGTAACATCAGAGATCGAGCTAGTGTTGCCAGCGTCGAAGATCTATTTCGCTTGGCAAAGATAAGAGAGGAATATGCAGAGCTGGCGGTCAATCTCCAGTAGGTAGCTGAGAGATACTGAAAGTAGATATCTGTTGCTATAATAAATGTGTATTTCTTTCTTTTTTTTTCTTTCTTTCTAGATGGAGAAGTTAACAATAAATAACTTCTATACTCACTCCGCGAAGCGCTCGTGGCCTAGGCAAACCGAGTGATTGGAATCAATCACTTGAGTTAAGCAACAACAGGCGCGGTCAGGTGCGGGATGTGTGACCGTCCCGTAACTAGTGGCATTTTTTCGAGCACTTCTATGCTTCCCAAGGTACGTTAAGCCGTTGGTGCCGGCTTTCATGTAATGGACTGCCATTACATGAAAGCCGGCACCAACACGCTGGTTGTCATGTAATGGCAGTCGTTAAGCCATGTCAGAGGCCTTATGGACGGCTTGATAACTTCTGACAGTAAGGCCCGCCACTGTCATACAATCCTCCAACAACCCGGACTTGGCCCGTGGTGGAGCATGGCCTAACTTTACTGCGATGCAGGAAATGACCCGTTCCCCAGCAGTGGGAACATACAAGGGTCGATAATGATAACGACTTCTATACGCTTTTTCATGTTATTCAACAAGGGTCCGCAACCAGTCCAGGGATTTCCGGAACACACTTACATAAATAAGATTATCAGTAAATGTATTTCCAACGTGCTTTTACCCGAAACATACACATGAATTTAACGGAGAACATTGTCTAGTGAATACACTCACATAAACACTAATACAAAATGTAAGCTTAATGCATCTTATTACCAAAGGTTTTAGGTCGGTAATTGAATACAAGTGGTCGTTAGCCAGTGCAGTAGCGACTTAAAACTCACCGGAGCATGCCACCGAATTCCTTGCATTAATTTTGTAAAATTATAATGTGTTTTAAAAATTGCTGCGACTTATTTAAATGCTGTTAGTCATGTGAATTGACTAATGCATAATTATGTTTAGATATAATACACAAGGTAATTCTATATTTAGGTCTTCTAAGATATACTCGTAGAACATAAGTGTATAGTGAGAAGCGCTCGTGGCTTAGTGGAACCGAATGATTTTAATTTATCACTAATGTTAAGCAACACAGGTGCAGTCAGGTTCGAGATGGATGACCATCCGCTAGTGGTATTGTTTCCGAGCGCTTCCATGCTTTGCGAGGCACGTTAAGCCGTTAGTGTCTGCTGTCATGTTATGGTAGTCGTTGAGCCATGTCATAGGCCTTATGGGCGGCTTGATAACTTCTGACATTAACGACCGCCACTGCCGCACAAACCTCCACCAACCCGGACTTGGTCCCCGTGGTGGAGTGTCGCCTCGGGAATGACTGGGGTAGAAATAAGAATCTGAGATACATACAATATTTACAAAACTTTATTTACAAAAGAAAAGAAGTGTGGGTAATAAGCAGGTTCGTGCCCTACACAGTTGGTTGGTTCAGTTCACGCTGCCGATAGGTACTTCCCTAGGCTGGATGCGATGACGCGCCGTGTCGCCTTGATAGCGGCGTAGAAGGCCGGCGCTGATCCCTCCGGGAAGCCACACCAGGGCTAGGCTAGATAGTAGTGGCGGCAGTCTGTAGCGGCCACTGAGCTTCTTTTAAAATGAGTCCGGAAGAAGCTAGTCCGGACTCTGTAGTTTAAATCCGGATCTTGGATTTTCAAAGGGGACCTTGAACCCTGGAACCGACCTCCAGTATTAGAATAGGGCAATCACAATGCCCCTGTGCATCGCCACCCAAACCGGAAAGCACCAGAAAGGAGTTTGAAGGTGGCGGTACACTAAAATGGGCAGAACGGTGGACATGCAAAGCCTAAATATGAATAATATATACACATATAACAGAAATATACAGGAACAGACGTACAATTTATTAATAAATAGAAACAGACAATTAATTGTTCACACTCACCCAAAAGCGGGGGCAAAGGGTCGCAGACAAGAAAATATTAGTCTTGTAAAAATATTGATTAAAAAATGGCCGCTAGGGCGGTTTGAGACTGGCGGCGTAACAGAGCTCGAGCAACTCCTTCCGTGGTCAAATTTCAATAAGCTGCGAGAGCCGAGATGAGTGAGTGAAAAAATATTGAATTACTGTATTGAATGAGTGATTGCCACAGATAACCACTCATTCAAAGAGAGCTGAAAATAGTGGCCAAGAACGAGTAAAAGAAGAAATAAAATTAATATAATAATTTTATGAAACGAAAAACGTGAAGTTGGAAAAAAGAAAAATATTAATTTTAGTAGCGTATTTCGCTAAAAATAAATAACGCTACAGATACCCCGCTGGCTGCCCAAGGATTTTGCCCTATCAAACGGAAAAATCCGCAGCTAACTGACTCGTTTCAGACAGTGCCCTTCTCATTCATACTTCTCATGCATACAATGTTCATACCTCTTCTAACCTTGAATAGCCTTAAAAAAGATAATAACATAATACAATTTTAAGGCACCCTTCCACAAAATAAAGTTGTCTGATGTATAAAAATCAGACTACTTAAAACACTATCCTAACAGCTGATAGAAAAGTCAATAGGGTACATGCAACGATTTTAAAATAAGGAAAGAAAAAAAATTACAATTATGTACAATTGACTAATTTAAGGTCTTTAATATGCCAAACACCGAGATCTTTACCGGTCATGTCCTCCAGCTGGTAAACAAGTGGAGATTTCTTAGCACTGACGCGACATTTTACGAACTTAGGAGCCAATTTCTTACTAAAGTGACTATCCTTGTCACTTTGAAAATAAGTTCTTTTTCACACAATATCGTTGACTTGGAATTCGGCTCTTTTACGTCGAACATTATAACGAGACGTGTTTTTCAAATGTGCGTGCCAAAGTGAAGCCTGAACGTTGTTAAAAATACCGGCTAAATGGCCCACACTGTCACAGTACTCGTCACGTGGCAAGAAAATAACCTCATCACCTAACTCAGAGTCCAAATAGTGGGACCCGCAGGTGACAAGTTCCCTACCGTGAACCAGAAACGCAGGAGTGTAACCAGTCGCCTTGTTTACAGAGTTGTTCATGGCAAACTGAATTTTTGGGAGATTGACATCCCACATCCTATGGTCATCGTCAATGAAATTCGACACACAAGTCATGACCGTTTTATTATACCGCTCAACGACTTGTGGTGTATATCTCGGGGTAAAGAAAACATTGGGAATTTTATACTTTTTGAAAAAACTGTCAAGATTTTTACTAATAAATTGGCTTCCAGTATCTAAGAAAATTGTTTGAGGAACACCATGAACTAGAAAAACTGAGTTCTCCAAATGTTTAACCGTGCCTTCAGCGGTAGCTCTCCTCATAGGAAACATCATAACGTATTTTGAGAAACAGCAAACTACAACTAGCAAATACGCATTCTGCTTTCTACTAGACGGTAAAGGGCCTACAAAATCAATAGATATCATTTGAAAAGGTCTAGAGGTTGTGGATAATAAGCAGGTTCGTGCCCTACACAGTTGGTTGGTTCAGTTCACGCTGCCGATTGGTACTTCCCTAGGCTGGATGCGATGACGCGCCGTGTCGCCTTGATAGCGGCGTAGAAGGCCGGTGCTGATCCCTCCGGGAAGCCCCACCAGGGCTAGGCTAGATAGTAGTGGCGGCAGTCTGTAGCGGCCACTGAGCTTCTTTTTAAATGAGTCCGGAAGAAGCTAGTCCGGACTCTGTAGTTTAAATCCGGATCTTGGATTTTCAAAGGGGACCTTGAACCCCAAAAGCGGGGGCAAAGGGTCGCAGACAAGAAAATATTAGCCTTGTAAAAATATTGATAAAAAAATGGCCGCTAGGGCGGTTGGAGACTGGCGGCGTAACAGAGCGCACAAACAACTCCTTCCGTGGTCAAATTTCAATAAGCTGCGAGAGCCGAGATGAGTGAGTAAAAAATTATTGAATGAGTGTATTGAATGAGTGATTGCCACAGATAACCACTCATTCAAAGAGAGCTGAAAATAGTGGCCAAGAACGAGTAAAAGAAGAAATAAAATTAAAATAATAATTTTATGAAACGAAAAACGTGAAGTTGGAAAAAAGAAAAATATTAATTTTAGTAGCGTATTTCGCTAAAAATAAATAACGCTACAGGAGGACCCCTTTCCCAGCCGTGGAGATATACCAAATAAAATCTATCGTTAAATAATTTGATTCTACAACCAAATAATATCATCGACAGTGTAGAATATTTAACTAAGCAACTTGATTCAAGACTCGTTCGGAGAGTTTTTCAAACCTTCCAAAAGCTAACGGTGATGGATAACATCTTGAGAAAACCCGCGGCTTGGTTGGCTCCGCACGTATTGACTAGTCTTTCCTGTGGGCTAGGCCGACTAAGCTGTCAGGATGGTATAGGTGCTGGGCAAGTCAACACCATCTATAAAACCATGTCCCAGGCACTACGGCATCGGAGGGGTACCTTCACCTATCTAGTGTGAGTGAAAATACCCACTGGACGCTGTATAAATCATCTCATTAGATTCAAAAAGGCCAAAAAGACCTGTCGGAAAACGATAGCGTCCAACTTTAGGCTAGTCACATGCATTTGTTTCCCGTATTCCATTTTCATATTCTATTTCCGGATGGGGTGCTTCGAAAACATAAAATTCTTCAAGGTCTTCACACACGGAGAAAATGTACTTTAAATTTAAAAAGGTTGTCTGGAAGAGATCACTTTTAGTAATAAGGCCGCCGTCTGTACTCTTAGGTTAAGAAATATCTGTGTAATTTCCATTTTTATGTTCAATATAGTGCTCTCTATCTATCTAAATACCGGTCTGGAATACAGGCGCGAATTTATGTTTAAATATTGAAGTTAGGATGAATTTCCAGTAAAATAACTTCTACAAAACTATCGCATTTCATGTCAAATACTAATTCAAACTGCATGAATGGATTTTTTAGTCGCCTGAGACGAAAATCAAATCCGCTACATGTGAATAAATAAAAGATAAATCTAATTGCCTTCTAACATAAAATTTTCATAATCATACCGTAATTAATCATTAGGTGGAATCCCTTATGATAATAAGGAATTAATTATATCAAAGAGAGATCACGTTATATAACATTTTAATATATAAAAGCACGAATTTATTCCTGACTATTTGTAAAAAAATAGTTAACAAGTAAAAGCTCGCCAAATTACTTCTGTATAATGTATGATTTTTTTTAAGTTACGTACAAAACTCTGCACGTTTTTGGAGAGTTCTGAATAGTTTTAAGAAATATCTAATTAAAAATTTACACTTTCACAAACCTATTTAGAGGCTAAAAAATTCCACCTATGCCGGGACTCGAACCCGCACCCTTTGGCTAACTGTGCCAGCGCTCTCCCAACTGAGCTAATGGGTGACTACCGGCATCAGTGAAATTTCGAACCTCTTTACAATACTCTCTGTATTACGTAGTTGACAAATATGATCTGTGTATGATTTGTGTACAAGTGTGATTTGAAAACACTAAAAGACAAGGATCTTCATTAGTTCATATAATACTGTATTTTTATCATACATACGTAACCTCACTCCTGTATCCCAGAGGGCTAGGCAGAGACCAGAAAGGGACGGCCACTTGCCACGATCCTGATAGATCACCTTCGCTTCATCAATATTCATAAGACGTTGCATGCACGCACGCCGGTTCCGGGTGCTTTTTATATTTCCCTTTGCTAATACAGCACCTATTCGGTATGTCCACCTGGGATGTCCCTTACCAGCCCTTCTACTCACATTTGCAATATATATTTGTTTCGTCAATGTTTCTTCCTTCATCCTCTCCACATGTCCAAACCAACGCAACATTACTTTCTCAATTCTAGTCACTACATCCTCTTTCAGTCCACAACGTTCTCTAATCAGACTATTGCGTATCCTGTCATTCAAAGTAACACCACACACACTTCTCAAGGACCTCATTTCTACTGCATTAATTCTACTTTCTTGCTTCTTTTGCCACACCCAAGTCTCATTTCTATCATGTACCTATGTATTCAAAGCGCGGGATCCGAATAAGGATTACGAATGTGTACCTATGTGTCCAGCCTTCGTTCAACCACATATTACCGAGTACAGACAACAACAGCTCAACCTTTACCTCTTAGTGGCAAAGTAACCCGTAAGGAAATTCAGTAGACTGCGCGGGTGTAAAAATTGATGTGCGGTCGACTCTACAATACCCTCTACATTGCTATTGAACACGTTATTATTCAACCTTCGCTTTTATACCGTAAGCAGTAACAGCTATAAAGTCGTCGTCAATGAGGTCTCCTATTCTACTTTGCCCCTAAACGTAGCGTCTACGGACGGACACTGATATTGAATAAACAAATAGCCGTGTTGACTTAAGGTGTATTGTTTGGACTAGAGCACACAATAGTGTTAGTGCGGAGCCAAATGTTGAATACGGGACGGAGCTACAAATTGATGGAAATGGATGTGTTATTTCCAGATTATAGGTTTTGCATATCTCCACCAATCCGGACTTGGCCCCCATGGTGGAGTATGGCCTATACCTTCCTCAGGGAAGAGACCCGTGCCCCTCGGTGGGGACTTAATGGGTTTATGTTCATGATGATAGAGAATACCCGTGAAGGCGCTTCGCAGTGCTTACTCGTGCAACCAACGGAATGAAAATCCCAACTTGTTTTATAATAAAGGCACATAATAATAATTGTTAATTGTTTAGCTTCTCGTTCCCTTCTGATTAGTTTTCCTTATTTTCTCTCTCAAGCTCGCTCTATTCATTTCAGTCAGTTTTTCTTATTTTACCTCTTAACTTCACCCTATTAATTTTGTTGAGTTTTCCTTATTTTCCCTCTTAACTTCACCGTATTAATTTTGGTCAGGTTTCCTTATTTTCTCTCTTAACTTCACCCTATTAATTTTGGTGAGTATTCCTTATTTTCCTTTTTAACTTCACCCTATTAATTTTGGTCAGTTTTCCTTATTTTCTCTCTTAACTTCACCCTATAAATTTTGGTCAGTTTTCTTTATTTTCCCTATTATTTTGGTTTGTTTTATTTATTTTTGTTCTTAGCTTCACCCTAATAATTTTGGTCTGTTTTCCTTATTTTCTCTTTTAACTTCACCCTATTAAATATGGTCTGTTTTCCTTATTTTCTCTCTTAACTTCACCCTGTTAAATCTGGTCTGTTTTCCTTATTTTCTCTCTTAATTTCACCCATTAAATATTGTCTGTTTTCTTTATTTTCCCTCTTAATTTCACCCTATTAATTTTGGTCAGTTTTTCTTATTTGCACTCTTAACTTCACCCTATTAATTTTGGTCAGTTTTCCTTATTTTCTTTCTTAACTTCATCCTATTAATTTTGGTGAGTTTTCCTTATTTTCCCTCTTAACTTCACCCTATTAATGTTGGTGAGTTTTCCGTATTTTCCCTCTTAACTTCACCCGATTAATTTTGGTCAGTTTTCCTTTTTTTCTCTCATCTGGTCTGTTTTCTTTATTTTCTCTCTTAACTTCAACCTATTAATTTTGGAGAGTTTTTCTTAGTTTCCCTCATAACTTCACCCTATTAATTTTGGTCAGTTTTCTTTATTTTCCTTATTTTTTTGTTCTGTTTTATTCATTTTTCTTCTTACCTTCACCCTATTAATTTTGGCCTGTTTTCCTTATTTTCTCTCTTAACTTCACCCTATTAAATCTGGTCTGTCTTAGCTTCACCCTATTAATTTTGGTCTGTTTTCCTTATTTTTTCTCTTTACTTCACCTTATTAATTTCAGTCAGTTTTCCTTATTTTCTCTCTCAACTTTGCCCTCGCTTATCGAGGCCCCGCATTATACGAGATCTTTCTTTACTTCATCCATTTACCTAGCTTGATAACATCGATTGGTTATGTAAATGAAATAAATTACTCAATATTTATAGGAGACTTTAATATGAACATTTATTTATGCATCGAATCTAGTGAAAAATCGTATAAGACTCCTATATCATTCCGCTATTCAGAGCAGTTACAATAGTCTGTTAGCTTTTAGAATATACCTCGGGCTCTAGAGTAGGCTTCGCTTTTTGCCGAAAGCATACGAGAGTAATGCTACTACCTGCTCTGTATGAAACTTTTCTTCACTATTTTGAAAAGTTATGTAAATTATGTGTCATATTAGTTACGTTATTTCTATTACACGAATATATCCGATTCTATCCGATAGTAGCCGAGGTATATTCTAAAAGCTATGTTTACTTGTAACTAAAACTAATTTTATAAAATAGTATAATTATATAATAGTTTATAATTAATAATATTTATCATCTTATTAATAATAGTTATCATCGATTATATATATATAGTTATAGTTGTGATTATCATCGCAATGATTATTGGTGATCTTAAAGCATGAAATTTATTTAAAAATTAATTAATTAATTCGTTTGTAAGCAATATCATCTTTCAACAAAATAGCTTATGTTTTTACAAAGAAATAATGTCTGTCTCTCTAACATGAAAGAAAACATCTTGAAAAAACCCGAGTATGTGTAGTGTTTACATCCCTCAGCGCTTGAAACTGCCAATCCACGGTGGGCACAAGAAGTGATTAAGCCCTCTTCTCTCTCCAAGGGAAGGCCTGTGCTCTTTAGTGGGACGTATTAGGCTGCATTATGGCCGAAAGTTTGGATCTCCTAGATAAAGAGATACCGCATCCACAAAAAAGTACCTCTTCATGTTCCTACCTCCGGCATTCTCTTCGAACAACAGTGTTCAAGCCTTCTGAATTATTAATAAGAGCATTAGAGCGCCGGAGTGGAGCGGCTTCCCGACTTGCTGATCAGACGATGATGCCCGAATGATGTCCGATGATAGCCGAACGATGACCGGAACGCTTCGTCGCCTAATTTGACATTAATGTCAGTAATTATCATCTAGGAAGATGAAGCGCTCGTGGCCTAGCGGAACCGAGTAATTGGAATCAATCACTTGAGTCAAGCAATAGCAGGCGCGTTCAGGTACTGGATGGGTGACCATCTCGTGACTACCGCTAGTGGCATTTTTTCCGAGCGCTTTCGTGCTTCACAAGGCAGGTAAAGCCGTTGGTGCCGGCTGTCATGTAATGGCAGTCGTTAAGCCATGTCAGAGGCCTTATTGGCGGCTTGATAACTTCTGACAGTAAGGCCAGCCACTGTCTTACAATTCTCCACCAACCCGGACTTGCCCCCGTGGTGGAGTGTGGCCTATCTTTCCTTCCATACAGAGACCCGTGCCCCAACAGTGGAGACATATAAAGGCTTGATATCGATATCTATCAATCTTTTACATTTTTTCTAAATCAATCTTTATAAAATGTATTATATTACGTTTCGTCTAAAATATCATAAGTCTGAATAAACGCTGATAGCTATTTTTAGAATCAACAGTCTTGATAAATTACACTATTTTTATTTTTAATGCACTAACCCGTGCTAAGGAACAAATTTAAAAACCTATTTAGAGGCTAAAAATTTCACCCATGCGGGGATTCGAACCCGCAACCTCTGGCTATCCGTACCAGCGGTACTGTATCTGGTACGGATAGCCAGAGGTTGCGGGTTCGAATCCCGGCATGGGTGAAATTTTTAGCCTCTAAATAGGTTTTTAAAAGTCTTGATGATCCTAGCGCCAAAAACCTAGGTCTAAAGTGTTTTCTTCCAAAAGCGGCTAACTTCAGCGAAAATTTATTACAGTCCTAGATTATTGACCCTCAATTAGCCGTCGCTACTATTGAGATGTATAGTGTTCATGTCTTGCAAAAACGCTTTATAAAAGAGGTGGCACTTGTGGTAATGAAGCCCATAATCCCTCTGAAAGTAGCCCTGTGCCGGTCATATTGATACCTGGATTATCATATAGGAAGACACCATTATGATGCGCACAGAAAAGCCAGACAAATAGACATAACGCGGTTTTACAACCACGAAGTACAAAGTAGAGCTACGCCGTAGCAGACTGCTACGGCGTAGCCACTCGCTACGGACTACAAAGTATCTTCTATGCGTTCAAAAGCGTTAATTATCTGTCTCCTCGGGATGATTCGTTTTGATTTGTTTCACGCACACAGACACGCACACTTTCGCTAGTTGAAGACAAGCTAACATAGCAACCGTGACTTGAATTACTTTGCTTTGCTGTGTTCATCAGTTATATTTCAATATACCTACCTTCATAAAAAAAATTGTTTATTTCTCAATCAATTTGCCCCTGATTGTCCACTGTTGGGCATCGACGACGTCATGATATCGATGTACTTAGATTGATTAAAATAAGAGTTTTCGAATTACACTACAATATATAAGTACACTGTAATAATCCGTAATGTTGATCTGTTGTTATTTGTTTTTTTATACTCTTCAATATGTTTATTCTCTTAAGTGTTTATGTATTTATATAATAATATGTATTTTTTTATTATAGGTATGTGAATTTTATTTTTTTATTTTTATCACTAAATTGAAAAAAAAGTAAAATTATACTATTTTTATTATAAATGCACTAACCCGTGCTAAGGATAACTTTAAAAACCTATTTAGAGGCTAAAAGATCCACTCATGCCGGGATTCGAACCCGCGACCTCTGGCTATCCGTGCCAGCGCTCTTTCCAACTGAGCTACTGGGCGTCTCACCCATTAGCTCAGTTAGAAAGAGCATGGGTGGAATTTTTAGCCTCTAAATAGGTTTTTAAAAGTAAAATTATTTGTATTTATCTGATAATAACTATAATGTACATGTATTTATTTATACCTTTATAATAATCTTGTAAATTTGTACATCTAATTCATTCTCCAATATATTAGTCCAGTTCATCCAAATCCAGATCACTTTTAGTGATAAGGCCGCGGTCTGTACTCTTAGGTTAAGAAATATCTGTGTAATTTACATTTTTTGTACAATGAAGTGTTCTCTATCTATCTATCTATCTATCTATCTATCTATCTATCTATCTATCTATCTATCTATCTATCTATCTATCTATCTATCTATCTATCTATCTATCTATCTATCTATCTATCTATCTATCTATCTATCTATCTATCTATCTATCTATCTATCTATCTATCTATCTATCTATCTATCTATCTATCTATCTATCTATCTATCTATCTATCTATCTATCTATCTATCTATCTATCTATCTATCTATCTATCTATCTATCTATCTATCTATCTATCTATCTATCTATCTATCTATCTATCTATCTATCTATCTATCTATCTATCTATCTATCTATCTATCTATCTATCTATCTATCTATCTATCTATCTATCTATCTATCTATCTATCTATCTATCTATCTATCTATCTATCTATCTATCTATCTATCTATCTATCTATCTATCTATCTATCTATCTATCTATCTATCTATCTATCTATCTATCTATCTATCTATCTATATTTTTCTGAACTGCATAGTAAAATCCATCTTTGGCTGAATGTACAAATTATTAAGTACCTATTGTTCATTTTAATTGTGTTGCTATGGATTTCTGTTGTGTAAAATAAAAATATTTTTTTTTTATTGTTTACACCTGAAAATAATACACATTAGAATTTTCTTACCCAGATTCTTATGTACTGAACTATGTCCTATGTACTGAACGGTCTCATGATACTGATTTCTTAACTGAGATTGAGTCAAATGATGAGGAAATTGTAGTTAAATATACTGGTGATTAAGTTCCTAATTACTCTCTTAGGCAGTATGCTTGTCCTAAGTAATCATAAAGAGCATTGCATATCTGATGCTCAATCCAAGAGGTTCTGCCTAATTTAAAAATCAGACATGCAATATTTAAATGCAAACCCTGTAATCTTAAGTCAAAAACCGTACTCACCGTATCATGTTATTGTACTATGGCTATGTAGGTTTCTCTGATATTGATGAATAAATAACATTATCTTATAAAGAATAAAAGAGTCATAAGAATACGGTATTTTTCACAATACTATAACTTACATAATGTGTATATATTGAAAAAGCTGATTTTTTAAAAAAGGACTAATAAAGACACATCTTTTTCAAAATGCTGAGTAATAATTAAGCGTGGGAAAGCAACATGCCTAATGTTACATGAATAGCGGCCCACAAAGTGGATTTTAATTGTTACTTGCTGACAAAACAGGCTGTTATCTATCAGAAACACTTGTACTGCGCCTTGATTATGTAATTATTCACGAATACATCTGTATGAAAAAACGAAATATGTACCTAGTGACTTTTTCAAAAACCTATTTGGAGGCTAAAACTTCCACCCATGCTGGGACTCAAACCCGTGAACTCGTGAGTGGCGAGTCGCCCATTAGCTCAATTGGAAGAGCGCTGGCACGGTTAGACAGAGGTCGCGAGTTCGAGTCCCGGTATGGGTGGAATTTTCAGCCTCTAAATAGGTTTTTAAAAATTGTCCTTAGCACGGGTTAGTGCATTAAAAAGAATATAATGTAGTGACTTTGTCGTAAAATGATGAGGTTCAATATCACTGTCAGGTCTGAGATATCGACTGTAGCCACTACGTGTGATACATATTACCCCTCATATCTCTTCTTTTTTCTCCTTTTCACTTTCGCACAGATGTCACTTTGGCTGTAGCTAAAAATCTGTAACGATAGCAACCCTTACATGTCACCACTGCCGGGGCACGGGTTTCTTTCTGCATCACAGGAAGGTTAGGCCAAACTCCACCACGGGGCCAAGTCCGACGAACTTGGCCCCCGTGGTCGCCTTTTACGACATACGGCCTTGTCTTAAAAAAACGCTCATAAAAATAGTCTGTGGTGGAGATTTATTCATAACTTAGTTGCGACCATGTAGTTGCATAGATGATAAAGCGCTCGAGGCCTAGTAGAACCAAGTGAATGAAATCAATTACTTGAGTAAGCAACAACAGGCGCAGTCAGGTGCAGGATGGATGACCGTCCCGTGACACATCTTGTGGCACTTCTTCCGACCGCTTCAGTGCTTTGCAAGGCACTTTAAGCCATTGGTGCCGGTTGTCATGTAATTAATGGCAGTTGTTAAGCCATGTCAGAGGCCTTATAGGTGGCTTGATAAATTCTGACAGTGAGGCCCGCAACTGTCTTACAGTCTTCCACCAACCCGGACTTGGTCCCCGTGGTGGAATAAGGCCTAACCCTCCTGCGATGCAGGAAGAGACCCGTGCCCCAGCAGTGGGAATATACAAGGGTTGATATTGGTGATTTTATAAATAAGTCTGAAAATGTAAATATGAACAATGGCAAAATTGCTTGTCTCGGCAAAAAGATCGAAGCAATGGTACTGTCGTTTTGCTAGAACGCTCGTTAAAATGCTTCCGTTAATTTTTTGAGTCTTTACCTGTTATGAACATTTGAAAGAATGCTCATTTTATGTGAATATTCAAGTTTATCAGCAGCTTTTTTACTTAGGTAGCCTATATACGTGCCATTGCAGGGCAGAGGCCTTCTCTCAGGCTCAGTTTAATTTTAAAAACTTATTTAGAGGCAAAAAAATTCACCCACGCCGGGATTCGCACCCGCGACCTCTGGCTATCCGTGCCAGCGCTCTTCCAACTGAGCTAATGGGCGACTCACCGGCGTCAGTGAAATTTCGAACCTCTACAATACTCTCTGTATTACGTACAGGCAGCGACATCGGGCTGAAGTAATTTGCATCACTTGAAGCCCAGAGTACCTACATTGCAGTTAGGTTTTACATCGGAATGATATCGCTATACCCACATTATTATATTCTTTTTTTTTGAGCTTAATTACCACGCATTCCCACTGTGGATTGGTAATTTCAAACGCTGAAGTTGTTGAACCCTCGAAAATACAGGTTTCATCACGATGTTTTCCTTGAAAGTTAGCGAGTGGTATTGCAACTAAAACTTTACAAATTCTTCAACAGGTTTAGACATTTTAGTCTTCTTTAAGCTCACTGCCTACGGACCTTGATTTTGTTTTGTAATAGTTACATACATGATTTTATTAAAATTACCAATTTACCATATACCAATAAATTGGTTTACAATTTAATAACAATGAAAGTTTCGGTACATCCTGTTTTTGGGCAATACTTAAAAACGTTTTTATTATGACAATGTTTTTTTCACGTCGGCATAATACCGACCCTCTAATCCAGAGTGGAGACCGCGTCTGCAACTGTAACCGAAGACGAGAAAGTACAAAAGATAATAATAATAATTGTCTTGAGTAATATCAGGCTAAGAGGTAAGGATATACTTTATAAAAGCTGTATATTCGCGAAGAGAAATGTAGGTATCGTTACCACGTTGGTCTTACAGTATCACTTATGATTAAAACATCAGACATACACACACGCACACACACACACACGCTCTACACACATATACACACAGATACACACTCACATTTAGAATGCATTTTATATTTCCATTAGCACTTACATAAATAAAACAAACAAATATTTTTAATTATTCCCAACTTTATACGTTAGTGCATTAAAAATAAAATAGTATAATCATGTGGGTACGATATCATTCCGATGTAAAAACCTAACTGCAACGTAGGTAGTCGGGGCTGTAAGTGATGGAATCTACTTCAGCCAGACGTCGCTGCCTGTACGTAATACAGAGAATAGTGTAAAGAGGTTCGAAATTTCACTGATGCCGATGAGTCGCCCATTAGCTCAGTTGGAAAGAGCGCTGGCACGGATAGCCAGAGGTCGCGGGTTCGAATCCCGGCATGGGTGGAATTTTTAGCCTCTAAATAGGTTTTTAAAATATTCCCAACTTGTTCTTCTTTACAGTACAAACGTAGAAATCTCTAACTGGCCGTGTATCTTATTATATTGTAAGTTCTTATTGAATCCCTTCTACTTTTAGTGTTACACTTATAAAAAAAGTATAAATAAGACAATTAAAATCTATTTAGTCAATTTAAAACAATTCAATATACTTGCCAATTTAGCCATTCCATAACGCGTCAACGGCCACGTAGAAATTATAAATTAAAAAAAAAACGTTTATTTCATTACTATGTTAACAAATAAAATACAGGGGCTGGACCCTCTACTAATTAAAGAATTGTCAAGAGGTATACTCCACAAATATACAAGTAATAATTGAAATAAACATAACTATTATTTAAAATATTACGTGCAATCTGTGGTGAAAATGGTTAGACCCGTTAAATGTATCTAATTGTAATTATCTCGCTACTTAGTTATATACCTATTAAACGACTCAGCGACTCTGTAATTAAGTTTTTATCCCTTAACTTAAAGTTCTAAGGCTTTTGCTGAAAATCAGCGTCGGCAATGGAGCATGTTCCCTGGCGACTTTAAGCTGAGCGTAAGGCCTTTTGCCAAATTTAGCTCTTAAGACAGGTTCTCAGTTATTGTACCTTCTTTATTTTTTGTTGGCAATAAAAACATTTCACTTTCTATTATTTATTACGTAAAAAATAATTACCTTATGTCCCTACGTTTCCCGTTTAGTATATAACTAACTATAACATTATAAGTAACGTTTCTGTAACTAGTTTTCCGGTATATAATAAAGATTATTATTATATACCGATTATTATTGGAAGAAATTGCTCTAAGCAATAAGGCCGCCAATTGTACTGTATCTTTGTAATTATGTTTTGTTTGTTTTTTCCTGGTGTACAATATTCTTATCTTATCTTATTATTCTTATATACAGTAGATAGAACTTTACTCATTACTTAATAAGAGATATAACACAATCTGAAAATTCGCACAAAGCTTCGTCATAGAAACTAGCACAATAAACAAAATAAAATAACAAACTTAATCAAAAATACCGCCCCGGGACACACCCGACCCAAAAGTTCCCATGACGCTAGCAACATTACCTCGTTGCACCGCCAGGGAGATCCTTTGCATCAGGTATGCCCCGGAACGAACGTCATACCCCCGACTCCTCAGGCGCCGACCGATCTCCCGATTAAAAAATTTGCCTCATCCCCCCATACACCCATTGTTTCCACGGCCAGTAGGACGAACAAATAGTGACACATAAGCTGGCTATACTTTCGTGCTATTCGATATATTCTTATATTATATTATCTTATCTTATGTATGAGTATAGCGAATCATATAGAAATACTATTATCTCACTAAATGGCCTCCTGCAGTAATGAATTCACGAGAAATGGTACTGTCTTCCCCTAATTGTCATTGGGATACAGAGTAGTGTAAGCAACTAGTCGTAATCCAACGGCGACTGAAGCGTGGTTATTAGGGCGTCTAATTCGCTGCATGGCGACGGCGCATTAATCGGGCTAGCAGCTCTTATGTTCGGCATTAACCCGGACAGCCGCCGGTGACTTGTCCCACTGCCCAGTATAGAGAATGTATAGTCCCTGAACAACATACACAACTCAACACTAAGGAGTTTTTTTATCCATTTTTTCCCGAAAATGATAAAGATTTTGAAATAGACACCCAGTTTGACTTGGAACGTTCATTAAGCCGCAGTATCTGCGCTACTTTGAATAAAACCTTTTCATATCATTTCATTTCATTTCAACACTCAGTCGAAAATATTCAAACACACTCAGATTGGAACTTGGAATTAGGACTGCAACAAAATGTGACACGTAAATACTTATTTTAAAGTTATTTTATTTCTCGTATATGTCAAAGCTTGTCATATAAAAAAACCTAGCTGTGCTCCGCGGTTTATCGATTTTTCTATGAAAATACGATGTTTTCCCGCAGTAAAACGTAGCTTATGTGTTGATCCAGGGTGTCAGCTAACTCCATAACAAATTTTACTAAAATCGCTACAGCCGCTTAGACGTGAAGAAGTTATAAACACAAACACTCATAAATTTTCGTCTTTGTAAGTGTGGTGTGATTTATAATAATACAACCTTTACTCTGCGAGAGAGAGTAAGGGCTTTATTGCCACACGTGCCCACTGCAAATTAGCAATTTCTCACGCGGCCGTATGTAAGCACCTCAGGCACTTAGCCGTCTTTATTATGTTTTTCCTTCTTTCTAAAATAAAATAAAAATAAATAAAAATTTACTATGCTGTTCTTCACCAATAGCGTAATTTATTTAGTCACATTTTATTTCAAATTATAACAGTTATTAACAGTCACATTAATGTACTCTAGTAAATCTAGAGTTCATTTTATTGTACAGTCTATAGCAGGTCAACGGTTTCAGTTGTAAAGTCAAATGAATTATGTATACATACGTAAAGGTCGATGTGTTTTCGACAGTACACAAAAAGTAAAAAAAAACATTACTTATTTTAATTGACAAATAAATAGGCAGACAATTGTCATAATATATCCACATTTCTATCCAGGGAGCATTTGTCTAGTATGTAATGAACGCAAACTCAAGCCTATAACCTGTGTTGCAATGCGACTAATGGCCAGGGGTACAACAAATTAAAATGTTGTACCCCTGGTCATTAGTCAAAATTTCACCAAACTCCGTTAAGACACAAAAAAAACATAAAAAAACCTTTTTAAAAACCTATTTAGAGGCTAAAAAGAGAAGCTTTTTTTAATTGTCCTAAGCACGGGTTAGTGCATTAAAAAAAGAATATAATAAATAAAACTAATAATATCAGAGTTAATATATTTTGATATTGTTAATATCACAGTAAGTTCAAGTATTGCCATCGAGAGGGCCGTAACATATACCTAGCACTTAAAATTAGGTCCCAGACTAGTTGACTGTGCTTGCCACTTAGTCTCCTCAAGACTATGGCTACGTTGAAAAATATTAAAAAGAGACAATTGAAAATAAAAACAATTGTTTTCCTCTTTACAAATTTTCCACATAAAATACGGACCATCCTAACACTTCATTTAATTTTTAGCAACTTTTCAATAAAAAATATTAATCTAGTGAAACGTACTGTACCTCCGCTAACACCATGGCTCCGTCAGGGTCCTCCGTTGCGGTTTTATGAGCTGAAGCAACATTTTAGAAATTAGGCCCCGGACCCTTTGAACCGGCTGGAGGGTCCTGCCTGGCATACGAGATGGGTATAGCGTATTATTTACTTACAAGGCGTATTATGGGTCATTCGGTAAGTAATAAATCTTAAAACAAAGGCATTTCAGCTTAAATACATTGACTTGAAACAATATGACGTTTTAAGTAAAGCACGTAAGTATATGAGGGGCATGGGTCTCTTCCCTGAGGAAGGTATAGGCTATACTCCACCCTGGGGGGGCCAAGTCCGGATTGGTGAGGCTTGCAAGACTAGTAGCTTGTCTTACTGTCAGAAGTTTTCAAGCCACCCTAGGGCCTCTGACTTGGCTTAACGACTGCCATCTATCGACGGCAGCCGGCACCAACTGCTTAAAGTGCCTTGCGTAGACGGTCTACCCATCCATGTACTGAACGCACCCTGTGATCGTTTAAGATCACTCAGGCAGCCGGGGCTACGAGCGATTCGTAAGCGATATACCTAAGTATATCGTATCTAGTCAATGTTTTTAAGCTCTATTTAAGCTTAGTCGTAGAAAACTCTACTTCCACGAGTTTTCGCGAGAAGCGCTCGTGGCCTAGGCGAACCAACTGATTGGAATCATTCACTTGGTTAAGTGACAACAGGCGCGGTCAGGTACAGGATGGGTGAGCGTCCCGTGACTAACGCTAGTGGCATTTTTCCGAGCGCTTCCGTGCTTTGCAAGGCACGTTAAGCCGTTGGAAACCCCAATTACGGGTACCACCGGCTCGGGGGAGCACGGTGGTTATGTCGGACTCCCCGCCCTGAAAAGGGCGGTATACCGACTAAAACTCCTGGGGTGTTCCTCCGCACCGCAAAGGACGGGGCCACGGGGACGCTTACGCACACTTCCGCGACCCCGTCTGCGGGCGCCCTTTCGGGCACTCCTTCGGCGGCGCCCCTGCCCCATCGCATCAGACCGAACGACGGGGCGAGGGAACGCCGCATCTCTTCGTTGGAGCGCATAGTGGCCAAGTGCGAACCCCTTGGCCACCACACGCCCCAACGCGCCGCCCCCTCCATCCCATTGTTGTGTGGTCCAATGGGGTTAGAGGAGGGCGGCGCACCTCCTCGTTGGGGCGCATGGGGGCCAATGTCCTGTTGGCCCCCACACGCCCCAAACGCGAGGCCCGTCACGTCGCCCACCAGCACTTCTCTGAAAGCAGAGAAGGCGGTGAGCGACCGCGCGGGCCCCCTCCGTGCCAGAAGGCACCCTCGGAACACGCAAGGGCGCCTTCCGGCCCGCCGTGATGGACGCGGAGGGTCCCCCGACCCTCCGCGTCCCGGCGGCCACTTTGGTCCGACTGGTACGAGGCGCGCGCGCTTCCGCGCAGCGGCGCCCCCCCAGTCGGTCCTTCATTCGGTTGGTTGCCTGGGTCCCGCTCCACAAAGTGAAACAGGGCCCACGCGACCCCTCCCGCCAGATTATTCGCCGTTAGCCAGTAAGATCCGACAAGAAGAAGTTACTGACTAACGCTCAGGGTGCACCGACCCCACCACTTGCCCCTCCATCTGGTTCATGGAATCAGATGGAACGGAAAGCGGAGGGGTACACGTGAAGGTTATCTGGCATCGCACCCCCTGTCTTACCATCCTCCACCAACCCGGACTTGGCCCCTGTGGTGAAGTATGGCCTAACCTTCCTGCGATGCAGGAAGAGACCCGTGCCCTAGCAGTGGGGGCATACAAGGGTTGATAACTATTGTAACCAGACGAGGTCATGAAACCGGGGGGTGGGCAGCAGCGCCCCCTGCAGTACAATTCCACCGAACTGCGAACCCCAACCCGCATGGCCAGCGTGGGGATTATCAATGGGCATTACCCCCTATGATAGCACATCGTGGCTCTCTTTAGGGGAGGGCTATGTCCAGCTGTGAACTAATATAGCCTGATGACGAGGTCATCACTAACATGGAAACACTTCCAGACTGAAGCCGTTAGTACAAATGTATGGCGGCCTCCTAAGGGACTCGAAACCACGACCTGGCATGGTAAACACTCGTGGTAATATATTGAACGGGTCAAATCGCGATTATTTATTAGGTAAAACGTAATTACCTTATTTCACGAAGTTTCAGCAGCGTTACAGTTGATGTGGTCACGGGTAGACTGAAGTGGCGAGTACAATCAATTATTGTGTCGGGCCGACATACAAAATCGCGATTTGACCCGTTTAATAATCTATGTATGAGTATCGCGAATAGTATTGGGCCTGCTCGGACATCTTAAAGATCGCTCCGTACTGTTGCATTTGAGACAATGTACTAGTACGGTATATTAGTAATATTAGGACCTCGTAGTAGAACCATCTCAACGTTCACGCTTTGACCTTTCAGCCATAAAATATGCTTTGTTTTAATATCTTTATTTTTACAGGACCATTAATTTATGATTAATATTTTTAATGTTGCCGTGCCACCATTATATAAGTACCAACTATGATAAAAATCAATAAAAAAATATTTTTAGTTCGAGTAGTTTTTTCTCCTACGCACAATCAAATAATTATTACCGTTCATTTTCGTAAGCTTCTTTTGTTGTTTACAAAGAACAAAAGTAGCTCAAGATTACTACTACAGAAATATGCGTCCCAAAGCGCACGAAACAGAAAAAAATCCATCACCAATAATTCACTATAATAACACAGTGATAATATTATGTTATATTCTTTGGAGAAACTAACATCAAGAAAATAACACAGTATTACTTTTACAAAAGTACTTGGATTAGCGCACCAACCAGCAGAATTGACACAATGAATGAAACAAAAAACCAAACAAGTAAAAACAATCTTAATTGCTACGACATACGTACCTACTTCTGAAGTTCGGAAAAGACCGACCGGCTGAAGGGAGACCGATCGAAACAATTTCGCTCCGTTCAGTTCAATCACCACACTCTCATGCAGCGTTCGTTTGCTCTCGGCCATATTCGGTCACCCGGTCCGGTTCATTTATTCATTCAGCCAATCCGTGATCGCGAGAGCAATGAACGAATAGACCGAATGTCCGATTATCACTGGGAAACGTTTCCTTTCGTTCATTGCATGGTAACGTATCTTAATCGTAATTCGTACATGACCGACACAATACTAATCGCGAATCATTAAATATTATTGTAAACAGACGTGATACCGCTAGACCAATGAGGCAGTCAACAAATAAAAAGCGGTGCAATAAAATCATACTAAAGCTATTTCTACCCTTAACCTGTAACTCTGCAAACCTCTTTACACCATTATACTATTTTTATTTTTCATGCACTAACCCGTGCTAAGGACAAATTTAAAAAACCTATTTAGAGGCTAAAAATTTCACCCATGCCGGGATTCGAACCCGCAACCTCTGGCTATCCGTGCCAGCGCTCTACCAATTGAGCCAATTGGTAGAGCGCTCTACCAATTGAGCCAATTGGTAGAGCGCTGGCACGGATAGCCAGAGGTTGCGTGTTCGAATCCCAGCATGGGTGAAATTTTTAGCCTGGAACGACTTCAAGTGTTGTTTTATTTGTAGATAGTTATTTTATAATAAAATAGAAAAACTGGATAAAAACGGATAAGCAGGTAAAATAGTCAGAGTTGTAATTATGAAAAACGAGGGAATGGAAAAATGTGTGACGTAATTTAAATATTTGAAAATGATAGCCTGAGTTGAGAGGGTCTGTGGATATGGATGGCAAGGGACTGTGAGAGATGGTATTTGGAATAATCATCAGTGAACAGCGATGGGCTGAAGATGATGATGATAAGGACGCTTCAAACTATATCTAGTTAGTATCGGTTACATTCACATATAAAGGAAGGCCAAGGAGACGAGATAAAGAATGTAAACAAACAGACCGTTACTGAGTTACATAGCGATAGTGAGCGATTATTATCTCTGTCCTTGTCACACGTATGCAGTAATGGCGTCATTTGATCGACGACAGCTGTCGTTGCGTATTTCGTGGTACAAGAAAAATTTCAGTACGGCAGTTGTCAACATATGGTGCCATCCGACATTTTGTGAACTATAACAGTTCATTCCTGTTTAGATTGTGTTCGAAGTGATACGAGGACAATTTTTATAGCCATATTGATAAAGTCATTGATAATACTATGGATAGTTTCGTCATAAATACGGCTGATTCGTACTCCGGTGAATCATGTTTGACTAATACAGACGACAGCGATTAGAATAGGGAATCCAAAATTTGTATAATCATAATTTATTCAAATAAAAATGTTTTGAACCCCTGAAACTTTGTTTACATTCCTTATCTCGTCTCATTGGCCTTCCTTTAGTCTGTTAGCTTTTATTTAGAATATACCTCGGCTACTATCGGATTGAATCGGATATATTCGTGTATAATAGAAATATCGGAACTAATATGACACTTAATTTTGAAATCAGAGCCGATCATCAGTACGAAAATTTGTGAAAACCGAAGCCTTCTCTAGAGCCCGAGGTATATTCCGTCAGACTATACGTAGTTCTGTGTAATCATATTCAACTGTTATTGCAGGCACAAACTTTCAATTTGTTTTCGAGATCAGTCTTCGCTAACAGCTATTTATGTTCAAAGCATAAAGGGGTTCGAGCATTTTTGTATGGGAGCTGGCATACCGACTCGCGGCCATTTTGATTTTTTTTGAAAGTTTCCGCGCACAGAATAATTAGTAAATATGGATAGAGGACATTAAAACAAACAAAAAATGTCAAGTAATTGGTACCCTAAAGTGTCACGTTCCCGAGATATTTGGATGTAAAAATCACCATTTTAAAATTAATTGTAATGATATTAGGGGTTAAAGTATGAAATTGCCGTATTATTGCAATAGGTTCTTTGAATTGGCATAGATTCTTCATGGTTTGAGGTTTTCGAATGAAACTTTTTTCAAATGGTTTCTATGATGTTCTTTTTTTAAAAATGTGAAACATTTGAATATCGACTTTCAATTGTTTTTTTTATTCAATTTAGACAAGAAAGATGGATACTGCGAAAATTCGAGTGATTTTTTAATACAAGTTCCGACGCGGAACTAACGCGGCAGAAACAGCCCGCAATATCAATGCTGCGTTTGGAGAGGGGTCTACTAATGAACGCACCGTGCGATTTTGGTTCAAACGCTTTCGTGATGGAATTGTCTAAATTGAATAACAAAACCAATTGAAAGTCGATATTCAAATGTTTAACATTTTTTAAAAAAAGAACATCATAGAAACCATTTGAAAAAAGTTTCATTCGAAAACCTCAAACCATGAAGATTCTATGTCAATTCAAAGAACCTATGGCAAAAAAACGGCAATTTCATACTTTAACCCCTATTATTTAACTGTTATTGCAGGCACAAACTTTCAATTTGTTTTCGAGATGAGTCTTCGCTAACAGCTATTTATATTCAACGCATAAATTTCCTTTCATAAGTCATATTCAAACTTAATTGTATTAGGGCGCTATTTTTAGCAGCGGCGAAGATCCAAAATATATTTGCGTGTCTAAAGTCTCAAATAAGCATTAAATTTACATAAAGAGTCGGAGTGTTCTTGAGTGCAGACCGCGACTTCTTATGCATATAGGTGGTATTTATATTTGTATAGTGGTATTTGTATTTGATTTGATTTTGATTTCTTTATTGATCCATCCACAGAGGTTACATTAACTTACAGATAATTTATTAGCTATGTATTATTATAATCATTGCTTAATGTGCCTCCAATTACAGATGGATACCACATGCATAAATAGTAATTTTCTATATTAGATTTAAGAGGACTTGAGAAAAGATGGTCAGAGTGGATAGATAGATAGAATATTCTTTATTGCATGTACACCAAGGATTACATAAGAGACTTATAAAATAACATTACAGTACAAGTGGCGGCCTTATTACTAAAAGTAATTTCTTCCAGACAACCATTGACGGAATAGAAGAAACGGAAACTGAAATACGGGTAGGCGGCGCAACTAAACAATATTAGATAACATATTATTTTATAGTTGATACATAAACGATACATAAATATGAAATTGATACACATACATAAACGGTTCATAAATATGAAATAAATAAAAATAAACATACACAAAAAAAAACATAAGACATGAGTGGAGTTTTTTTTTCCCGCTGCCTTTTTCTCCACTACACTACTGCCCGAAGGCAGCGGCTTTCACTTTCATGTTACATTGTACTTTGACATTCAGCAAACAGAATGTAAATTCTTTACGGAGAAATAAATTGAATTGAATTGAATTGAACTCGGCCCTCCGACCAGGTGGGATGACGATCTCCGAAAAACAAGCAGATGCTGGATGCGCAAACTGAAAACAGGGCGCTGTGGCGCTCATTACGTTACGTTATCAACCCTTGTATGTCCCCACTCCATTCAAAGGTTGTCTGGAAGAGATCGCTCTTAGCGATAAGACCGCTGATTACAAGTACTTAGATTTAAGAAATCATTGTTCTATTCTTTTTTCTTGTTGTACAATAAAGTGTTCTCTATCTATCTATCCATACTGCAGACAACAAGGTTTTTTTTATTTTTTATGTAGGTTCTATAGGTCCGAATGCAGAGCATAGGTCAGGAAAAACGCATTGATTATATAACTTGTAACGTATACGTCCTTATGCTAAAACGAAATCATTATATACCTACAGAATATTGTCGTACAATTATGTGACTCAATATTGCTTATGTCAAATATCTACAGAAATGCGGTATTCACTATTTGTGATACATATTAGGGCTCAATCATATAAGCTCATATTAAAAACCTATTTAGAGGCTAAAAATTTCACCCATGCCGGGATTCGAACCCGCAACCTCTGGCTATCCGTACCAGCGCTCTACCAATTGAGCCAATGGGTGACTCACGGCATCAGTGAAATTTCGAACCTCTTTACAATATTCTCTGTATTACGTACAGGCAGCGACATCTGACTTAAGCAAATTGCATTACTTACAGCCCCGACTACCTACTTTTGCAGTTAGGTTTAACATCGGAACGATATCACTGTACTCACATGATTACACTATTTTTATTTTTAATGCACTAACCCGTGCTAAGCTCATATTAGCTTAGTAAAAATTCCGTTTTCACACAGATGTATACGTAAAAATTAACATAATCAAATCCATGTCTCAGAGTTAAAGTAGGCAGGGAATTAAGTAGGAGGGCTTAATTGCCACGCGTGTCTACTGCGGATTGCCAATTTCTAAGCGTTAATAAGCACCTCGGACACCCTGACGGATGTTTCCTCACGATCTATATTACTAAATTACTATTAGGGCTGAGTTACGAAAAATGTGAAGAAATTGTCAATTAAATAATTAATTTACCAATTACAACATTATTATAAATACATCATTAGTTGCACACAAGTCATTTATGCTATTATTATCATATATATTATACACATAATGTACATAAAAAAAAAATATTATTTCTACATATATAAATATTTCTTTTCATATATAAACACACATATTACACGAAACGCCTTCAATACAATCCATTACTTTATCGTGCTTCATTTAGTTTAAATATAATTATAGGTTACTGCATGTAATAACCGAATCGCTATCGCTTATGCGCCCGCTTCGTACTTAGCACTCAAATTGTGAGCGTCGTCCACAACACAGGTATGCCTAGTGTGGAGTCGCTGTGAACTGGTAAATCCAATTTTTGCTAACTACCCACCTTTTGTAAACAAACATTCATATGTTAGTTATTAGCATTATTTTTATTAAATCTAGGTCTCTTCTTGTTTGAACCTGTTATAATAGATATATTATAAGCAAAGTTGGCTTTTATGTGGCGGTCAAATAAAGATTTTTTCATTTTTATTTTCATTTTCATTTTTCATGTTTTTCTTCGCAGTTAGCGAGAAGCAACAGCATAGTTATTTCAATTACATTTGATATTTAAAAATGTTTTACAGGCAGTGATTTCGCTGTAAAAGAACAGACATTCATCAAGTTCGAGCAAAAGTTTTATACCTAAGTCAGAATAAAACAAAAGAAAAGGTTTAGCGGATCCTGAAAGGGCTCGTAAATATTTCTTCTTATCTTAATTAAAGCTCATAAAACCGTCCCACAAAAAGGTCCATTATTATGCTTTGAATATTTGTGAGGTATTAAAATACAGAGGGACCCAAGGATGCTTCGATGCTTCTGTCATATGCCGCGTTCATTATATCTATATTCTTTTAACTTACAATTTTAACGTTAATCGAACAGAAACAAAACAAAGACAAGTTTTTTAAATACGGTTTAATACTTGCAAATTTATGTATGTTTAAGGTTAGCTGGAAGAAAATACTCATTAGTATTAAGCTCGCCTTTGTACAAATTTAATATGCTTATTGTGCAATAAAGAATTTTCTAATCTAATGTTCCTTTACTATAGGTAAGTTCCTTTACTTTAACCCCCTTATTCATAATAGTGTGCTAACTTAAAGCATTGCTAATTCTCGCTCTGTCTTTATCTATTGACCTAAGACAGAATGAATAAGAACACTCTTTAGCAGCTGTTTTAAGTTAGCGGACCATTATGAATAAGGGGGTGAGATAGTAAGAGCGGTGGTAGCGGAGCGGTGTAGAACGGCGGCTTCTCAATCGGGAGGTCGTGGGTTTGAACCCCGGCATGTACCAATAACTTTGTTTCCTAAGGTATGTACATAGCAGCAATAGCACTCGTTGACGGTGAGGGAAAACATCGTAAGGAAACCCTAGTGTCTGAAGTGTTAACGTACCTCAGCGCTTGCTACGTACATTGGTCCAACTATGAGACTAAACACTAAGGACTTAGCGATAAGAGCGGCAATTGTATATCATTACTAAGATTTAAGAAATCATGGTTGTATTCTTTTTTTCTGGCTGTGCAATAAAGTGTCCTCTCTCTTTCTATCTATACTGAAGACAACAAGGTTTTTTTATTTTTTATGTCGGTTCTATAGGTCCCAATGCAGAGCACAGGTCAGGAAAAACGCATTGATTATGTAACTTTTAAGGTATATTTAAAAACCTATTTAGAGGCTAAAAATTTCACCCATGCCGGGATTCGAACCCGCAACCTCTGGCTATCCGTGCCAGCGCTCTACCAATTGAGCCAATGGACGACTCACGGCATCAGTGAAATTTCGAACCTCTTTACACTATTCTCTGTATTACGTACAGGCAGCGACATCTGGCTTAAGCAAATTGCATCACTTACAGCCCCGACTACCTACTTTGCAGTCAGGTTTTACATCGGAGCGATATCACTGTACCCACATGATTATACTATTTTTTTTATTTTTAATGCACTAACCCGTGCTAAGGACAAATTTAAAAACCTATTGAGAGGCTAAAAATTTCACCCATGCCGGGATTCGAACTCGCAACCTCTGACTATCCGTGCCGTTTTAACGTATATGTCTTTGTGCTAAAACGAAATGATTATATACAAAATATTGTCGTACAATTATGTGACTCAATATTCCTGTAACTTATCAGATACTTACAGAAATGCGGTACCCACTATTTGTGATACATATAAGGGCTATGTGCGGAAATATCAGGTGTCATCAAGAAAAATGTTGGATGTTTATTTCTCGACAAGGTTGGTGCTATTAATTGTCCGCCGAGATCACGCGATTTAATGCCATTAGATTGTTCATTGGGGCTTTCTTAAGAGTCTGGTATATTATATAATAAACTGGCAATGTTGGAACACCTAAAAACTAGCATCCAACGAGTTTAGCTGAAATAACACCTGCAACTTGCAAAAATGTTAAATAACTGCGTCATACGAACGATGTAATGTCATATATAATGAAAAACATTAGATAAAATTGTATATAGTAAGTGTTTTTCTTTTAAAACAGAGGGTCCGAATAAGACCGACTTTTTTTAATTCGACACGTGAAAAGGGTTGCCAAAATTAGTATGGAAGGTATAAAGAATGTTGTCTAATTTTCTTGAAACTTAAAATAAATACTCTTCAACACAATTGATTGAACACCTTTTTCGCCGTTTTTTTAAATTTAACCCTTAAGGGAGTGAACGGGGTTGCAAAAAAAGTCCACGCGGACGGAGTCGCGGGCAAAAACTAGTATACATTATATATAGGTGAAGGCGATGTCTGTTATGAAGATCTGGGAAAGTGCGAATTTTGGGTTCAAGTGGGTAAACTCCACTACAGCTCATAGTTACTTTTATTACCCAATTCCGAGCGTAATAAAATACAAACAACGACAGCCATAATTTCGGGTACCCTATCTTTCAGTAGAATTAAAGTCATTGCACAGACTCGAGGCAGAATTTATCAAGATATTTTCTTCAAAATGTGGCCACAATCAAAGCATTACTCGTGAACTCTTTACCAAGAAAAAAAAGCACTTACTTGAGTTAAGCAACAACACGCGCGGGATCACGTGCAGGATAGGTGACCGTTCCATGTTTACCGCTAATGGCATTTCATTAGCATTGGTGCCTGCAGTCATGTAATGACAGTCGTTAAGCCATGTCAGAGGCCTTATGGGCGGCTTGATAACTTCTGACAGTAAGGCCCAGTAGCGGGCCTTACTGTCAGAAGTTATCAAGCTTACAACCCTTTACCAACCCGGGCTTGGCCCCCGTGGTGGAGTATGGCCCAACCTTTTTGATACGCGGGAAGATACCCGTGCCCCAGTGGGGATATACAAGGGTTGATATTGACTTCTTCTTCTTCTTCTTCAGGCTATATTAGTCCACTGCTGGGCATAGCCCTCACCTAATGAGCGCCATAGCGCAAGGTTGTGCCATCATTGGGTGGTAATGCCCATAATCCACACGCGGGTTGGGATCGCAGTTTGGTGGAATTGTACTGCAGGGGGTTCTGCTGCCCACCCAACGGTCGGTGTCCCTTAGTCGCCTTTTACGACACCCGCGGGAAGAATTTGGGTTGGTGCTATTCTCTAGGCCGACACCACACAGCATATTGATATTGGCTATCGACTTTAATTTAGTTTCCCGGACTTGGCCCCCGTGGTGGAGTATAGCCTAACCTTCCTGCGATGCATGAAGAGACCCGTGCCCCAACAGTGGGGCCGTACAAGGGTTGATATCGATAAAATGATATTTCACACCCTGTGTGACTAAATTAGTATTTCATTCATTCAATTAAAAAACTAATAAAAGTACGCTATCGAGACAGATGACAGTTTTACTACCCTTACATTTTTATTTTACGGCGGATCACATAGAGTTACAAAAAATGGCCTATGCTAATAAACTTTTGAATTCGCTATTGAGTTTGTTGAACTAGTACTGGGCTTAAGCTTAAGCTTTATGGCTCTATGCATCTGGTAGCTCTGTGGTATATTAAATCAAATTAAAAATTCCGTACTTTAGAAGATAAAGTGTGATTTACATTGAGCCGTTTCAATATTAGGAAACACATTATTGGAAAGTGCTGTGATGGCCTAAGCTATTAGCCTACTAGCAGAGTGTGGATGATAGTGAAACGCTAGATATGTCGCTCGGTTGATATATTTTCTGCAAGTGTTACACATTTCAACAAAAAAAGAAGGATAACATAGTAATGTTCAAATCGGTGTCAGTCATGTATCGGGATAGAATTTATTATAACCAGCCAATACACATGCATATTTTACCTCCAATATGCCCTCTTACTCCAATTTCACGTACATGCGTGAACACTTTTGTACTCCTCTGTACCCACTACATTAAATAAATATTAGCTGAACACTTTTGTGTACAACTATAGATTGATAGATAGATAGATAGAGAACACTTTATTGTACATAAAAAAATGGAAATTACACAGATATTTCTTAACCTAAGAGTACAAACGGCGGCCTTATCACTAAAAGTGATCTCTTCCAGACAACCTTTACCAACTGTCCTCACATGTGCAACACTGATTAAAAATAACTGGTTAAAATCGAATATGCATAGCAAAAGACAATCTAGAAAATTATTTTATTAACCTTTAGCACCTATAAACCTAAGCACATAAAAAATATACAATTAATAGTTGCACGGTTGATATCTTTTTTGCAAACGACACACATGACAACAAACAAACAAGGGTAACCTAGCGATATTCAAATCGGTATCAGTCATGTATTGGGATAGGTTTATAACTGGCCAATACATGGAGTTTTTTTGTCCATTTTTTCTCCAAAATGATCTAGATTTTGAAATGGACACCAAGTTTGAATTGTAACGTTCATTAAGCCGCAGTTTCTGCGCTACTCTGAATAAAACATTTTTATTTCATTTCATTGTGCATATATTATTATCACCTCCAATACACATGGCCTACGATTTCCTTCGCGTGAAAATACATTCGATACATGTTTACCAGAATAAAACCAGCCAAGTGAGTGTCGGACGTGCATACGAGATTTTCCACATCTTTATATACCACTTGAATGTCTCTACACTTAGTACACATGTCTACTTGAATGTCTTCATGTGTCTACCTGTTGCCGTTATTAAAATCAAGCCAAAATTTTATATTAATAAAGGCACTTAAAAAAAATATTGTATTCTGTGTTTGTTGTTGCGCTCGTGTTGTTGAAGCTCTCGTGGCCTAGTCAGACCGAGTGATTGGAATCAATCACTTGAGTTAAGCAACAACAGGCGCAGTCAAACGCTGGATAGGTGACCGTCCCGTGACTATCGCTAGTGGCATTTCTTCCGACCTTTAGTCCCGGCTGTTATGTAAAGACAGTCGCTAAGCCATGTCAGAGGCCTTATGGGCAGCTTGATAACTTCTCACTGGCCCGCCACTGTCTTACAATTCTCGTGGACTGTGTCCCAGTGGTGTATCGTAGTTTGGAACCAGGAAAGTGATTGTGTTTAATTGAAGTTACAATTATTAACTTAGTTCAAACGAAACAATCAAGTGCAATAATAAAATAATCACGCATCAGCAGAGCTCTAAGCTACTAGTGTATCGAAAATAACAATAAATGATTTAGATAACACCAGACGCTGTTGAAAAAAACTAATCACCTTTCAAATTGTTATTTAATTTAGATAATATATAAACAATACTTGTTTGCTGACTGTAAAAGCATGTGGGGATGTAGACAGCAAAAGTGAGATAGCAGAGGAATATATTAACGCCGTCGTTTTTATTCCTTATCGCAAAGTAATGGGCTATAACAAGATCCTGTTCTTGGCACCCTTTGACTAAAGAACCCATGCTAAGCATGCTGCCTTATTACTTCAAACTCCGTTGCTCACCAAGGAGACGGCGATTGCAAAACACGTAGTTATAACCCCAATTTTCACATTCTACAGGGTGAGTAGGTTTAAAAAAAAATAAAACCGACGAGAGCAAGACAAAGTGAACATGACAAAATAAAAACCTATTTAGAGGCTAAAAATTCCACTCATGCCGGGATTCGAACCCGCAACCTCTGTCTATCCGTGCCAGAGCTCTTCCAACTGAGCTAATGGGCGACTCACCGGCATCAGTGATTTGCTAATCCAGGGTGTCAGGTAACTCCATGCCGAATATTATTAAAATCGCTCCAGCTCCTGAGAATAGTGTAAAGAGGTTCAAAATTTCACTGATGCCGGTGAGTCGCCCATTGGCTCAATTGGTAGAGCGCTGGCACGGATAGCCAGAGGTTGCGGGTTCGAATCCCGGCATGGGTGGAATTTTTAGCCTCTAAATAGGTTTTTAAAATTGTCCTTAGCACGGGTTAGTGCATTAAAAACAAAAATAGTATAATGACCAAATAAAGTTAATTATAGTCCATTCGTTTAAGTTTTTAATAAAATGGAAACACCGATACGTCTTTTTATCGAAATACACTCTTTTTGAAATAGTAACATGTACAAAAGCGAGCTTATCTCTGAATGAGATTTCTTCCAGCAAACCTAAGAGAGTCGGGGAATCAGTAAAAAGCGTGTCTATACTCTTTTTTGAATCAAAATCTTTACACTTTACCAAAATTGGTGAATGAATTTTCATTTAATTGAAGTAAATATCTTCATTTATAAAGTATATGTTTTAATAAAAAGACTACATAATAAGGACTATTTACTTTTACAGATTTTAATTTTCTAAATAAAAGGTCTGTAAATGAACACACAATTATTTTTATAATAATTATTTGAAAAAGCATCTGTTTCTTATAAAGCTTATCGACCAAAGTGCACGCAGACAAAGTTAACGACGAAGCTAGTGATTAGTCTCTATTTGTTATCATCTACAATAAATAAGTTTTGTCTAAGAAATTAATATAAGCATTAATTCCATACTCAGCTCTGGAACAGTTGACACAAAAGCTTTGATGGACTTTCATAATTCAATTAGAGGTTGGATGCCTACACCGATAATAAAATCCAATCGATACGATACATAAAAAAATTCTACTGTTAGTTCATAAGTTTATACCACAGACTGAAACAAACACGACCACTTTTCGAATATTATGGTTCTAGATTTGGCGTGTTTTTTTTATTTAACCTCTAAAAACACATAGAACTCTTGCCCTTGAGCATTTTAGATGTTATAATATTTTTTTGATTAGTGCAAACGGTTATTCAGGAAATTAACAGAAAGGTTAGGCCATACACCATGGAACTGAGTCCGGGTTGGTGAAAGATTGTGAGGCAGTGGCGGGCCCTTCTCAGAAATTATCAGGCATAAGGCCTCTGACATGGCATAACGACTGCCATTAAATGATAGACATGACCAACGGCTCTACAGGATAGACACCCACCCAGCACCTGACCGAGCCTGTTGTTGCTTAACCAAAGTGATTGATTCCAATCACTCGGTTTCACTAGGCTACGCTTTGAACAGTTATTAGAGGATGAAAAAGGAATGAAAAAGGTTAGGTAAAGCAAGTTAATTAGTACTATTTTTATTAAGTGGACACGCCAATTAGTATCGCCTTTCCGTCTATCAAAACAATGACCGTTGGACCCGCGACACACACGCATCGCTCTGGTTGGTTACTAATGGTTCTCATAGATTCGAGTTTGTGTCGAGATAGTTTTGAAAAGTCCTTTTCTAAAAGAACAAACCACTGTTTTTTTAAACAAACGAATAGCAAATTTGACAGCTATCGTTAGGGCATAAAAGCTATGGCTTTCAAACGGTGCAAAATTTAACTGATAGTTATTTTAGGACTGTTTCACAGATTTTTGTCGTCCGAAACTGTTTAGAGAAATTTTTCCTTGCTCTATGATTATGATGACGATCATCATCATTTATTTTCTAAATTATGTATATTTGGGCAGTGATACCACTCGTCTACGGTGAAGAAAAATATCATAAGGAAACCTGAGTATCTGAGGTATTCATATACCTCATCTCTGTGGTACTAATTTCCTACTTGCTTTCTTACCTACTTTCTCTCTGAGACCTGACCTTGATTATGTTAGTTTTCACTTATACAATTAGGGATGCAAAGTTTTTTTTTATGGTCGGATTTTATTTTATATTCTGATACTAGACGTAATTTTAAGAAACTAATTTCATTTTATTCGTGATTAATCGAGTTTATCATTGTTATTTAATCCAAATGAATATTATTCGGTGTGACGTCATATGTTACATACTATGTGTGTAGGTAGAGTTCGCGATTGGATTTGTCTGTGGTTTGGTGTAAAAAAACAGATGTTTGACAGATGAAGTTGACAGACCATTGGTAGTTTTTCCACAGAATAACTACTACCACAGACGATTTAACATGTGACGTCATCATAGAGGTCATATAAAGGGCATTTAAACATTATTATTTACTTAAAATAAGGCCCATCTTTTATGATAACAATCTCTTACATTAAAAATACTGTAGTTTGGATGCTAAGCTCGAAATTTACTTAGCTCTGCCGTATAGATATGAGTACTAATATGTATCACAAATAGTGGATACCACATTTCTTAGGGCTTGAAATTGTCAATACGTGGTCGGTTATTATATTTTGCACCAGAGTGCCCATGTTACGTCATCGAGCCAAGAGTACAGAGATATTGTGACCATGTTATACAAGTAAATCTGCAAACTGTAACTAGTCTACTGAAGCTCAAAGTTGTCAACAAAGTCAGTCCAGCATGCAGAGCTAGTTAAGTGACGGAACAAATTCCCAAAATAGAATCTTAATGCCAGCCCAGCGGAGTAGAAAATTGAATTACGTGGAGTTTTTTAACCGAAGCTTTTAGCTAAAATAATAATACAATCACCTATTACGTGTCTATTCAAAATATTTTGATGGACTTTTACTAACAATCAGATAGATATAAAGGTATTAAAAATAGCTTCGGTAGAACAAAGTTCAACTTTATACAATGGTTTAACTTATACGGGCTTTGTATGAAAGAGTTATCGTGAATGGAAGTGTTTATTACTAATTTCATTCAGCTTTTAACATGTAATTTTTTTAAAACCTATTTAGAGGCTAAAAATTTCACCCATGCCGGGATTCGAACCCGCAACCTCTGGCTATCCGTGCCAGCGCTCTACCAATTGCGCCAATGGGCGACTCACCGGCATCAGTGAAATTTTGAACCTCTTTACACTTTTCTCTGTATTACGTACAGGCAGCGACATCTGGCTTAAGCAAATTGCATCACTTACAGCCCCGACTACCTACTTCGCAGTTAGGTTTTACATCGGAACGATATCACTGTACCCACATGATTATACTATTTTTATTTTTAATGCAGTAACCCGTGCTAAGGACAAATTTAAAAACCTATTTAGAGGCTAAAAATTTCACCCATGCCGGGATTCGAACCCGCAACCTCTGGCTATCCGTGCCTGCGATCTACCAATTGAGCCAATGGGCGACTCACCGGCATCAGTGAAATTTCGAACCTCTTTACACTTTTCTCTGTATTACGTACAGGCAGCGACATAATTAATTTTCATAGCGATGTAATTTTTTTTTTAATATCCTTTCGCTTTGTGGATGGAACATTTGTTAACGATTTTTTTTATTGTTGCTTATGTATGCATGCATGTTGGTAGGTATATCTTTCCAATAACTTTTACACGTTTTTTGTAACTGTTGTATTTGTAATTATTTCCTGGTGTGAACTATAGATAATAATTAACAAATAAAATCAATAATGAATCTGACACATGTAAAAAGTCTTTGAGAATTTCACTTATGCAAAGTGGTTTGTATGATATTAAAGATACAGTTTCAGGTTTAATAATATTTTCCGGTATTATCAGCTAGTTTGATAACATATTATTTATTGGCCTATTAAACCACTAATTAGACATATTGTGAAAACCAATCAAAAATGCCTGTAAATTGATTTTATGCCACACCTGGCAATAAAGTGGCTTTTTCCGCACGCTGCGCGTACGGAAAAAGCCGCTTTCTGGCCAAGTGTAGACATAAAAAGATGTACACAACACGGACGGTAATAAAGAAAGCTCTCGATCGCATATTTACGTCCCTCGCTTGCAGCTCGGGCCCCAAACTTCTGCGATCTCGGCCTTTCTTTGTATTACCACCCTAGTTGTGTAATGTAATATAACGGATGTTACGTTCACCAGCATAACGCGAGACTCAGTCAAAATCAGCGTCAACCATTTTGGAGGGAGACAAATGACTCGGCCACCACGCCACCATTCGAATGACGCGGTAGTTCAAATGTAGAGATGCACCTTTATTTCGACTCCAAACTCAGGCGTGAAATTGTTCAGTAACCTAATTTACACTTGTTTAGTATATATTCTTAATGTTGTACATATTTAACCTACTGCTGGGATGTTAGTTAAGCCACTTTGTGCTGGGATTAGCTTTGTATAAGTAGATTTTAATTGTCCTAAATGTAGGGCAAACTATTATATTGAAACTGTACTTGTTCTACTTTATAATGCTGTTTTGTTGTATAGTTTATCACATCACACTAATATTTTAAACGCGAAAGTTTGTGAGTGTGTATGTTTGTTACTCCTTCACGTCTAAACAGCTGGAGCGATTTTAATAAAATTTGGTGTGGAGTTACCTGACACCTTGGATTAACATTAAAATATTTTATTTCCATAAGAAAATCAATAATCAATAATCGCGGTTTTAGTTTAGATTAAACGTATTTCTGTCTATACTATTTTTATTTTGATGCACTAACCCGTGCTAAGGAACAAATTGAAAAACCTATTTAGAGGCTAAAAATTTCACCCATGCCGGGATTCGAACCCGCAACCTCTGGCTATCCGTGCCAGCGCTCTACCAATTGAGCCAATGGGCGACTCACGGCATCAGTGAAATTTCGAACCTCTTTACACTATTCTCTGGAGCTGGAGCGATTTTAATAAAATTCGGTATGGAGTTACCTGACACCCTGGATTAGCATTAAAATATATTATTTCCATGGGAAAATCTATAAACCACGGGTAACATCGCGGGTTTAGTTTAGATTAAACTTATTTCGTTTTTTTCATTGAATTGTGAACGTTTTCTTACATGGATGCAGATGCTTAAAACATTACAAAAATTATACTATTTTTAATGCACTAATCCGTGCTAAGGACAATTTTAAAAACCTATTTTTAGTTTTTAAAATTACAAAAATTACAAAACTACACAAATTTTATATTGATAAAGCTTGTGTAGTCAGTGTAAGGCCAATATGTTGCCGCGTTTTATTACCAAGTGACTATATCGACTTTTTGACTCTCCTTTCGGTTATATTGTAGAAGGTATTAGTCGTCAAAAAATACTACTGCTATTTTTAATGCGTTCTCTCCAATTCTCCTAAAACATATTTTGATACAAGTTCTCCATCAACAAAAAATATGAAAAAAGAATAATTATAGACTTTTAGTCCGGATCTACTTACGGGTGAGACGAGTAACCGACGACGCGAGCTCCGCCTCTGCTCACCATGATTAAGCTCTGCGAATCGGAGCGAAACCTGGTCGGACTCTTCCGATATAACAACACCCGTAAGTAGATCCGGACTAAAAGTCTACAATGTGTTGTGCTTACGAAAGTTTTAGTTCAAAAATAAGAATAAATTGCTATAAAATACATAAATATTTTTATGTACCCTTTATACTTCTTTATCCTACCTGCCTTCTCTCAGAAAGAGAGAGAGAGAGATAGAATGTGCTTAATAACCACGTGTGTCTACTACCAACTGGTAATTTTAAGCGCTGAGGTATGTAAACACCTCAGACAGTCAGGTTTACTCCCGATGTTTTTCTTCACGGTTAGCAAGTGCTATTGGTACTGAAACTCCACAAATATACGTAACTTAAAAAATAAACAAAGTTGGTACATACCGAGATTCGAACCCACGACCTCTCGAGCATAAGGCCGGCGTTCCACCGCTCCGCAAGCAAATAAATAATATTGAGAAGATTAGTGCGATTTTCCATCTATCTTTTAGATTTTTTTACATTACGGAGTTATAAGTAATAACCTAAGTACTTGATGTTTATTTCAACTTCGTATCTTTAGCCGTTCCTAAGAATAAGAGTCTAGACAGAATGTCTGACGGACAAAAGTCTTGTAGACTTCTAGTCCGGATCTACTTACGGGTGTAGTTATATCGGAAGAGTCCGACCAGGTTTCGCTCCGATTTGCAGAGCTTAATCATGGTGAGCAGAGACGGAGCTCGCATCGTCGGTTGCTCGTCTCACAATACGGGCAAAAGTCTTGTCTGGTCATCACAAGCACAGAGTATTATAATACGTATTGTAATACGATAATTCTAGTCGCGCGATTTAAACGTCAAAAGTCGCGACTTTCCAGTACATTAATTGTCAAATTCTGTCATTTTATTGCCACAAAACGCCTCACTCGTGCCACCGTATCAGCCGGATAAGTGATTGTGTTGTGTGGAAGTTATTACTGTTCTAAACAAAGGAAAGCTCCTATCTTGACAGAGGATCTAGACAAACGTGCCATTCAGCGTGTATCGTGACAATAGTGGTCCAATATTCATTCCCGGCGGCCGAGATTACAAGCTAAACTTGATTACTTATCTCGCTGAATCAACGATCATCCGAAATTTAGCGGAGAGCCATTGCGTCCCTTGATTTTGCACCTTATCCACAATTCTCTCTAATTCTCTCTGTGGCGTAGCGGTAGCGCATCTGCCTACCATGCAAGAGGTTCCGGGTTCGAATCTCGCCTGGAGACAAAAAAAAAATTACATGTTTTTGATGTCGTTGTTTCTGATTCCCACGACACAGGGCATCCTAGTGCGAGGTCAGAAGCATTGCATGTGCCTGTATGTAAATGTTATGTTATTCATATTTATGAAACATTGACATATTAAATCCGATCGGATTGTTGAAGTCTGAATTTGGAAAAAGTATAATCATTATATTATTCTTTTTTTAATGCACTAACCCGTGCTAAGGATATTTTTTAAAAACCTAATTAGAGGTTAAAAATTCCACCCATGCCTATATGTACGTAATACAGAGAATATTGTAAAGGGGTTCGAAATTTCACTGATGCCGGTGAGTCGCCCATTAGCTCAGTTGGAAGAGCGCTGGCACGGATAGACAGAGGTCGCGGGTTCGAATCCCGGCATGGGTGGAATTTTTAGCCTCTAAATAGGTTTTTAAAATTGACCTTATCCACAATTCATATTTATCAAACATGGACATATTTAACCCTAAGATCGGATTGTAGAACTCTAAATTTGGAAAAAGTATAATCAGCCCGAAAAAATAATTGCCTCCTTCTTCTTATTCTTATAATTTCTTTGTAACAATTTTTCTTTGTTCTCAGCTTGAATTAATGTAAAAGAATACATAAAATGCATGTTATGATAATTTAAGTAACACGTCTAAGTTTGATATTATTGTAATCATGATGTGTACATGTTTTAGAGATTAGTCTGGATCTTCTTCAGGCTATATTCTGCTTCTTCTTCAGGCTATATTAGTCCACTACTGGACATAGCCCTCCCCTAATGAGCACCATAGCGCAAGGTTATGCCATCATTGGGGGGTAGTGCCTATAATCCCCACGCTGAGCATGGGAGTTGAGGATCGCAGTTTGGTGGAATTGTACTGGAGGGGGCGCTGCTGCCCGCCCCCCGGTTTGTGTCCCTTAGTCGCCTTTTAAGACACCCGCGGGAAGAATTGGGTTGGTGCTATTCTCTAGGCCGACACCACACTGCTATAAAATGCAATAAAGTAGTTATAGGAAAAGCGGGTGATCTTCGACTATAAAGGGCAATTTCCCGTCAAGCAGATCGTATGCCTGGGAATAGCCGGTCCAACTATTAGTCGTCGGATGTCATATTTATGGTATGTCATGTTAAACACGTTGATTGTGGGATGCATGAATGTTGGAGTTCATAGTGCGCGCGCAGAGTTGACATGGGCTCGCCACATAATGTATGACAATGTATTGAAGCTATCAGTACAATTATTCATAGCGCACGCGATTTTACAGATGAATTTCAATATTTAGATTTTTGAAAATGTGACATAACAACAAACTGTGAAACCTTGCATCGAAAATATGCGTGCATATTGAATAAGTTTCAATTATATTTTTTTCATCTGCACAATATTTTGATGTATTTGCATACGATAAATTACGTCAGAGGCAAAAACACTTACTGGAACAAGAAGGCCTCGATGCAACCACTCACGACTGCAGTAAGTGGAGTTCTTTTATAAATATATAAAAGAGTCAAATACAAAATGTACGGTCCAATGGGAACAGCGACCCAAAACGGGGATTTCATCAAATGAACTAAAGCCAATGGCGGTATTGTTATCTCGAGACAGATCGGGACTCAAATTAAATTACTGGGGCCAAGTAATTGGTTAGGTCTCACATTTGTGCCCGTTTCAGATACCCAGTGCTTGTAGACCTTTGTCAACTAGTTGGCTTTCTTTCACACAGTGAAGACACTAGTCAAATGCAAGTACTACCGTTCTACGGCGCGCACTCACCTCCTAATGTATTGACAAAAAAATTGTATCAAATGGCACCCTTGCAACATTTCAATAGTCACCTATGAACTCATGTTTATCGGAATTTTAGTCGAATAACTAATATGCAAAATATTATACAATTCGATTGTGAATAAATAAATATTTTTGTAAACCGTTGGTGCCGGCTGTCATGTAATGGCAGTCGTAAGCCATGTCAGAGGCCTTATGGGCAGCTTGATAACTTCTGACAATAAGGCCCGCCACTGTTTTACGATCCTCCATCAACCCGGACTTGGCCCCCGTGGTGGAGTATGGCCTAACCTTCCTGCGATGCAGGCAGAGACCCGTGCCCCAGCTGTGGGGATATACAAGGGTTGATATCGATAATTGGTACCCGTATCGTATAAAGGATTCTGAATAAAAAATAAAGTGTACTGCCTTGTTGGTCTTGTGGTGACTCGACGAATTACCAACAGGTTAGGTAAGATGCTCGTCGTACCTAGATTAGCACAAAAGGCGTGGTTCTGAGTGGATTTCTATGTTTGTGGTGGTCCGGTCTGGTCACGATTGCACTAGATGCCCTATTTTAGCGCACTAGGATCAGTACGGTGGTTTTGTCGTGTATATGTTAATTTACCTATACTTAGACCGCTGAATATACGCTTAAGCCTAGCGTCCATTAGAGCATAGTCGAGTCAAAACTCGCCGGAAACGGTAAAGAAATGGGGACCCAAAATTTGGTTGGGATGAAATTGTTTTCATACCATACAATAACTTGGAAAATCTACGTAAAAGTTAAAAATAACACAAAAACGGGGTCTTGAACAGTGTCAAAAACAGTGTTATTACATTTATTGTAGTAAAAGTAAAAATAAAATCTAATCATAACAATCTTATTTAATTTTGATTTTACACTTAATTACGGATGTTTTCCTGTGTCGAAAACATTATTTAACGAGATAACTCGATAAGTTATAAGAACGATGAGTAACGTCACAGTTTGAGCTGCTTAGAAATCAAGGGCAAACTACGACGTAACAACTTGCGAGTGGCCGCTTATAAAAAGTATTAGTAGTGTCTGCACTTATTCTGTAACAGGCTGCAACGAGTTATATCTGCAGAACCGAGTCTGTATCATTCGTCTATCATTCGGTCTATCCATCCGTCCGGACGGCAATCCCTTGAAGTTATGAAAAAAACAAACTTTACTAGCAAACGAACGAACAATGAAAGACGAAAGAACGAACAAAACAAAACATTAATTTATATTAACACTTTACAATATAACCCTTTATAAAATATACAACCCTATTTAAAATATAGTTATATATTAAACGGGTCTTATCGCGATTATTTATTAGGTAAAACGTAATTACCTTATTTCCCAACGTTTCGGCAGCGTTAAATAATCGCGATTTGACCCGTTTAATATATAACTATATTTTAAATAGGGTATGTATGAGTATCGCGAATCATTAGGAAATCCTATTTAAAATATTAATAATAATTATAAAAGTTTGTGACATTGCTTGGATGTTTGTTACGCAACAACTGAGAGGATTTACATGAACCTTGGCGTACAAATAGACCAAGATCTGCATAGACACATGGAATACTTGATATTCCGGCGGTGGAAGGCACGTGGGATGTATTTTTATAGTTTCTGGAACATTTTTTCAAGCCAAAAACTAAGATATTTATTGATTGCGATACCATGGCAACAAGAATCGTGTAAACGGACTCTGTGGCCGTACAAATTTTGCCGGGACAGCATGTTAACTACGAGTATATCTACAAATTAATTGAGATTGCACAATGAGATAACTTGTACCAACGTTACCTGTATAATAGCCATATCAATCTGATAAATGGCTTGCACGCTGATAATGCATGTTGGCTTTAGCTAAACGTTATTACAAGACAATCACGTCATCTACAGGCGATCCGGCCGAGACCATAATCCTAATTGTCATAGCAGCCGATACGCTGAGCCAAATACAGTATTGTCATCAAAAGGTCGTAGTTCAATTCCCGAGCAAAATTAGCAATTAAATGAATAGTAACATTTACGTACCTATTTACAATAAATATTGGCATATAAATACTGGTGATATCTTGCGAAGAAGTCGGTTCTTAAAACCGTTGGAGTAAACTTGTTCTTGAGTGGAGACCGCGACTCGGTGAACGTAGTGTTGGACGCCCTCCGAAAAGTTGGGATGATGATCTGCGAAAAACTGCCGGCAGATACTGGAGAAGCTGAAGACAGGGTGCTATGGCGCTCATTAGGGGAGGGCTATGTCCAGCAGTGGACTACATAATATAGCCTGAAGAAGAAGAAAAATAAATATTAACTTTGTATAGTATAATGTCTCGAGACCGCTTGCCACTGGGGAGAGTTCTCAAGATGCTGGCAGCTTTCTTCATGGCCAGGCTGTTGTGGTGATCGAGGTAGTTAATACTATTAACAGACATTCGCACTTGGTATAGGCCGGACAGCGGATTCGCTACGCTCCATACCATATCCGTTCGTCTGAAAAGTTGTCTGCCGAACACAATTAGTACAATTAGTATTAACAGACGCTCGAACATGGCACTTGCCGGACAGCGGATTTGGTACGCTTCATACCATATCCGTTCGTCTGAAAAGTTGTCTACCGAACATAATAGTATTATTAGTAATTATTTTATTTATTTATATTTTATTAATTATATTATTTTTATGCACTAACCCGTGCTAAGGACAATTTTAAAAACCTATAGAGGTTAAAATTCCACCACCACATTCGAAGAAAGTATTGTAAAGCGGTTCGCAATTTCACTGATGCCGGTGAGTCACCCATTAGCTCAGTTGGGAGAGCGCTGGCATCAGCTGAGAGGGTGGAATTATTAGCCTCTAAATAGGTTTTTAGTACTATTAGTGCTAACGGACGATCAAACTTCGTACGGGCCGGGCAGCGGATTGGATATACCATCGGAGCCGAGCGAACACGAAATGGTACTAATTATGTTCTGCAGACAACTATCCGGACGAAGCGTACAGAATCCACTGTCCGGCCCTTACCAAGTTCGATCATCTGATAATAGTATATGAGACCTCTTAGGTCGCCTGACGAATCGATGAGGTGCATTGAGTGCTTTTGCAACGTTTACTAGCCTTAGGCCCCCAAAAACCCTTCGTAGGACCCATTTTACCTTTAAACTAAGACTAAATTACGCTTTTATGCATATTGGCTAATAAGCTAACCTAGTTCTTAATGAAACAGAACATTTTAAAAACCCAAGCAGCTAACGTGTTCTGCTAAATTAAACAAGGAAACAAACACAGGATTGAATCATCAAATTAAGCACGGGACAAACGAAAAGAGTATCTTCTTCCAGTGTAAAGCACTCTCTCAAAGTATAATCACTTTCTAATGTATTAGTCCAGTTCATCCAAAGGTTATCTGGAAGAGATCACTTTTAGTGGTAAGGCCGCCGTCTGTACTCTTAGGTTAAGAAATATCTGTGTAATTTCCATTTTTATGTACAATAAAGTGTTCTCTATCTATCTATCTATAAAAGACTATCGCGTATAATGGATCGGTTTTCTTTGGATGATAAGGGTGACTTGACGACATTTATGTTCATACAACGGCCGTCCAAGGGCGTGGTAAATTTATAAAACTAGATGTCATAACGTCTTATCGTTTATAGGGAAGAGCGGGTGATCGTGCTCTTCAACTGTGAAGGGAAACTTCCCCCCAGATATATTGTATGCCTGGGGACGGCTGGTCTGACTGCAGTTAATCGGATGTTATATGTATTTGTGGTATGTCATTATGTGAAATACTTTAATTGCGCGATGCAGGAATCGCGGAGATTGTAGTGCGCGCACTGAGTTGACATGTGCTTGTTCAATGTAAACCCGCCCATTGAATGTTAATCTGACGTTTGTGATAGCAATTACTATTGAATCTGACAATTAGATAACTGAAATCATTTAACATTCTGTGCGCGTATTATAGGATAGTCAACAACATAATGGTTCTATTATAGTAGCGTAGTCAGACTACCATTGATTTCACTCACGAATCGCTGATGTTCTATAAAGTGTTTGTGGACCCTAATCCGCTATTTGACCCGTATCAAATTTGAACCGATAAATGAATAATATTTCCTATAGTATTTAACGTAAGAAACCGAAATATATTGATTTTGCTAAGTAAGTATGCAGGATGGCTGCAAAATTTGCAAAGTAAAAAAAAATTCCTCGTTTAATTCGTAACGGCGAAACGCTATGCGCCATCTTGAAACCATCTAAAGTATGTAAACAAACATCTTTCGGCCAGAGCCAGTGGACATTGATTATTATAGGACTTACATCAAAGTGATCTTCACATAAATACACCCGAGTTTCAATTAATAAAGAGTCGGGGGTCTCTTTTGGCAAGTATGAGCCAAGTTTTTCGAATGTTAATTTCACTGGGTACACGAATCTACAACTTCCCGGGGTCTTTATTGGCGTGTTTTTTCATTCTCAAACAATGCAATAATGATATTGGTATATTTTGGATGTAAATTCGATGAAATCATGGTTGCGTTGTTGTTATTTCACTATGCTCAGAGATCACTTACAGAAAATTGAATGTCAAACTTTGTTTACAATTTTTTGGACTTCAAACCATAGACAAAAATGGCTGACCGCGTTTTTGGCTGTTTAGGAAAATAACGATTAAAAATATATTTTTATGTTGCTTTTAGGTCCTCAAAAAATATACTAAAATATTTTTTGGTCTAATGGAAGAGTTATTTACCGTTAAAGACTTACTTGAAAAGAGAGTCAAATAGCGGATTGTATAAATTTTTGCCATCAACACGCTAAGTTTAATTTATGTAGCTTATGTTCCACTGCGGGGCACAGGCCTTCTCTCAGATAGAGTGTAATAAGGTTATAGAATTCGTGTATTTTAAGTTAATAGACAATTTTTTTTGGCACTCATACTTTCTAGTCCAAGGGTCTAACCCAAACTTGACTAAGAGCCGACAACTTCTAAAGAGAATACCCAGTATCGTGAAACCATGAAATTACCAAAGCGCGAGTAAAGGAACGTATACAAATGCTTCCACTCTGCTACTCCGAATCCTAGGCCAAGATTAATTCCTAGCTCAGTCTAAAGCGCTCCCAAGAGGCTCTACAGTTCTACGCAGTAAAGTTGCCATAACAAAATTTTTATTTTGACATGGCAATACTATGTGAAAATGAAAAGTTCCGAATGTATAGCAATGATCTTTACTATTATTTTATTATTAATATAATGTGTGTTTACCACTTGTTCAATGAAGGATTTTTTTATCTAATATTTTTGACCGACTCGCTAGATAAGATAAGATAAGAATATTCTTTATTGTACACCAGAGCACATATTATAAAGCATGTAAAGATACAAAGTACAATTGGCGGCCTTATTGCTAAGAGAAATTTCTTCCAGACAACTTTACGACGGAAAGTTGCTGAAGGAAATGAGAGACATACAGATAAGGTTAGTATACAGGTTAACACTGCTGCCACTGCTGGACATAGCCCTCCCCTAAAGAGCGCCACGTTGTGCTATCATAGGGGGTGATGCCCATAATCCCCATGCTGGGCATGCGGGTTGGGGATCGCAGTTCGGTGGAATTGTACTGCAGGGGGCACTGCTGCCTACCCCCCGGTTTGTGTCCCTTAGTCGCCTTTTACGACACCCGCGGGAAGAATTGGGTTGGTGTTATTCTCTAGGCCGACACCACACAGCCAGGTTAACACGCTGGACTATTAAAAAAGATTGTATCATAGTGAACTAAGCTGAACCGTCGTACCAGTCAACGTCTAAATAATAAGTTTCCACTGTCTGGGTAGCCCAGTGGGTAGAACAATAGACGCGGAAGCGGGAGACCCAGGTTCCCTTTCCAGTGCGGGCATGACCCAAGGATTTGTTTTCTAGTACATTTGTGAAGATATAGTAGCAATACCACTCGCTAACGGTGAAAAAGAAAACATAGTGAGGAAACCTCACTATGTTTTTCTGAGGCCCTTGAAATTGCCAATCCGCGGTGGGCACGTGTGGTTATTAAGCCCAGACTCTCTCACTGAGAGAAGGCCTGTGCCCTGAAGACCGTCCAGTGGGACGTTTATAGGCCACATAAAAAAAGTTATCATTCCATTGAAACTAAACACTTTGACGTTATTTAAGTAAACATTTTGTTACAACAATAAATAAAAACAATTGAATTGAATGGAATCCAAGAAAAAATACAAAATTACTGAATACAATTAATCGACCACACAAGCATTAGCAAGACGCAAGCAAGCAGGTGTCGTAAAAGGCGACTAAGGGACACAAACCGGGGGGTGGGCAGCAGCGCCCCCTGCAGTACAATTCCACCAAACTGCGATCCCCAACCCGTATGCCCAGCGTGGGGATTATGGGCATTACCCCCTTATGGACCTAAACTTAACAATATAACGCAATGCGAGGCACCTAGGTTGTTCACGTCTGCTTAGTAATTAATGGGCACCAGTCGGGTTTTTGGTTCGATATCAACTCTTGTATCTCCCTGCTGGGGCACGGGTCTCTTCCTGCATCGGATGAAGGTTGGGCCTTACTCCACCACTGAGGCTGAGTCCGGGTTGGTGGAAAATTGTAAGACATTGGCGGGCCTTACTGTCAGAAGTTATCAAGCCGCCCATAAGTTCTCTGACACGGTTTAATGACATGGCACCAACCCCTTAACGTCCCTTATGAAGCACGGAAGCGCTCGGAAAAAGCGACAACAAGCGCGCCTATTATTACTGAACCCAAGTGATTGATTCCAATCACTCGGTTCCACTAGGCCACGAGCGCTTCTCAAATAGATTGTACTACTTGTTTATTTAACTAATTACTGTAGTTATATTAGACGTTAAGTATCTTCCTGAACTAGACACATTAATGATTGATACTTACAATCCGCTATTTGACTCTCTTTTCAAGTAAGGCTTAAATAGTAAATATATCTTCAATTAGACCAAAAAATATTTTAGTATATTTTTTGAGGACCTAAAAGCAACAAAAAATATATTTTAAAACTTTGCTTTGCTAAACAGCCAAAAACGAGGTCAGCCATTTTTGTCTATGGTTTGAAGACCTGAAGACTTGTAAACAATGTTTGACATTCAACATCTGTGAGTGATTTGTGAGCACAGTTAAATAACAAAAACGCAACCATGATTTCATCGAGTTTACATGGAAAATATAGCAGTTATCATTATTGCATTGTTCGAGAATGCAAAAACATGTCAATAAAGACCCCCGGGAAATTGTGGATTTGTGTACCCAGTGAAATAGACATACGAAAGAATTGGTTCAAACTTACCAAAAGAGACCCCGCCGTTGCTTTACTCGGGTGTGTATATGCGAAGATCACTTTGATGTTAGTTCTATAATAATCAATGTCCACTGGCTCTGGCTGACAGATGTTTGTTTACAAACCAAAGATGCTTTCAACATGGCAGATATCGTTTTCACCGTTCTGAATTAAAAGCGAAAAATATTTTTTTTTATTTGCAAATTTTGCAGCCATCCTCCATATTTACTTAGCTAAGTCAATATATTTCAGTTTCTTACGTTAAATACTACAGGAAATATTCATTTATCGCGTCAAATTTGATACGAGTCAAGGACCGGATTCATTCTCAAACTTTTCTTTGCATCCCACTCTCTCACCAAACTCCTCGTAATACATTTACACGCAGTATAGATGCAGTTGAAACAGACGAAAATAACACCTAAAACCTTTTGACATAAAGTAAATATTAACTGCAAGGGCAACGTGGCAATCAAGCTGCTAAAAGTCGTGTATTGGTGGCCCCATGATTGTTTCAATAAGTTTGAAGATAAGGGTCTTCACAAGATCTAGTCGGAGTCCTAGTGTGAAAATATGTCATGAGAGTTAAATTGTCACTCAACCCAGTTGGTAAGTTAGTGTTTTAGTAAAGTTGGAATTGGTCCCAGAAGATCTTTGAGAGATGTATGTGTGTGGATTAAGAGTTATGCAGCGTTGGAGTGGTCGGGTGTGGCTAGCGTACTCGTAGATTGGGGATAACCTATCCCCAATCTAAGCAAGCCGCACCCAACTGGGTATTGTCTGGGTCAGAATGTAATTGACACATCGCGACTTTTAACTTTTACAACGCGAGCCTGATGATGCCTTGTGTTAGAGGCGAAACGTGTCGCGTATTTTCTCACACAAGTATTGGTGTCGGTGGTGGTGTGTTCGTGTCTGCTTGGATATGTCTTATTTAATTTGTCATGTCAGACAGCATACAATTTATACATTGATAGCTCTGCATTGAATTTACGAAGGAATTTTCGAAATGTACTTTGTCCGTTATAATGTTACGTTTATATTTATTGTTCTTACATTTCTGTTCGTTTCATGGTTGTAGAATGTTTATGTGATGTTTGAGTATTGTTAAATAAATGCTAAATAAATGTTTTTGGCAATATATCTATCTATCTATCAATCATTGAGAGCCCGGAATCCCGGAATTCCGTAACTTAAGAGGGGAAAAGGAACCCTTGATCGCTTTATTGTACGTCCGTTTGTCTATACTCAAGCCTGAAAGAAATTGATTTTAGTAATAAGGCCGCCAATCGCACAATCTTTTTATATAATTTCTGTTAGTGTAACTTCTGTGTAACATTAAGAATATTCCACGTATCTATCATCCATTAAGTTGTAAAACAATTTACTATTTGCAGCAAAAAAACCTATATTTTAACACTCAAAGGAATCAAAATTTACAGGGTAATTCCTATTGACGTCATTTTGTATTATACTACAAACACAGGACAAAATTTGAAAACTATACATTAATAATTAAGTCATAAAAAAATATCGCTGAAGTTCGGGAAAAGGTCGAAAGAGTCTTACAGTTTTTTCCAAGCGTTTCCATTTTCTTTTTTCCCAAATTATTTATTACATGAACTTTAATTAAAATATTGACTGCCTCTATGGTCTGGCGGTTAACACGCTTGACTACCGAAACAGAGGTCATGCGTTCGATTCCAACTGGGACCGTACGAGATCAGTACCAATAGCCTCAGTCTTGGTGAATTACCATGTTTGTGGTGTCCTTGCCTGGCTATCATAGCACAAGGTATCCTACTTTGGGACCAGGGCAATGGGCAGTGATTGCGTTGTGTGGAAGTCTTTATTATCTATTTATATATAAAAATGGATCGTTGTTCGTTAGTCTCACTAAAACTCGAGAATGGCTGGACCAATTTGGCAGATTTGTGGTCTTTTATTTTTCTAGAACTCCAGGGCAGGTTTAAATGGTAAAAAAATATGGAGATGTTACGAAAACTTTGGCGGTACGAAGTTCGCCGGGACAGCTAGTTTATAAATAAATTACTCGCACTTGTTCGGTATTTTTTTTAATAAAACTGTTACTAAGCAAATGTTTCAGATTTGTTGCATTTATTGTGGGGCAGCTTGGAACATAGTAACGGGGAAATCAAAGGGGCTCGCATGTGCTAATAATGACATCGACATGTGACGCCTATGTTAGAAAATTTAAATTAACGGTATGATTTTTATGCTGACAAGAATTTATTAAAACATTTATAGAAATGAATCTGAATATGAAATGAATGAATTTTAGATTGGCAAAAATTGCGTAACTTATAAGAGAATTTTACTAAATGGATAGGTAGATCGATAGACAGATGGATAGAATATTGTTGAAAAAAATATCTTAAATTTTTGTTCCTAAATTACCACAGTATAGAGTCAAGTCTAGCGTGAATCCTCTGTATTTTTTTACCGTGTATTAGTATATAATAGTAAACATGGAACATAGATTTATTTTAATTAAAGTTCATGTAATAAATCATTTGGGGAAAAAGAAAATGGAAACGCTTGGAAAAAACTGTAAGGCTTTTTCGACCTTTTCCCGAACTTCAGCGATATTTTTTTATGACTTAATTATTAATGTATAGTTTTCAAATTTTGTCCTGTGTTTTTAGTATAATACAATATGACGTCAATGGGAATTACCCTGTAAATTTTGATACCCTATGTTCCATGTGAACGCAATTTTTTTTATCTTTTGAGTGGTGTTTAAATAAATACTCGACTGGCCTGCAAAACTATGTACACTTTTAACATTTTCACTTTTTCCAAACTTAAAAACCTATTTAGAGGCTAAAAATTTCACCCATGCCGGGATTCGAACCCGCAACCTCTGGCTATCCGTACCAGCGCTCTACCAATTGAGCCAATGGGCGACTCACGACATCAGTGAAATTTCGAACCTCTTTACAATATTCTCTGTAATCTGTAATATTCTTTTCCAAACTGTTAGATATTTGAAATAAGAAAACGTTTTATACAAAATTTTATCAGTTTTCTTTGATAGATCAATTTAATATTTAATTATCTAATAAAATTAATTTTAGTAACAAAATTTGATACTTTATTATCGAACGTATATCTTGTGTACTTAAAAGGTTATTGCAATTTTAAAAGTGTGATACTTAGGCAGGCCAGTGTATTTTCACGTTTACCTAATTAACTAGCTCATTGTATACCCATCAATATCCTTTCTCTAGTCTCATTAATTTAGCGGCTAGCCATAAACCCTAATAAGCTACGCCACACGCCCCCAGCTCACCCTTGTCCAATAAGTTACGTTCAGATACAGACGATTATCAGTCGGCTAATTAAAGAAACGGTCTGAATCTATTCAACCTTATTGTATAGAATCAGGCGTTACTTTGCGGAAATCCATAATAGCATTAAAATGAGAAAATTACTTTGCTAAATTCCGCTAAAATCACACAAGCACCATGCGGTTAGTTAATGCATGCAAGTGGGAGGGAGGGCGGTGCAACTAACCGCATGGTGCTTGTGGGATTTTTGGCGGAATTTTGCAAATTAATTTTCACATTTTAATCGTATTCAACTTTAAGTATTTGCTATTTTATTGATTATCTATAGGGGATTAGAATGAAACTGAAAAAAAGTGAAAAGTCAATAAGTTTATATATATATATATATATATATATATATATATATATATATGGTTCAAGTATGTAAAACAATGTACAATTTTAAATATTATTGAACATCTGTAACAGAATTTTTAGTCATAAGTCTGATTTAATACCCAATATGATAATTTTAATTTCGTTCAATTTCATTTTATTATTCTAACTGATTTTTCTGATTTTTCTATCGGAATAAGATCTTTTCCGGCAGTAAAACGTAACCTAAGCGGTAATCCAGGGTGCCAGCTAAGTTCATACCAAATTTTATTAATATCGCTCTAGCCGTTTACACGTGTGAAGTAACAAACATACACACTAACAAACTTTCGCCTTTATCATATTAGTGTGAATATCAGAAACGAGCAACCGACGTCGTCATCGTCATCGTCGTCGTCGTCAGGCTGTACTAGTCCACTGCTGGACATAGCCCTCCCCTCATGAGCGCCACAGCGCCCTGTCTTCAGCTTGTCGCATCCAGCATCTGCCTGCAATTTTTCGCAGATGACGACCCCACCGACGACGTGATCTATTATAAATTTATACATAAAGGTCTCGCTCCAAGATGTAGTCCGATTTTTTACAAACTAGATACGTACCGACAGGGCACTATGGCCCTCTTGTGTCAGCCTTAGACTCCACGGAGGAGTAAAAGGACCAAAGAAGATGACATCGAAACAAAACTTTCCCAATACGTTAACATAAATACTAATGCGTGTAAAAAAATTTAAAAGGACACAAAATGTTTAAAAACCTATTTAGAGACTAAAAATTCTGCCCATTCCGGGTCTCGAACCCTCGTCCTCTGACTGCATGGGCGGAATTTTCAGCCTATAAATAGTTCTTTAAAAAATTGTCCTCAGCACGGGTTAGTGCAACGAAAAGAATATAAACACAAATTGTTGTTTGATCGTGCTAAAACTGAAAATAAAACATAAATTATAGCCGCATAAGACTTTTCACAGCAACAATTCTCAAGGCTGGTATTTGATCTTGTTAAGTTTGTTTATCAAATCAAACCTTGATTGGTGTCCTCTTAACGTATTGGCAATCTTTCAGTTTCATCCGGCATGTCGTTGGTAAAATAATAAAAACCGAAGTACATTGATCTCTGAGGAGCCCCCCTAGCTGCTCTGTGTCTGAACGCAACTATACGGACTGTAAAAGATAATTGCTAATTATTGCCCCTTCCGTGGAATCCTTTATTAGTGGACACTGGCTTATGTCACTAGGCCCGGGCACCCCTGTTATTGGGAGGTATTTAGCCAAGTTCACGATAATTGCGTGGGCTTCCAAAAGTGCTACCGGCTGAAGTAGCTTGAGAAATTGCCCTGGGGATACGTTTACAATGCAAATACTCGTCAGTAAGTACTCGAGTAAAATCCTGTACAATTTTGTGTCAATTACGCACAGGTATGACGCAATAGGGGGAACAAACGTAACCTTTGATGTTCTATACAAAACAAGGTGCCTAAATACATTTTATAAGTTATTTCTTTCTTAATTAAAAAATACCTCAACATTTGTGACAAAGTTATAGATATATAAAACGGGTCTTAATCGCGATTATTTATGGGTAAAATGTAATTACCTTCATTCCTTATGTATGAGAATCGCGAGTCATTAAGAAAACTATTCGTTAAATAAAAACGGTTAAAAACGTTAAATAAAATAAAAACTGTGTAGTTTTATCTGCTGTCATAAAAAAAAAAGTTGAGTATACTTATAACAATAAGAAAATTACTCTTATGTTTACTTGCTCTTCCAATTTTGATGTGCATTTTAATTAATATTACCTTCCATTTTTCTTAAATCTCTCTTTTTCTCATAGTCATGCCATAAAGTATAGCGCATATTATACAATTTGGGTTGAAAACGAATTTATATCTGTTGCAAGTGAAGGATTTTTACAATAGAATCATCTATTGCCTTCGTTTTATTAAATTCGTTCTCTATTCACTAATTGCATAATTTGAAGTATTGCTCAGTTGAAGTGGCAGTGGGCGGGACACATAGCTCGAAGAACTGGTGGCCGTTGGGATGATATAGTTCTGAACTGGCGACCGCGGATCAGACGACGCAGCGTGGGCAGCCCTTCCACCAGATGGTCTGAAGATCTGCTTACGGTGGCGGGGAGTCGCTGGATGCGGGTGGCACAAGACCGTGAAGCTTGGAAAACCATGAGGGAGGCCTATGGCCGACAGTGGGCGTCAAATAGCTGATGACGATGAAAAATAATATATTATACTATTAAAATGACACTTAACAAATTTTATCTGAAAACCTATTTAGAGGCTAAAAATTTCACCCATAGCCATAGCCAGAGGTTGCGGGTTCGAATCCCGGCATGGGTGAAATTTTTAGCCTCTAAATAGGTTTTTAAATTTGTTCCTTAGCACGGGTTAGTGCATTAAAAATAAAAATAGTGTAAATTTTATCTGTACAACAAATATTTTCTTTAAATATGTTTAGCTTAAAAACCTACTCGTATATAGAGGCTAAAAGTTCCACCCACGCCGAGATCATTCCGATGTAAAACCTAGCTGCAAAGTAAGGTATTCGGGGCTGCAAGTGATGCAAATTACTTCAGCCAGATGTTGCTGCCTGTACGTAATACAGAGAGTAGTTAGTTAGACCTGAGATTTCCGCACTTAGCCTCATAGTTGGGCCATTGTACATAGCAAGCGCTGAGGTACCTACGCTAACACCTCAGACACTAGGGTTTTCTTACGATGTTTTCCTTCACCGTCAGCGAGTAGTATTGCTACTATAATTTCACAAATGCACATAACTTAGAAAAAATGAGGTAAAAAAACCCACGACTTCCCGATTGAGAAGCCGGCGTTCTACACCGCTCCGCTACCATTGCTCATACAGATAGTATTGTAAAGAGGTTCGAAATTTCACTGATGCCGGTGAGTCGCCCATTAGCGCAGTTGGGAGAGCACTGGAACGGTTAGCTAGAGGTCGCTGGTTCGAGTCCCGGCATGGGTAGAATTATTAGCCTCTAAATAGGTACTTTTAAATTGTCCTTAGCACGGGTTAGTGCACTAAAACGAATATAATATTTTTAAATTTTCTTTCCACGGTCACGCTAGTATTCTTCTTCAGGCCATATTAGACCACTGCTGGACATAGCCCTCCCCTAATGAGCGCCATAGCGCAAGGTTGTGCCATCATTGGGGGGTAGTGCCCATAATCCCCACGCTGGGCATCTGGGTTGGGGATCGCAGTTTGGTGGAATTGTACTGCAATTGTACGGCGCTCCTGCCCACCCCCCGGTTTGTGTCCCTTACTCGCCTTTTACGACACCCGCAGGAAGAATTTGGGTTGGTGCTATTCTCTAGGCCGACACCACACAGTAGTATTGCCTTCTTCTCATTGTTCTACTTATGGTGCCACCGAGAAGCGAAGCTTAGCAGTCAGCTCCGCAGTGTTACTCCCTGGGACCTGTTAAATACATCTAGGAGAGGAAACCAATTCACGTCTCGCCTAATTTGCCCGTACCTATTTGCCGTCGGTTGAAACCTCTCTAGTCAAACTTTAATTAATATTCCATTTCTTGTTGCACCGTAGAGTTGAACAGGAAGTAGCAATGACTCACGAAATACTCGTACAGAGGATTCAAGTGTCGTCGTCGTCGTCGTCGTCAGGTTATACTAGTCCACTGCTGGGCATAGCCCTCCCCTAAAGAGCGCCACGTTGTGCTATCATAGGGGGTAATGCCCATAATCCCCACGTTGGGCATGCGGATTCACGTGTAAAGTGTAGTAAGAAAAACTGTTTTATACGGATTCTACTCGTTTATTTTACATTTTTATAATTTTGCGACGTTTTGGCACTTTTTCTGGTGCCGTGGTCTCGAAAGACTGAGGTGACAGGCGTCTTTTTGAAAGCAGTAACTGTTAGTTTACTACCCTCGGCAAAAATTACAAAACTTAATTATGAAGTTACGTTCCAAAATAGGCAAACCAATTATTTTATATAAAGTCAACAATATTGATTATTTTTGAACTAAAACTTTCGTAAGCACAACACATTGTAGACTTTTAGTCCGGATTTACTTACGGGTGTTGTTATATCGGAAAAGTCCGACCAGGTTTCGGTCCGATTCGCAGAGCTTAATCATGGTGAGCAGAGACGGAGCTCGCGTCGTCGGTTGCTCGTCTCACACTGAGTGAGACTTGTGTGAGACGAGCAACCGACGACGCGACCTCCGTCTCTGAGTGAGACTTGTGTAAGTAAGTCCGGACTAAAAGTCTACAATATTGATTATTAGTAATTGATCGGTCGGAAAATTGTAAAAAAGTGAAATAAACGAGTAAAATCCGTATAAAAACAGTTTTTATTATGTCTAGTGCTCGTTCAGAAAATACTGTAATGTGAAGTAGTTACCTGCTTGATGCCGGAGTACCACATCATCATCAACCCGTTATGTCCTCACCGAGGGGCACGGGTCTCTTCCCTGAGGAAGATACAGGCCCTACTCCACCACCGGGCCAAGTCCGGATCGGTGGAGGCTTGCAAGACTAGAGTCTTACTGTTCGAAGTTTTCGAGCCACCCTAGGGCTTTTGACTTGGCTTAACGACTGCCATCCATCGACGGCAGCCGGCACCAGTTAGTAGATGCCTTATCATCATCAACCCGTTATGTCCCCACCAAGGGGCACGGGTCTCTCCCCGAGGAAGGTATAGGCTATACTCCACCAAGGGGGCAAGGATCCGGATCGATGGAGTAGATACCTGTTTACAATTAAAGGTTGTTTAGGCGCAACGCGGTCCTAACTAGCGTTACCAGTGGAACAAAAATCGTAACTTCTTTTATGTTACGTTTCTTTCTAAATGATCAAAACCGAGACTTAAATCGCTTTCCGCCATGAAATTTGCCATGAATATTTTGCGCTCAGCGACTCTGTAATTAAGTTTTTATCCCTTAACTTAAACTTCCGAGGCTTTTGCTGTAAATCAGCGTCAGCAGTGGAGCATGTTCCCTGGCGACTTTAAGCTGAGCATATAGGCCTTTTGCCAAATAGAATAGAATGCATTTATTGACATTTTAAGACAAAGGGTCGAGGCTCAGCATATTGCAACCAAGTCCACACAGTGATCTTGGCAGCGCTGATTTTCAGCAACTACCCGTAAATAACTAAAACTAAACTTAAATTGTAGGAGAAGGCTGACAAACATATATACACTACATATTACTACTTATAATATTACATTTAATAATAACTACATACCTACATATTAGTTCAACAACAAATCTAGTTCTTAAGAAATTTTCTCAGTTATTGTACCTTGTTTATTTTTTTTTTTTGTTGGCAATAGAAACATTTCACTTTCAAAATTGAAATAGATTTAGGTCCTATAACGCTGATTCGATTCAATTCAATTTATTTCAACGTAAATAATTTACATTCTGTTTGCTGAATGTCAAAGTACAATGTAACATGAAAGTGAAAGTGAAAGCCGCCGCCTTCGGGCCGTAATGTAGTGGAGAAAAAGGCAGCGGGAAAAAAAACTCCACTCTGACCATCTTTTCTCAAGTCCTCTTAAATCTAATACATTAGATACCACTTATACGCATAAGATCCCATGATTGCCATTTATAACTTTAAATGCTAAGGCATTATTAAATAATATTTTTTTTACATTCTTAGTTCTAGGCTGTATGTTCCAAAAAAAGTTAACAAAGGTATTAAGATTTTCCTTGTTTACTTTTTTTTAAACGTACGTTAATAGTACGTTACCCAACTAGGGTGGTAATAGAAAGAAAGGCCGAGATCGCAGAAGTTTGCGGCCCGAGCTGCAAGCGAGGGACGTAAATATGCGATCGAGAGCTTTCTTTATTACCTCCCGTGTTGTGTACATCTTTTTATGTCTACACTTGGCCAGAAAGGGGCTTTTCCGTACGCGCAGCGTGCGGGAAAAGCCACTTTATTGCCAAGTGTGGCATAAAATAAGTTATGATTGTTATTCCACCGGTGACTCTAGTAAGCACTTCAAAGCGACTAAATCAGTCTGCGGGAGGACATTCTGTGTTCTGCTATTTATTGAGATCACTGCAGCAAATTGCATGAATTCATAGCGTTCTCGAGTTAGAAACCAATGTAGTTCACGAAATTATCCTTTATGTTAATTTTAGTCCACAAACAACCATTTGGAAACTCGACTGGCATTTGAACTCGTACAATGTTGTCAGACTAATTTTAGGGTCGACGGACATACGAGTGATTCGAAACCCATTTTTTTACAATGAGCCATTTTCAGCACAAGTTCTCAATTTATTTCATAGATGGCGCTTATAGGCGTGGCCATAGAAGAACGGAATATGGCTGTCAAAATTAATCAAAATTAATTAACAAAATTAAAAAAAAATAATCAAAAACAAAATGTTGATCTAGCGATGTAAGTAGCTGCTAAAGATAAAACTTTCAGTGGACAGCTGATGGCCTTTGCATTGTGTAGCACAGACAATGTGGTCGAATACAGAGTGTACATGACTGTAATGGTGGGTCAGCTGTCTACTGTACCTACTTTTACATTAATTTTATGGAATAGTTACCATTTACTGCATTAAAAATAAAAATAGTATAATCATGTGGGTACAGTGATATCGTTCCGATGTTAAACCTAACTGCAAAGTAGGTAGTCGGGGCTTTAAGTAATGCAATTTGCTTAAGTCAGATGTCGCTGCCTGTACGTAATACAGAGAATAGTGTAAAGAGGTTCGAAATTTCACTGATGCCGTGAGTCGCCCATTGGCTCAATTGGTAGAGCGCTGGTACGGATAGCCAGAGGTTGCGGGTTCGAATCCCGGCGTGGGTGAAATTTTTAGCCTCTAAATAGGTTTTTAAATTTGTTCCTTAGCACGGGTTAGTGCATTAAAAATAAAAATAGTATAATCATGTGGGTACAGTGATATCGTTCCGATGTTAAACCTAACTGCAAAGTAGGTAGTCGGGGCTTTAAGTAATGCAATTTGCTTAAGTCAGATGTCGCTGCCTGTACGTAATACAGAGAATAGTGTAAAGAGGTTCGAAATTTCACTGATGCCGTGAGCCGCCCATTGGCTCAATTGGTAGAGCGCTGGTACGGATAGCCAGAGGTTGCGGGTTCGAATCCCGGCGTGGGTGAAATTTTTAGCCTCTAAATAGGTTTTTAAATTTGTTCCTTAGCACGGGTTAGTGCATTTAAAATAAAAATAGTATAATAGTTACCATTTATGTTAAAAGAGTGCGATTAATTCGCCAACAAACTGCCACGCAGTTTGGCGAATAATTTATAAAATTTAAAACTCTGCGATAGAAACGTAAGTCAATAAATTAAATAAAAAAATCTGCGCTGAGGAAAATTTGACAGACGTGTCCCTACATAGTTATATATTAAACGGGTCAAATCGCGATTATTTATTAGGTAAAACGTAATTACCTTATTTCCCGTCGTTTCGGCAGCGTTACAGTTGCCGTGGTCTCGGGTAGACTAACTATGTATGAGTATCGCGAATCATTAAGAAAAACGTGTCCCTGTTCTTGTATGGGCACGCCTATACGCGTCATGTATGAAGTGCTTTAAGAATTTGTGCTGAAAACAGCTCATTAAAACTGTTTTTTTACGGATTTATGCTCGTTTAATACATTTTACAATTTTCCGACGTTTCGGCACTTTTTCAGGTGCCGTGGTCTCGGATGACGCCACGAAATGTCATCCGAGCCCACGGCACCTGAAAAAGTGCCGAAACGTCGGAAAATTGTAAAAATGTAATAAACGAGCATAAATCCGTTTAAAAACAGTTTTAATTATGTCTAGTGCTCGTGTTAACCTTAGAAAATACAATTTCTTTATGGCAATGAAAACTTTTATAAGCAAATCAACTTTGAGCTATATATTTATTTATGATTTACTCTGTATTGTATTTTATTTATTTATATTTACAGGTGCTTAGTCTATGTAGTGTATTATTTCTGCTCAGGTTATTGGTAAGGGTTTTTGCAGTCTATGTAGTTTATTTTGTACACGTATATAGACCAGTTCTTTACTGCTGCTCCGACTCTCCAAAGTTTGCTGGAAGAAATCTCGTAATATCCTTATATGATGTTTCGTGTGCAATAAAGTAATAATAATAATAATAATCAAATCAATTTATTTTCTACCAACCCGGACTTGGCCTCCATGGTGGAGTATGGCCTAACCCTTCAGCGATGCAGAAAGAGACCCGTGCCCTAGCACTGAGGACAGACAAAGGGTTGAATCATCAAGCGAATTTTACTGTTATTACTAATTTAAAAACCTATTTAGAGGCTAAAAATTTCACCCATGCCGGGATTCGAACCCGCAACCTCTGGCTATCCGTACCAGCGCTCTACCAATTGAGCCAATGGGCGACTCACGACATCAGTGAAATTTCGAACCTCTTTACAATATTCTCTGTATTACGTACAGGCAGCGACATCTGACTTAAGCAAATTGTATTACTTACAGCCCCGACTACCTACTTTGCAGTTAGGTTTAACATCGGAACGATATCACTGTACCCACATGATGTTATAATACTGACAAATTTTATACAGCAAAACTTAGAAAAAAAACCTTTTAATGTGTTTATTACCCGACTGCGGCGAAGCCCAAAAGGAGGGTAATGTGTTAAGTTCGTATTTTTTCTAATGTGTACAGTAAAGAGTTCTAATCTAAAGTAGGTAGATAGGGAGAATATTCTTTATTGCACACAAAAATTACGGTGACAGAAATTACATACAAATATTGAATTCTTTTTGTTGCACTAACCCGTGCTAAGGACAATTTTTAAAAACCTATTCAGATGTAAAACCTAACTGCAAAGAAGTTACTCGAGACTGCAATGCAAATTACTTCAGCCAGATGACACTGCATGTAAATAATATTGTAAGAGAATATTGTAAAGAGGTTCGAAATTTCGTTGATGTCGGTACTTGCCCATTATCTCGGTTGGGAGAGTGCTGGCACGGTTAGCCAGAGGTCGCGGGTTCGAGTCCCGGCATGGGTAGAATTTATAGCCTCTAAACAGGTTTTTAAAAATATAGCACAATTTACTTATTTATTATCGCTGACCCAAGAATTAATGTTTAAGCACCTGCCTGTATCATAAAACAACAAATTTATAGTTTTTATGACAATTTGATACGCCTTGCGCAGCCGAATCTTCCTATCTGTTATCTGTAGTTTAACAACTTTGCAATGTACATCAAATTGTCTTAGTAAGCGGCTTCTCAATCGGCATGTCCTGGGTTCATAACCCGTATTAATGTACCAATTAATTTGTTTTCTAATTCGTACATCTGTGTAGTTCGTAATAATGGCTGTGAGGGAAAACAAGAGGAAACCCTAGTGCCTGAATAGTTCACATCCTCAGCGCTTGCCACGTACGTCCAACTATCGAACGAACTAACTAATCTTGTTATGTAAGTTTGTCTCAGATTAAACTTTTACGGAATTACGAATTAGGGCTAATATAATTTTACTATGTTCCCGTTTAATGCACTCCACAATGTTTTTCTTTTTATGCTTCAAGTTATACTTGTGAAAAGTGAATTAAACTGTGTTAACTGAAATAAAATATATTTAGTTCAAATTATGGGTTACAGTGTTTATGCTAAGTTCTCTGTATGTACCTAATGATTAATTGATATCGTTCGTTTGTATGTCCCCACTGCTGGGGCATGGGTCTGATCCTGTATTTTAGGAAGGTTAGGCCATTCTCCACCACGAGAGCCAAGTCCGGGTTGGTGGAGGATTGTAAGACAGTGGCGGGCCTTACGTTTAGAAGTTGCCAAGCCGCCCCTCTGACGTGGCTTAGCGACTGCCATTACATGTCAGCTAGCACCAACGGCTTAACGTGCCTTGTGAAGCACGGAAGCGTTCGGAAAAATTACAGATGCCACGAATTAGTACCTAAAATGATGTGCCAATAAATAATTGATTTATGTATCAATCAATATCGCAGAGTACAACTGATCATTGTCCTATATAAAAAAATGTCCATTACATTTAAAAAATATGGTTTTAAATGTTATCTTTCTAAATCATTATCGTTAAACGGTGTCTTTTAGCGCCACTACGAAGAAGAACACTTGAAAAAGTAGACAAAAAATACATAAAAACAAATAAAAATATGCATGTAAATTAGAACAGATAGGTAGATAGACAGAATATTCTTTATTGCATGTACACCAGGAATTACAAAAGAGACTTAAAAAATAGCAGTAAAGTACAAGTGGCGGCCTTATTACTAAAAGTAATTTCTTCCAGACAACCATTAACTGACCAGAAGTTTTTAAACTCATAAACTTTTATAGAATGTAGGAATAATACGCTATTACTGCATTCCTTTAAAGCTTTTTAGCCTACGTGTAATTTACTTTGGTCCCGCTTGCTTAGTTTCAAATACAATAGACTTATCTAGGCTTAAATTCGATAGACTTATCTTCTTAAGACTTTTAGTTATCAGGTTTTTCTTCTTACCGTAGCTTTTTACTTCATTCATTTCAGAGTTTCCAGTGACCTTTTCCAACATTTTCCTTGATATTGCCAAAACTTTTCAATGGATTTGTTGAAGCCGTCTGGCCTCTGACTGGTCATATACGTCATAGATTCCATTTTATTCGATTTTGGTCTCGACGGCTACAAACAATCTTCAAAATACGATTACATCCAATAATTTATAATAGGGATTGATATTTTTTTAAATATTAAGTAAGATTATTCAGTGAAGTAGAGCTATTAAATACATTGACATACATTTCCACAGCGCTTTCCATATTTTAATAATTTCACGAGCAGAAACAATCTGAATGCATTGATTAGATTCAGATTTGATTAATACACCTTATTTTACACCATACATTCTGTCAGTACAGGGAAAACTTGAACTTGAATTGTATGTATCATCTTCTTCAGGCTATATTAGTCCACTGATGGGCATAGCCCTCCCCTAATGAGGGCCATAGCGCTAGGTTGTGCACTCATTGGGGGGTAATACCCATAATCCCCACGCTGGGCATGCGGGTTGGGGATCGCAGTTTGGTGGAATTGTACTACAGGGGGCGCTGCTGCTCACCCCCCGGTTTGTGTCCCTTAGTCGCCTTTTACGACACCCGCGGGAAGAATTTGGGTTGGTGCTATTCTCTAGGCCAACACCACACAGCAATTGTATGTATGTATACATACATATATACATACATTTAATTTCTTAATGTAGCCTATAAACGTCTCACTGCAGAGAACAGTCCGTCTCTCAGAGAGACTATGGGCTTATTAATTACCACGCGTGCCCACCACCAATTTGCAATTTTAACCGCTGACGTACATACATACATACATGCATGCATGCATACACACATACATACATACATACATACATACATACATACATACATACATACATACATACATACATACATACATACATACATACATACATACATACATACATACATACATACATACATACATACATACATACATACATACATACATACATACATACATACATACATACATACATACATACATACATACATACATACATACAAACAAACAAACAAACAAACGCTCAGAAAACATCAACCTCCTTAAATTGCGTAGTCGGATAAAAATGCACCCAATTAGTAGATAATTGCCACGAAGCCACATAGTGACGCCAAAATACATGGGACAAAACCTCTGCGTTTAAATCTTGCTTTTAATAAGCTGCGTTGAAATATATGCGCGTAGCGAGGGCGGTCGGCAATAAAGTATAAAGGATGAGTGTTAATCTCAAGCACCCAATAGTTGTGTACAGAAACATCAGACCACGACACAGAAATATCAGACCTAATGTCGGAATTTTACCGTTAATGTACTAGAAAGTCGCTTCTTTCGACTTTTCCGTAACCACGATACTAAGTGCTCTGGTAGTTAGATAAATAAATAAATAATAAAAAATTAATATTCATCGACATACTACACAGATCTTGTTAGCCCTATACTAAGTACAACTAAATGACTTGTGTTACAGGTGCTAACTCGGCGATAGACTTAATACAATAAATACATAATTATATAACATCAAAGACCCGAGACAAACTAGAAAATTTTGTTTCCTAGTTTGACCCGGTCGGGGATCGAGCCCGAGACCTTCGGTTTTACAGACAGCGTGCCAAACCGCTGTGCCACCGAGGTCGTCAAGATGATTTATACAGGGTGTCCCACGGCCATGTAAACCCATGTTAACTAAACTTTTTACATAAACCCATAAAAAAAAATTCTGAACGAAATTTCACTTGAAATGTTAAAATTTATGGTTTATTTTTATTTCTGATAGTATGTTGTGTAGCAAAAAATAATCCCTTTGATGAAGCCTTTCGATCGGTGTGATAAAGCTACAGGGTAATTTTCACTCGTGTAACGGGTTCGATTCCCGGTTCAACCGTGTAATTCTTTAAATATCTATAAATGCAGTTTAGATTTTTTTTTATATTAAAATAATGTCTTCTTTCAGTAAAATGTTCCATCTACAATATTAAAGGTACTTTCCCTCCATGTGGCATAGCCGTGGGACGCCCTGTATAGCATCCGGTAGGCCTTCACTTAAAATGGACGTGTGAAGAGGCTACTCGGACGCTGCCGTGCCTGGGACATTGTTTAGTAGGCTTCGTTATCGTTATCAACCCTTGTATGTCCCCACTGCTGGGGCTCAGGTCTCTTTCTGCATCGCAGGAAGGTTTGGCCATACTCCACCACGGGGGCCAAGTCCGGGTTGGTGGAGGATTGTAAGACAGTGGCGGGCCTCACTGTCACAAGTTATCAAGCCGCCCATAAGGCCTCTGACATGGCTTAACGACTGCCATTATATGACAGCCGGCACCAACGGCTTAGCGTGCCTTGCGAAGCACGGAAGCGCTCGAAAAAATGCCACTAGCGGTAGTCACGGGACGCTCACCCATCCCGTACCTGTCCCGCCTGTTGTTGCTTAACCAAGTGACTGATTATACTATTTTTATTTTTAATGCACTAACACGTGCTAAGGACAAATTTAAAAACCTATTTAGAGGCTAAAAATTCCGATAAAAGTTCCGATGTAAAACCTAACTGCAAAGTAGGTAGTCGGGGCTGTCAGTGATGCAATTTGCTTAAGCCAGATGTCGCTGCCTGTACGTAATACAGAGAATAGTGTAATAATGTTCGAAATTTCACTGATGCCGGTGAGTCGCCCATTGGCTCAATTGGTAGAGCGCTGGCACGGATAGCCAGAGGTTGCGGGTTCGAATCCCGGCATGGGTGAAATTTTTAGCCTCTAAATAGGTTTTCAAGTGACTGATTCCAATCACTCGGTGCGCCTAGGCCACGAGCGCTTCGTTTAGTAGGCTTGCTCAGCGCCTATGCCATTCTGGCAGCTTAGAAGGCCAAGCCCAGAGGAAAGACAAGTTAATACGTCACACTGCTAATTATACACTATGCATCATTTGCTGGTAAAATAAATTTCTTGTACCTATCTAAAGTAATAATTCTGGATTTTTTGTTTAATTAAATTAACAGAGATGTTTTTTCTTTATATTTTATTTTAATGGTTAAAGGTCGTTTTGTACCTATTTTTATTTTGAATATTCTAGTGGTTTGAAGGAAACTTTGCAAGCCTTCCGAGACCACGGCACTTGCAAAAGTGCCGAAACGTCGGAAAATTGTAAAATGTAAAATTAAACGAGTAAATATCCGTGCAAATACAGTTTGTATTATTTCCATAAATCTTCTAATATTCAACTTTAACGGCTACAAGTACGGGATCCCCTAGACCATCTGACACATCCTAGTTTGCACTCCAAACATCTGTTGTCGCCTAGCCGCCCCCTACATTCTATGGCGCGATTTTATTAATGTTGCAAAACTAATAGGTTTAGCATTCTTTGCACGTTTGTTAAATATGCTTCAATTTGCTTTGTGCCGTTAAGGGGGAGCCTAATGGCTTTGTACAGTGTGAAATGCCTTGAGCTTGAGCTTTTCAATGTCGTTGAATTTTTAGACGGCCTCTGTGGCGCTGCGGTAGCTCATCTGCCTACCATGCAAGAGGTTCGATGCCCGGCTGGGGACAAGAAAAAAGCCCAGGTCTTGGATGGTTTGTGATGTCGTTGTTTCTGCCTACCACGACACAGGGTATCCTAGTGTGGGGCCAGATGCAATGTATGTGCCTATATGTAAATGTTTTGTTAAAGTTATATTTGGGAATATCCTAGGGTGTTCGCGAAATGACGAATACTACAAAACAATCCAAGTGCTGAGGTATATTAAATGAAAATATGAAAAGGATAAAGTAGCGCAGAAACTGCAGCTTAGTGAACGTTACAATTCAAACTAGGTGTCCATTTCAAAATCTAGATCATTTTGGAGAAACAAATGGTGAACAAAAAGCTCCAAACATAGTCTTTCAAAAGTCCTTAATTAACAGTGTTTACATAATTACTATAAAACATAAAACTCATGCATTGTACTGGCTTTAATTCCAGACATCATTGTCATCTAAATAATCCTTTATGTTATAGAAGCTCTTTTGGCACACAGTGTACTTAACACATTTTTTGAACCGCGTTTCCGGCAAGCTTAACATATCTATGAATATGTAGTTACAGTCTAGAGAGGTGATCTTACTAATATTGTACGATCTCTATATAAAACGAATACTTAAGGATATCATAGGAATGCTTAAAAAAATTAAAATGTTAATTATATTTTTTTAATTATAATTAACTAATAAATAATTAAGACATTGGATATAAGGCTTGTCTACTTTGCAATACCCGTAAAGGGTGGGTAAGTCCTAAGTCACCTTAAAATGTATAACTACCACCTATAGTATTCCTACTACGTCGGCAGTAAAGTTTGTAAAAATCATTCGTGAATAGATGAATAATAAGGAATTACTGAGTTACGTCTCTATCGTCCTGGGAGAGAGTATGTACGTGATTTTCAGGCGTGTTCCTCTAAATTGGCCATTCCAACCGCTGAAGTATGTGAGTGGCAATTATGAAATCTTATTAGGCATACGTATAGGTGGCAACTGATGTATTTGGTTCAAGATGACTTGAGAAAAGATGGTCAGAGTGGAGTTTTTTTTCCGCTGCCTTTTTCTCCCCTACAATACGGCCCGAAGGCAGCGTCTTACATTATGAAATTAAATGAAATGAAATGAAATGAAAAAAACTTTATTTAAAAACCTATTTAGAGGCTAAAAATTTCACCCATGCCAGCCAATGGGCGACTTTTCACCCATTCCGGGATCCCGGAATGGGTGAAATTTAGTCGCCCATTGGCTCAATTGGTAGAGCGCTGGTACGGATAGCCAGAGGTTGCGGGTTCGAATCCCGGCATGGGTGAAATTTTTAGCCTCTAAATAGGTTTTTAAATTTGTTCCTTAGCACGGGTTAGTGCATTAAAAATAAAAATAGTGTAAAAACTTTATTGTAAAACGATTACAAAAAATGGTTACTGGCCCCCAAACTAGGATTCCCTGTGCTATGGGTAGCCAGGCTTCTTCCAAAATATATAGGAATATAGGTAGCGTTTTACAATAATAACTAGATACAAACTAAAAGTGGATATACCTGTGTAGCAGTACAGGAAACAACACAAATAACAATCAGCTTATTCACTCCGAACACGATTTAGTTTTTGGTGTGAACAATCCAATGTAATAGACACTTAACAAACACTGAGCGATTCTATCTATTTGAAGTCGTACATTCGGGTAGGGAACAAAAATCGGTTTAGCCAAACGATGCCAAACAGAGACCGACTGGTCGCCTGCTTACTTCAGTAATTAATATTTCACATTGTACCTTGACCTTCAACAAACAGAAGTTAAATTCTTTACGTTGAAATAAATTGATTCGATTTGATTTGATGTGAGTGTTACGTATATGTGATGTACAATCTAGCACGGTTGTAACGTTTTATAACTTTAATAATTAATAAATAAACTCTGGAACGACTTTAGGTGTGGTTTTATTTGTAGAATTGTAGTAATATTAACAGAAAACTGGATAAAAACGGATAAACGGAGAAGCAGGTAAAAAAGTCAGATCTGGTCAAAGCGTAAAGTAGTAGTGTGAAAAATGAGGGAAATCGAAGAATGAGTGACATACATAATTTAAATATTTGAAAATGATAGATGGAAAAAGAAATAAAAATGGTGTAAAGAGGTTTGCACCGTTACACTACCCGGGGGCAACCGGTAAAAAAAAATATTTTTTTTAAATATATTTATTTAAAAAAAATATATTTAAAAAAAATTTTTTTTTTTATAAAAAAATTGTCAAGTAATATTAACAGAAAACTGGATAAAAACGGATAAACGGAGAAGCAGGTAAAAAAGTCAGATCTGGTCAAAGCGTAAAGTAGTAGTGTGAAAAATGAGGGAAATCGAAGAATGAGTGACATACATAATTTAAATATTTGAAAATGATAGATGGAAAAAGAAATAAAAATGGTGTAAAGAGGTTTGCACCGTTACACGGTGAACTTGGCACAATCGTAGGCTCTTCAGTCAATGCGCATATTTGCAAATATTCGCTGATGTTTGCAGGATATTCGCAAAGAACCTAATCTTCAGATTCACTGAGCAGGCGGTCACTGCGAATTGGCGATTTCAAAAACAGAGGTATGTGAATAGCCCAGGCACTCAGGTTTCCTCACAATATAATAATTTAGAAAAAATAAAAGGTCAGAGCCTCATTTACTCGATATTCAGCTTTAAACTACACGCAATAAAAGCTGAAGCTTAGCTAGAATTTTACTAAATAATAAAAATTAAAATAGGACTCTGAATAATAAAATTATTTATTGTAGGTAACTACGACAAGCAATTCATCACAATAAACGTCAACTACCACGTTGAAACTTGGAATTACTTTCTCATTTCTGTGACAATTTATGCTTTTGATAGACACGTTTGATTGGCACAATGATTATTTAGAACCAGCAAAATTATTAATAATTTAGATTTATACTTAAGCGTCTCCCTCAAGGAGTAGTTTCAAAACAGACGTATTTTGTTTTTTTTTACGGACGACATACCGGATCGCAACGAAACTTTCATTTTCTTTTATTCTTCAGTTTTTCTGTCTATAGTTAACATTTTTAATACAAATATTGTCAGTTTATATTTTTTTGTTAGTTCTAGTTCTTATTATGTCAATGCCTAGTGTAAAAGTAGCAGCTATACTCGTAGTAAAGATGCAAAATTTTATTTAATTTTATTGATAGAAAAGTACATACATACATTCATTTACCTCACGCCTGCATCCCGGAGGGGTAGGCAGAGACCAGGGACTGCCACTTGCCACGATGCTGACAGATCACCTTCGCTTCATCAACGGTTTTTTTTTTTTTAATGTTCTTTATTCACATAAATTCTTACATACTATTACCCAGTGTATTTTATTCCTAGGCTAAATAGACTTTAGGTAGACACGTTTCCAGATCGGTTATATGGATCTATTAAAACTTACGATAGGAAGTGGATTTATAAATACAAGAAGGTTTTACTTACATAGATATGAAACATCCTATTTAGACACAAGCTTTGATTAGCATTATGTTTTAGTCATTGTAAACTTCATCAACGGTTGCATGCACGCACGCCGGTTCCGAGTACTTTTTATCTTTCCCTTTGCTAATACATCCCCTATTTGGTCGATGTAAGTCCGTCTAGGACGTCCCTTACCAGACTTTCCACTCACATTCTAATAGAAAAGTAATGGCACCTATACGGTAATCAACAACTTTTAAAGGACTCAGATCAAGGTTTGATGGTTCTTAAACAGTTTTTCTTCTTCTTAGACTTTTGAGACCATTCAAAAGGCTACAATCTATTTTTAATAAGTTTATTTTCAATTCTAAACCCAATCAAACCTAGATGTGTCTTGTTTAATAACAAAGAAACAAAAACAAGAAAACCTCAAAACCCCACGAATTGCTGCAATTTTCAAACTCATATCTATCTATCTATAATCAGCCCACATCAACCCACTGCTGGGCATAGGTCTCCTTTTTATTGCGCCATTCCTTACGGTCCTGTGCTAATCTGATCCATCTCTGACCCGCAACCCTCACGATGTCGTCTGACCATCGTGTCGGTGGTCTGCCTATCAACCTCCTTCCCTTCCTTGGCCACCACTCCGATACTGCCCTGGTCCACCGGCCGTCTTCCCTTCTAGCCAAGTGTCCCGCCCATCTCCACTTTAATTCTGTGACCCGCTTACCAACGTCTTCGACCTTCGTTCTTCGACAAATTTCTACGTTCAAACTCTTAACTGACATTTTTTTAACTAAAACTTTTGTAAGTGCTTAACATTATAGATTGCAATCAGAGAAGCTTGCTTTATTTTTTCGTCGGAAGAACCCGACTCGGGAGCCAATTCTCACTTCATTAGCAAATAAGTCGTATACGATTATACTCTTTTCTTTAATGCACTAACCCGTGCTAATGACAATTTAAAAACCTATTTTAGAGGCTAAAAATTCCACCCACGTACCCATGTACGTTATACAGAGAATAGTGTAAAGAGGTTCGAAATTTCACTGATGCCGGTGAGTCGCCCATTAGCTCAGTTGGAAAGAGCGCTGGCACGGATAGCCAGAGGTCGCGGGTTCGAATCCCGGCATGGGTGGAATTTTTAGCCTCTAAAATAGGTTTTTAAGTCGTATACCACTGTTAAGGCTTATGTATGGTATAAAAACGTGTCACGTGACCCATCCATTTTTCTAGCATTGTAGTGTACTAACAGTATTAAGGCCACGGAGACCGAATCTCGCCCATGCTAATTGAGAGCGTAGACGCAAAAATATAGACATTTGTCGCATAAAAATAAGATAAAATAATTCGACACAGTCATTAGACACTTACTTTTTACTTGTAATTCAATCTAGCCTGGCGTTCAGAATACAGATTTTGGATGCCGCTCGACTTTTTACGTAAAAAGATATCCATATGTTCGTGCAATTGTCATTGTACTGCAATGCATTAACATAATTAGGGCTATGTACGCACGCCGGTTCCGGGTACTTTTTATCTTTCCCTTTGCTAATACATTCCCTATCTGGTGAACGTTTATGAAGCGAAGGTGATCTGTCAGGATCGTGGCGAGTGGCAGTCCCTGGTCTCTGCCTACCCCTCTGGAATACAGGCATGAGAGTATGTATGCATGTAGAATTCTACGTAAAAAGTCGAGCGGCATCCTAAATATGTATTCAGAACGCCATGCTAGATTGAAATACAAGTAAAAAATATTTTTGAACTAAAACTTTCGTAAGCACAACACATTGTAGACTTTTAGTCCGGATCTACTTACGGGTGTTGTTATATCGGAAAACAACAACACCCGTAAGTAGATCCGGACTAAAAGTCTACAAAGTAGAAAATAAGTGTCTAATGACTCTGTCGAGTTATCTTTACTTATATTTATGCGACAAATGTCTATTAGATATTTTTCAGTCTACGCTTTCAATTCGCATGGGCGAGAATCGGTCTCCGTGGCCTTAAAATACTGTTAGTATACTACAATGCTAAAAAAATGGATGGGTCACGTGACATCTATTTATACCATTGGCGCCTAGATTTGATACGTGTGTAGGCTTAGACTTAATGCAGCAATAAAATGAAATCCATGTTCGTGCAATTGTCATTGTACTGCAATGCATTAACAGAATCAAGGGCTAGATTTTCCCGTCTTTACTGGCATGTCATTGTCATTATATGTTATGTTAATGAATAAACAAATAAGCAAATAAATAACTGTAACAATAATATAACATTTACATACAGGCAAATGCATTGTTACTGGTCCCCCTCTAGGATACCCTGTGTCGTGGGAACCAGAAACAAAGACATCACAAACATGTAAACGTCTAAAACCCGAGGGATTTTTTTGTCCCCAGCTGGGGTTCGAACCCGGGACCTCTCGCATGGTAAGCAGATGCACTACCGCTGCGCCACAGAGATCGTCAATTATTTCAAGAATTGTGCGTTTTGAAAATAACACTACAATTTTACTAACAAATGAAAGCAGCATCATTTATAAGCGCACTCAGAAATAATGTTTCTCAATAAAAGCTCAACTATTTTCTATTGTTCGAAGGGCTGGAAGTCAAGCCCCCGAGATTGTGGAAACAATTTATTACCGCACAATTCCTACAGATACCGCCTTTGTTTCTTTATGAGCGCTATTACTTTTAAATTGAAAGAAGAACTTCCTAAAGACTACGTTTACCTACCTTCCCTCTCGATCGTACATTGCGATGATTATTTTGATAAGATTTCATTAATTCTTTTAATATTTTATATATTTTTAAGAGAAGAGTAATTTTTTGACAAAATGTAGGTTGCATTAGACAACTGAATTTTTCCTTTTATCTACGGCTAATATTAATAATAAATATGTAAATATTACGGTTAATTATAATTTTATTTTTGTCCAAATTTAACTTTATAACTCATGTTATTTTATATAATAAAAAAAATTGGTCATTACACCCCAATGATGGCACAACCTTGTGCTGTGGCGCTCATTAGGGGAGGGATATATCCAGCAGTGGACTAATATAGCCTGAAGAAGAAGAAAAAAATAGTTATGAAAAGTAAAATCTTTGTTACCTGATATGAAACTGAAAATTCTGTTTTTGATACAGAAAATTGGCCACTAACATTATGAATTTATTATAATAATTAGGCGGAGCCCGCGTGTCATTGGTGCGTTTATTAAGCACTGACCTCTTACCAAAACGAGTTAATATCTATATTTTTAAATGGACGCCTAGTTTGTTTAGCATTACGTCACAGATTCTGTGCGATTTCAAGTAAAATACTTTTTTTGAACTAAAACTTTCGTCCACAACACATTGTAGACTTTTAGTCGGGATCTACTTACGTTTGTTGTTATATCGGCAGAGTCCGACCAGGTTTCGCCCCGATTCGCAGAGTAAGTAGATCCGGACTGAAAGTCTACAATGAAATACTTTTATTTTTATTTTAATAATGGCGCTAATATCTATCTATCGCTTTTTCTTATGCCCAGTTGCTATCTTATGTATATTACTATAAGGTAACCTAACTCCTGGGCAGGTCACGTAGTCCGCTCTACAGACGATAGATGGAGCGAAAAAGTCACGCACTGGTACCCTAGAAACGGCGACAGAGGTTGAGGACGACCGCGACTACGCTGGAGTGACGACGTTGTTAGACAGAGTTTACACGTTCAGTCTGGCGTCAGTCAATTCCATCAGTCTGGTTAGACTGACGGCAGACTGATTGTCTATGCAGTGGATTGATGAACCAGACTGACGGATATTCGAACATTTTGATGCTTCATCAGTCGGCATTAATCCGAGCTTGGTCAAGGTCACAGACTGAACTAACGCCAGACTGAACGTGTAAACTCCGTCTTAGGGTAGCAGGTAGATGCTGGACGCGCACTGCCCGAGATAGAGTCACCTGGACTCAGATGGAGGTGGCCCGTATATGGGAACGAATTGTTACTTATATGGTAGCTCTAAGAAATTAACATACCTACTAACCAAATCAAGTTCCTGCTATAGTGTTATCTAAGAGAGTGTAAATAAAGGCTATTTTATTTTCTTTTATTTAACCTAACTCCTGCAGTTTCATGAAGTCTCAAAAGTTACATGTAAATTCCTCTTTTGAGGTAAACCCCCAACATACCTCATAAATTTGTAACGAATTAAAAAGACAAATTCGCTTGCGTAACCTTCCTGTTGTTTTCAGAAAAACTCAATTTGCCAATCGTTTTCCCGCGAGAAATATACTACGGCACAACAGAATAACGACTCAAGAGAACTTGTAAGTGTCAAGGTCATATCTTTATCTTTTCCTGGCACGCGTCGATAATCAAAGAGAAAATTGCGAAAATTTTACAGCGGGAAAAAGAAGTCAAATTGAAAATTGTGCTAAATCATTAACAATTACTGGAATGGTTCGACAATTGAGAATTATAGACATCACTCTGTCTGTAAATCGCATGTCACAAAATCTGAAAACATTTTCTTTAGTATTGGTAATTAAACCGCTTCTAAAAAGCAAAAGTTTGGAATTCTCTTTATGTTCATACAAATTATCGTCATTATCAAATTACCAAGCTTGTAGGAAAACTATAATTGATTGAAAACAAACCCTTTCTTTGTATAGCAAGTGGCTTAAGATTTAGTTTTGTAACAAAACGTGTTATTTTCTTGGGCAGTAAAGTATGAAATTAAATATCTTAAAAAAAATTAAAAACATTCTTCTTGCTAACAGTAGATTAACGCTGGTACCCTGTGGTTAGCACTTCGTTGAGCTGTGAGCCTTTTTCATCAGAAGTACTAGTGTTTGCGCGATTGTACTATTATGAAGACCTCTGTGGCGTAGCGGTAGTGCATCTACCTGCCATGCAAGAGGTCCCGGGTTCGAATCCCGGCTGGGAACAAAAAAAAACCCCAGGTCTTGGATGTTTACATGTTTGTGATGTCGTTGTTTCTGGTTCCCACGACACAGGGTATCCTAGTGTGGAGCCAGAAGCAATGTATGTGCCTGTATGTAAATGTTATGTTATGTTATTTTGTTACTTTATTATTTTGTTTTGTTGTGTTTTTATTTAACTTCGATATCGATATCAACGCTTTTATGTCCCCACTGCGGGGGCGCTAGACCCTAGAGATAATTTACCGTAATGTTTATCTAATGTTTATTTGTCTCACAAAAGCAACACAGGTTTTTCATTCTCAAGCCTTTTAATCACTCTTCTTCTTCTTCAGGCTATATTAGTCCACTGCTGGACATAGCCCTCACCTAATGAGCGCCATAGCGCAGGGTTGTGCCATCATTGGGGGGTAATGCCCATAATCCCCACGCTGGGCATGCGGGTTGGGGATCGCAGTTTGGTGGAATTGTACTGCAGAGGGCGCTGCTGCCCACCCCCCCTGGTTTGTCCCTTAGTCGCCTTTTAATCACTCAAGTTCGGCCTTTTATTTCGTTTTTAGTTGGTGCGCGGACCGCCGAACTTTTTCTGGCTTTATAACACCAGGAATTTGGCCGAAAACGCAAATTGAAAACATTCCGGCATAAAGCCTCTCATTATGATTTTCATCAATTAAGGGGAAAGGCGAGCGATAAAAAGGGTTAAAATATATCCCGAATATATTTTTTTTTCACATCACCCTACCCTACTGTTTAATTTCAATTTATTGCCTCCCGATACGTAGGCCTGCCTTTTTAATTACCAAATATGGACACCTAAATAAATATTTATTTAATTTATTGCACGCTCCTAATCTCTTACGGATAAGCAATTGATTTATGTGGCAGAACATAAATCAATTGGTTATACGAGAACAAACGAAAGAAAATGTATTGGTAGATAAGATAGTGGTTTAATTATATATTTTGCTTATCTTATGCAGCATCAGCGCTCATCAGCGCACTCGTGGATCGATTGGTATCAATCACTAAGGTAAAACAACAACACGGTCCGGTACCGGATGAGTGACCATCCCGTGACTGCCGTGACATTTTCTTCGAGCGCTTCCAATAGGCATTGATCAGGGAGGCATCGATTGTCGTAAAGTGAAAACCATTTCGAGGAATAGGCATACTGATTACTATTAGGGGTTTAAATAGGTAAAATAAAAACGGATTATTAATATTTATCGCAAAATAATGTTCACTTCATTTTTCTTTGACGTCATCATTGGCTCTAAAGCGGTAGTTCCATTGCCTACAAATATTTAAAAAAAAAATCGTCAAAAACAATTTTTTTGTCAAACGTCAACTTTTTTTGTATCATGAATAAATTCAATGAACGTAGTTCATAATGCCAGTGGTGACGTCATACTTACAAAACTTTAAATAATTTATAAAAAAATAATTATATCAAAAATTAAGAAAATATTCAAATTAGTTTCTTATATCAGTCTGTATTTTAGATTTATAGATTAAAAAATAGGATGTGACAATACCCATTTGATAGATAGATAGAATATTCTTTATTGTACACAGAAATTACAGTAACAGAAATGTACAATGATATACCTACAATGCGTGGACGAATTTGAATTTAGGGCTGTACAAGGGTTGAAGTGGTGGAGCACGGCCTAACCTTACTGCGCTGCAGGAAGAGATCTGTGCCCCAGCAGTGGGGACACACAAGTGTTGATATCGAAGGGTTGATATCGGAATCCTATTTGTTAATAGCCATTAGTTCTCCTCGTTCGTTCGTTCTGTTAGGCAGCGCAGGCTCCGGGGGTTGAAAATCACATCACCACGTACACATTTGCAGTTTATTGATGGCACCGAAACACGTTAAAAATAATTTGTGAACAGAGTTACTAAAACGGACTACATCTTGATACTAAGTCTAATTACTGATGTTAAAGACTATGCATGACTGCTCTTGACTACTGTGACTGCTGTGACTGTTGTGACTGCTGCGCGATGTGCGCGGAAAAACGCTTTTATTTGCTCTTTAGTGCTGAGAATGACAAAATATAGGTGAGGCGGGGAACCGGACATAACAGCTCCCCCTTTTTGACGAAGCTTATCCCTTTTAACAAGTGATAAGCGAAGTTATACAAAACTAATTAAAATTGAGGACTTGACTACATCGAGATATTGCAATAAGGCAAGACTGAACACAATACAAAAAGGAAAACCAAAGCATTGATAAATAATAGTTTGCTGATTAGGGAAACATGGACAATACAGACAGTAGCATGATTAGTGATTACTGATCAAACATGTAACTTCAAATACATTAAGAGGTAATAAACAGTCTTAAAAAAATACACATAAGAATCGAGTAACTTAGTTAGAAAAAAAGATACTTAATATAATTAACAAATCAGTACTTCAGAATACCAAAGCATAAAATAATCTTGATATTCAAAGTCGGATAAAGACAGTTATGAATACAGAGAAATTAGAAAAATACTAGATAGGTAATATAATTAACAAATTAGTACTTACTTCAGAATACCAAAGCTTAAACAAATTCTTGATATGAAACTATTCAAAGTCGGATAAAGACAGTTATGAATACAGAGAAATTAAAAAAATACTTTAGATAATATAATTAACAAATCAGTACTTTAGAATACCAAAGCATAAAACAAAATCTTGATATGAAACTATTTTAAGTCGGATAGTTATGAATACAGAGAAAATCTCAATATACAGTGAAATACGAAACAGGTGTAAAAACAAACTTCTTCGAGACATAATGTCGAGACAAGTAGCACTGACAAGTATAAAATACAAGATAGAACAATAGAAAATAAAATAATAGTAAATAAAACTATGACATTTACTGAATGAGTTCTGAGGAGTTAATACAGAGGTCTCCTTCTGGGACTGGCTACCCTGACGTGTTATTTATAACTTTCAATTCGTTGAATATTTAAAAAACATTGTTAAACAGGAATATAAGTAAAAAAAAAGAAAATATTGTGAAACACAAAAATAAACCTATTAGACGGAAAAAGTACATGAAATAATAACTTTAGTATTAGCAGAAACAAAGACGGATTCGGTAAATATGGTAGGGGCTTCCGTTTTGGGAAATAATTATAAAAAAAAAAATCATAAACTAGAAACACACACAATTCAAAGTGGAAAACAAGACTGTGATATTGTAAATCAAATTTGTAAACAAAGAAAAAGGCAGATAAGGGAAGAGTTTGGAAATTGCCTGAGGTCTCCGTTTTGGCACTGGTTACCCTGTCGCGTGACCTATCAACAATAATGATAAAGAGGTTTTTGGGACTGGTTACCCTGATGTGTGACCTAATATTTCAAGGTGAAAGAAAAAAATGTTTCAGGAATTAATATGTACAGAGGTCTCCTTTTGGGACTGGTTACCCTGTCGTGTGACCTACCAATTCTACATACGGCGAAAATTGCTTAGTTTCCAAAATTAATGAATAATAATATTTAGACGTCTCCTTTTTGGGACTGGTTACCCTGTTGTGTGGCCTGCCAGTTCTAGATACTGCGAAAATTACTTGCAGTTTCAAATATTAATGAATAATAATATTTAGAGGTCTCCTTTTGGGACTGGTTACCCTGTCGTGTGACCAATGAACATAATAGAGAGGTCTCCTTTTGGGACCGGTTACCCTGTCGTGTGACCTACCAATTCTACATACTGCGAAAATTGCTTAGTTTCAAAAATTAATGAATAATAATATTTAGAGGTCTCCTTTTTGGGACTGGTTACCCTGTCGTGTGACCAATGAATATAATAGAGAGGTCTCCTTTTGGGACTGGTTACCCTGTTGTGTGACCTGCCAATTCTAGATTCTGCGAAAATTACTTACAATTTCAAAAATTAATGGATAATTAATAATATTTAGAGGTCTCCTTTTTGGGACTGGTTACCCTGTCGTGTGACCTTTAAATAAAATAATTTATTTTGGCACAAAATCCTTTAAAATAATGTTAACATATTACTCGTATAGTAAAAGAATGAAATAAAAACAGAGACGTAAGGTTGACAATTGAATATCATTAAGTACACGATTGGAATGTCTGGTGCCACTGAACTTGAACTGCCTACGGTGCAAGATTCGCGTTACACATTGAGTCAAAGACAGTTGTAAACAATAATAGTATGACCTAGATAATAAGTTGAGAGTCACAATTAAAGGTTGTCACGTATATGGAACTTTTGATTCTAAAATGAAATATAAATCAGAGGACAAAACATAGAAATATGCAATAAAAATGGCAGATGCATAAAAAGTTAACAAAATTACGATATTTGAAAATAAAACAAAATAGGTAGAGTTACAAAAAAACATTGACATGATAAAAGTCGAATAAGAAAATATCTCCACATAAAATAAATGTAAATTTGTAGTAAATTTAAATAATAACAGAAAAGAAAAGTTACGAAACAGTAGGTATTACAAAAATTGCGTATAAAACAGTGAAAAGAATTTAGCACTGAGAAATAATTTAGGAGGCTTTGAAATTACCTATCTATTTTTAACACACACTGTGCTGATGCAGCGAATTTTGTGGAGTCGGCGAAGTATCGAGGTCAAATGCGGACGGCGTCATATGGCGAAGAAACGTGACCTCGTAGAGCACAGGATTCGGGACTCGCAGAATTTCATCACTGGCTATGGGAACACTGTTTTTAGGAAACAGGAACAGTCGGTGTAGATTGGCCCATGCTGCGGCCGGGGACCGTGTGACTCAGGAAGTCATATGACGGCTCGGCAACCACGAAGTGATGAGGTGTTTCGGTTTCCACGGCGCAGGCTCCACACGTGGGGTGAAGACTCACTGTCGACCTCGGAACTGCAGTACATGGCGGCTGGTGTGGGCTCAAGCGCATGGGGCTGAGGCTTACCGTCGACCAAACGTGATACGGGCTTCACTCGGGGGGTGAGAGCTGAACCTCGGAGCTGAGCGGCTGAGTTCTTGGTACAAGCTAAGCGAATAAGCTCAGTACCTATATCGCACTTCTGACACCAGTTGTTAGGCAGCGCAGGCTCCGGGGGTTGAAAATCACATCACCACGTACACATTTGCAGTTTATTGATGGCACCGAAACACGTTAAAAATAATTTGTGAACAGAGTTACTAAAACGGACTACATCTTGATACTAAGTCTAATTACTGATGTTAAAGACTATGCATGACTGCTCTTGACTACTGTGACTGCTGTGACTGCTGCGCGATGTGCGCGGAAAAACGCTTTTATTTGCTCTTTAGTGCTGATAATGACAAAATATAGGTGATGCGGGGAACCGGACATAACAGTTCGTTGCATCTCTAGTCGTCATCAATATTCCGAAATTTATAAAAAGTCATTGTACTGCAATGCATTAACATAATCCAGGGTTATATTTTTATTAATAGGTTTGTTAATAGCCATTAGTTCTCTTCGTTCGTTCGTTGCATCTCTAATCGTCATCAATATTCCGTAAATTATAAAAGTTTTTACGACTTCAGTGTCGTCATAAGCACACATCTTTTTGGGTAATTCGACTGCCTTGTAGGCCTAGCGATATCACGTCTGACTACCATGCTGGAGTGTGTTTCATAGATAGACAGAATATTCTTTATTGTACACAGAAATTACAGTAACTGAAATCCTTAAGTCCTTCTATTTATTTTTTTTTATCCATTTTACATTCTTATAAAATAAGAACGGCAAAGTTGTGGAACACGCTGCCATCATCTGTCTTTCCGGAGACATATAACCTGGGTGTCTTTGAATAAATATTAAATACTCATGGACATATAACACAGATCTCATTAGCCCTATACTAAGTACAACTAAATGACTTGTGTTATAGGTGCTAACGTGACGATAGATTTAATACAATAAATACATAGATAACATCCAAGACCCGAGACAAACTAGAAAAGTTCTTTTCCTAGTTTGACCCGGCCGGGGATCGAACCAGAGACCTTCGGTTTTACAGTCAGCACGCCAAACCGCTGCGCCACCGAGGCCGTCAAAAGTAGTGTTAATCTTCATTTAACAGGTAAACACGTAACATCGAAGACCCCGTGTTTGCTTACCATCGGGCGTGACATGAGGTCAAGTGTAACCTGTCCTACTTAAAAAAAGTTGCTGTACTAAGGTAGCGGTAAAACGCCGGCACATTTGAGGTGTCGTAGGTTTGAACCTCGGCATGTACCAAGTTTTGTAAAATACCTGCATTTGTGAAAGTGTAGCAACTGTATTAACTTAATTAGTTCGGAATATGGAATTTTATACACAAAACAATCACAAATTTAAACACTACCGTGAGTACGGCTAGTAGGATATTTCCGAGTGCATGCGTGCTTTGCAAGGCTCGTTAGGCTCTTGGTGTCGGCTGTCATGTAAATGCAGTCGTTAAGCCATATTAGAGGCCTTATGGGTGACTTGATAACTTCTGACAGTAAGGGCCGCCACTGTCTTACAATCCTCCACCAACCCGGACTTGGCCTCGTGGTGGAGTATGGCCTAACCTTCCTGCGATGCAGGAAGAGACCCGTGCCCCAGCAGTGGGAGCATACAAGGGTTGATATTGAAATTATGACTGAGTTAAATTGATTTTAAGATACATAATTGCCATCTTTCCAAAGAACGAACACAAAGTTTGCATGTTGCTCGATTGTTGACAAAAGTAGTATGATAACTTCTACTATGACTGCAATAAACTAAGCAAAATGTCGGGTTAGCAATAAAACAACAGAATCCCTTTATTACAAAAGTATCAATTTATTGTAGTCACGACTTATTTTTAAAACATCATAATTAAAGAGTAATTATAATAAACTAATTATGTATGTATTAATTATAATAAGTGGAACTATACATTGTGCTTCAAAGTCACTCTTAGAAAAATATTTACACTGAGAAATTCTTTGGTAGGTGTTCAGAAGTGCGTTGAAAAAACGTAATCAGAAAATATCCGATGTACTACACAAACAACTTTAATAGGTTTTAATGAAATGATATTTCTTATTATGTCGCAATGTTCATACATAGTTTTATATTGAACGGGTCCAATCGCTATTACACCCTGTAACTGTAAAAACATCAGTATATTATTCTCTACGTTGAAACTATTGTCATTAAAAAGCCGTGATCAGGCCAGTTTGTGTTTAATTTTAGTTATTGTAAAAAACAGAAATGTTTTGTTTCTTCTTCTCTTCTTCTTATTCAGGCTATATTACTCCACAGCTGGACATAACCCTAGCCTAATGAGCGCCATATCGCAAGGTTGTGCCAAATTATTGAAAACAAATTGTCAAAGAATTGTGTTTTCGCAGAACGTGGCCTCATGTATCAAATGAAGATTTTCTTTCTACTCGTACTTTTTGAAACGCTGGCTTTCGAGAGGTACTGGGTTCAAATTCTAACACGTACCAATGGCTTCGTTTTCTCAACTACTATGTGCATTTGCGAGTTTGTAGTAGCAAGCAATACCACTCGCTAACGGTGAAAGAAAACCTCGTGAGGAAAACAGAGTACAGAACGAGGAATCGCCAATCGCTTCTAATAAAACTTGCTTGGCGATCTTAGTATAGCAGATCTATTGTGGGATGAAAACGTAAAAAAACGACCACCAAACACTTCAGCACTAAAAATCGAAAAAAATATTTAAAAGAATATGAACTTTTTAGGTACTGTAGAAGTATATTTAGAAGCCGGTACCGGTGCACTTACATTTTCGGCACCGGAAACGAAAATATCCAAAAGGTGAACTTTTTTGGATATGTTAAATTCCGGTGCCGTGCGTCTTCTAGTAGTTGGGGAACATAAAAAAAGATACAATAAAAAAACAGATCCCGGCGAACTAAGAACCTCCTCATCTTTTTGAAGTCTGTTAAAAACTTAAAATGTCACAGGACATTGATGTGTGTAACACGAGACGTCCCTTTGATTTAACTACCAATAGATCAATCACCTTATCCACACCACAACACAGATCAACCATTAATCACTTGAAGCCCGAAATTGGGGGGAAAGGGCCACGGAAAAAAATACGAAATATCACCGGGAGTATAAAGATATGAATTATTTTTTTTGTTGTACAGTCTCCCTTTATTCTTCTATGGCCTGTTAAGCCTTTAGGACCACCCAGAATTCAACGTTTATGTATAAGTTTATCTGCAATGCACAGGCCTTTTCTCAAAGAAATTAATGAAGCCCGTGAGATACATCAACGACCTAAAACAACATCGTGGCTCTAAAATCTTGCAGAGTATTTAAATACGAGTAAAATAGTTTTTTTGTGAGCCGCCACATCACGGGACAAAATAGCCACAATGATAGTCGATCACCAAAGATAGAAGATGGCAATAAAGAAGAAGAAGATTTATAGATAATAAGTTAAAAAATGATATTAATATATTTTATATCAAATAAGTCCTACAGTTGACAATACACCAACCTTTACATCCGTGCACTCTACTCAGTTACGGACATTACAGACGACATGCGACATTTCAACTAAAATGTAGAGTCTACAACCTCACCACGTATTGATAGAGGGTAGATGGGGTTTAAACAGTTGCGAGGTTAACGGATGATCTCTTAGCCACAGTGAATTGCTTATAAAGAGGGTATAGAAAAGGAGGCGCTTTGAAACGCCACGCTTGAACAATCTTACGAAAGCTTAGATAAACTAAACGCTGAAAGAAATGTAAATAAAACTAAATAAGCTTGCTAAAGATAAACATAAACATATTCCTCATTATTCTGCAATAGCTATTCCAAGACAAATTGAAACAAGCTGTTTGTAAACTAAAGAAAAGCCTTTAAAGTAAACTTTAGAAAATAACAAGCTTGATATTGAATAACTTTACTTGGACCTACATTTACAGACTGTTTCATCACCCAGAAAATAAGCTTGGTTTTGAGTCTTTAGATTAATTGCTTTGTAATGATATCCAGAATCAATAATCAAAATAGTATTCTTTAAGAGTTAAGTTGTCTACCATAAAAAGCACGCATTTACAGTATGCAATTTTGGGCCCATTTTTACAACACAATTATTAGATCTAACTACCTTAAGACATTTATACTAAAAATCTTAATTACACTATTTTAAACTTATTAACACCCACTTCATACATGTTTATACGAATAAAATAGTTATAATAACATGATTATTTCATGATTATGAGTTTATTTAACCACTTTCTTTCTGAAATCCTTTACATCATTACAGTTCAGTTTTATTGGTTTTATTCCTGGCGAAACAACATCGCAAAAATATTGAGGCTCACACACTTTTACTATTGTATCTATCTGTATGTAGTGTATTTTATTGTAAACATTTCTTTTCGAAATTGTTAAGCTTCCTTTTCAAAACGAGTTTCAAAACACGGCGCTGATTCACACTATCGAATTTAGCTTGGAATTCAATCTTCGTGCTTTCAATCCATACCGTAAAAGGTAGTTACGTAATGTTAGTGACATTATAAGAGATTTTGTTATTTAGAGTGAGTCGTTTTTATTTCCTTGCAAATTATTATTGATAAATTGTATGCGTGTTTGTGTTTGACACATTATTATGGTGTAAAATAGATGTAGAAGACATAAACTACGTCGTAACAGTCGATTATGATAAGTGATGTACTTATCTTAACCTAAATGATAACTATGAAATTATCTTGAATACATAAACACACTGAATTTACTACAAAAAGTTTTTTTAAAAATATTTTACACTAATTCACCGCTTTGGGTCCAAATAATAAAGTCAAATGTCAATCATAAAATGTCTAGTGCTACAATACGAGAACTGCTGCAATTACAATTGTAACAATAATGGATACAGCAACATTATTACTAGAAGATGTTTTGAATGACCTAACTTCATCTTGAGTTGGTGCCGAAAAAGATTCTTCTGAGTGTATCTGTCTATGTGGGCACGGTAGTGCTTCGTTAGGAATTTCCATGAGTTTCCTTTTGAAATCCACTTTAGGTTTACCGACATCGGTTTCTTGATCTTGCATAGCTTCGTCGTAAACTCTATCTTCAGCAAACTCTTCGTCGTTTTCATCGTAAAGTTTCTCTTCTTGTTTATTCATTACTTTAACGGCATTGTTGTTCACAACTTTAAAGTCATTGGCAGTTTTCGTATATAGATCAACATTATTGTTCTGGCTACCAGAATCCGTGGTACAGCTCAGTCGGTCAAGGGCTGCTTTGAAGCGCTTGCTTCGGGTTTCGTTGCGCAGTTTGTACAGCCAGGAAAGGCGGCAATCGCAGGTCAGCTTATTACCTGTGAAGTAAAACAATTCTGTGAATCTATTTTGTATTTATTTTTACATTTTCATGGTAGTTTACTTGTATGTTAATAGACATCGTTAAGAAGTAAACTAAAATATCGATGTGTTGTAAGAAACATGACTATAATTCGGGCGTAGGTGCCAATATATCGACACGTCGTTTCACGAAAAGTTTAGTAATATACAGGCTTTCTATAATTATCTTGTTAGATAATTATTGCTTTGGTTGCATCGACTACTCATCATTCAGATATTTTCTATTTCTGAAAGAAACAATTCTTAACTCGTGATAAGGCCGCCGGTTCTACTGTACTTTATATGCTTTTTTTTAATTTTATATTTATGCCCATCTAATGCGTCTATCAGAAGTAGCAGATATAAAACGCCATGTACAGTAACATATAGATTCATCTCTGTGGTTTGTCACGTGCTTGTAATCCTCTAAAGAACGCTTAATAATTTCGACAATATAAGACTTTATATTCTTTTTGTTGCACTAACCCGTGCTAAGGACCAATAATACAGAGAGTATTATAAAGAGATTCAAAATTTCACTGATGCCGGTACTTGCCCATTAGCTCAGTTTGGAGAGCGCTGGCTGTTATCTGTATATTTATCGTATTAAATCTATTGTCGAGTTAGCACCTGTAACAAAAGTCATTTAGTTGTACTTAGTGCGGGGCTAACGAGATCCATGAATATTGATTGTCTAGTTTATTTATTTATTCTTTGTTTTTATACGCAGAAATTTTATTAATAATTTAAATGTCAACTTAGTTAATTTGTTTGAATTAAATATCTCGAATTGTATGCCAAATAGTTAGAGCCTTGATAGAAAAAAAAATATTATTAAGAATAGGCATCGTAAAAATAGTAAAAAAAACTATCTATAACTACTACTATTATTGTTAGTATTATTCTACCAACTACAATTGTCAGTTTTAAATTAAGTTTGAGTGTCAGTTAGTTCTTTATCTAATACGTTATGTCTAAGTCGAATTTGTTGAATAAATAGAGATAGATTTACACATTAAATTTTTTAATAAAGCATATACGGTGCCAAATAAATACTATTTTAGGTAAAAATTCGTAATAAACCTCTTCTACTTGGAAGGCGTTAACCTCTAGAATTATGAAATTGGTGCTCATATTTATCGACTAAACCAAACTATATACCCTTGGCAGTTAGGAATATTTTGGACTCGGTATTTTTCAGGGCTATAATTTTTAGTGGCGATACAATCGCCAGATTCGAATCTCAGTCGTGATTTAGAGACATTTTCTTTTGAATATTAATGTTATACATCGGTATTTGATATTGCTTTAGTGTTATAATTTTAGGCTGCTCTTGAGAACTAGAAAATAAATCCAATATGTTCATGATATTCAACCTTATAATAATATTGGCCTTTTTGCATCTACTTAATGAGATGATTTATACAGCGTCCAGTGGTATCTTCACTCACACTAGATGGGTGAAGGGACCACTCCGACGCTGTAGTGCCTGGGTCATGGTTTTTTTATAGATGGTGTAGGCTTGCCCAGCACCTATACCATCCTGACAGCATAGTCGGCCTAGCCCACAGGAAAGACTAGTCAATACGTGCGGAGCCAACCAAGCCGCGGGTTTCCTCACGATGTTTTCCTTCACCGTTAGCGTGTGGTATTGCGACTGCAAATTCGCAAATGTACGTAACTTTGAAATTAAACAAAGTCATTGGTACATGCCCGCACTCGGGATCGAACCTGGGGCTCTCGCTTGCCAGTCTATGGATCTACCCACTGAGCTACCACCGCTGTCAACCTTTTACGTTAAGACATAATGGATAATTTCATGTGCCCTTGAAATAAAGTATTTTTTTCTTTTAGCGCCATCTCCCATTAAAGGTCGGCTGTCATTGTGACCACCCTTGAAGCGACGGCTGGAAGATTAAAATTCTCATTTTTTATGTTACAATTAATCGACCACGGTAACAATCAAGATTGTATGAATAATAAAAAATAAATTTTAAACTTTTGCTCATTGGAAATGGTTCGAGTGTGTATCAATACTCAGGAGACTTTAAGTCTCAGTACAACGATTTAAACTACGATCAATAAAACGTTCTGAAATTCCGTGTTTTCAAATCAAATCAAATAAAATGACGACCTCTGTGGCGTAGCGGTAGCGCATCTACCTACCATGCAAGAGGTCCCGGGTTCGAATCCCGGCTGGAAACAAAAAAAACCCAGGTCTTGGATGATTACATGTTTGTGATGTCGTTGTTTCTGGTTCCCACGACACAGGGTATCCTAGTGCCTGAAGCAATGTATGTGCCTGTATGTAAATCTTATGTTAATTTTTTTTTTTTTATTTTGTCGTTAATAATTTACATTATATTTTCTGAATGTCAATGTATAATGTAAGCTGTAAGCAGCTACCTTTGGGCCGTAGTGTACTGGAGAAGACAGCGGGGGAAAAATCACCTTAAACATCTTAAACCTTATGGATCAGCTGCCTTTAAGTATGATAAGATTTCATGATTGTCATCAATAAATGCCTAAACATTATTTAATTGTTTATATTATTATTTTTTAATGCACTAACCCGTGCTAAGGACAATTTTCCATTTTCCAATTCACCAGCCATCAGTCTTCTCGTGACCACGATGACTGTAACGTCGTCGAAACGTCGAGGTAAAATAGCATTAAATTACTACGCGATTAAGCCCCGAAAATATTCTAATAATAAAAATCTCTCTCGCCTCTAAATAAGTTTTTAAAATTATTTAATTGTGTCTCTCTCTTGTCCCCTTATCTTATGATTTAATATTCTCTTATTCTTACTATTGATGTCGCTATTACGATAATAATTCCTTAATAAAATATCGACTCCGTGAAAGAAAATAGGATATAGAAACTAATTGCCCTCGGCTGAATCAATAGTTACGTATACTGTAATGAATCATCTAGCGCCAATAACATATGTCTGGTTATATATAAAACGGGTCTAATCGCGATTAATTGTTAGGTAAAATTAAATAGCCTTAACATAACTATTTATGGGTATCACGAGTCATTAATAAATACTATTGTATATCAAAGTCAAGGTCAAAGTCACTATGAAAACACTCACTAAAACACACCAACTTTAACATCCATGCACTTTACTCAGTTACGTTATGGGCGACGTTGCAACTAAAACGTTAAGGCTTTTAATTTTTTAAAACCTATTTAGAGGCTAAAAATTCCACCCATGCCGGGACTCGAACCCGCGACCTCTGACTTACCGAACCAGCGCTCTCCCAACTGATCCAATGGGCGACTTACCGGCAACAGTGAAATATTGGCCAAACGGCAAAAAAATATTGACCTTGAGCGCCCACCAACGAATCATTGAAAATTTAAAAAGCTTTTATTTGACACCAGTAAATTATGCTTACACTATAAGTACGAACTAAGTTACTTTATGTATAAGTTAACAATATCTACAGTGAAACTGTCAAAACTCTACAGTTTGAATAGCATTGTCAAGATTTTTCGTAATTCGTAAAATTCGTTTTCTTACTTTTACCTAATCTACTGTGAACTATGATTGCAACGAGTATTCAATACACCCTTCGGCAAATCCAATCCTCAGTAGTAGCCCCACGCATTTATCTAACAAAAATCACCGTAACAACCCCCATTCGAGCAGATATTATTGATCGTTAAGGCCACAACATTATTACTAGATTAATGTCCACGAGCGAGCGCCTCCCGAATAAATCTCAGGGATTACGCTGATTCATTCCCGCCACTATAGGCTTATTACCTATGGATAGATCTCCCGTCCCGCTCCCGCACAGGGTGAGAAGGGGGACGCAAGATGCGAAACTAATCGGATTTGGGCTAAATCGGAACGCGAGTTGAATTACCGCCGTTCGGAGCGGCGTGACAGTTTAATGATGCTAATATTTCGCGGTTGAGAGATGTTATATTTTCGCCCCGAAATACGCGCTAGTCCCGGCTTTGTTAACTCCGGTTTTAATGTGGCCGCTGCATTGTGCCCGGTGTGTGGTTTTCTGCAAATTTAATGGAATGGAGAATGTAGCGGCCGGTGCAGTCGATATGTTCTAAGCTTGACAGAGAGCCGACTGCGGTGATGCAACTCAATCGGTTGGAATTCCACGCATTTTATGCGGTCTGAAACACGGTTTCGTTGGATGATAATGCCTCCACAGGTGCAAACGACCCCTATCCTTCTAACCCTCGCCTACGTGAATTTTGGCAAAAGAACATTTCTAGACGAAAATCATGATAAAAATATTGGACCTAGAACAGTAAGTTTTCAAGATCTGTTACTTCTACCACTATCTACTAAAAAAATATTGGGTGTGAAAGTTATATTATGATGACCCATGTATAGAACGCCAGAGTTCGAAGCTGTTAGAAAGTCTGAGAGATTTCTAATAGAAAACCTATTGTTGGCGCACTTGCCCATCACATTTGCAGGGTGGGTAGTGATTTTACTATTAACGGTTATTATATATTGTTACGTGCTTTGTAAGGCATGTTAAGTCGTTGGTGCCGGCTGTCAGGGCAGTCGTTAAGTCATGTCAGATAACTTATGAGCGGCTTGATAACTTCTGACAGTAAGGCTCGCCACTGTCTTACAATCCTCCACTAACCCGGACTTGGCCTCGTGGTGAAGTATGGCCTAATCTTCTTGCGATGCAGGCACGGGACCCTCAGCAGTGAGAACATACAAGAGTTGACATCGATATATTGATATTTTAAAACTTACTGATTCGTGAAGTGATTTTTTAAAATTAAAAACACCTACAAAAGTTTTGCCCACAAACGAGATTTAGATTAGAGGTGGTCGGTAGTTACACCTCTGTCTAGCTTAGTTATTTGAGGTGCGCAGTTGCAATATTTCTGGCTAAAACCGGACGATTGGTCAAACGTTAGCGGTTTTTGTGATTAGTGCATCGTTTTAATCGAATTCGATCAAATTCTGTAGGCAATCAAATACGTCCGTATTGCGAACGATAGTTTGAGCATTTGAAATGGCTTTTCCCGGCAGCTGTTGAAATTAGTCAAAAATTGGAATGAAACCAACTTGTAGCTACACTGGTAATCATAGATTTTTTTATGTGGCCTGTAAATGTCTCTGCGGAGCACATGACTTCTCTCAGGGAGAGACTATGGACTTACCACGCGTGCCCGCCGCGAATTGGCACTTTCAAGCGCTAAGGTATTTAAACACCTCAGTAGAAGAAGAAGAAGAAAATCATTTATTATAGAAACAGTGCACACGCCACAGTAACAAACTTAAAACATATTACTACATTCACAAAAAACAAAAAACCCAAGAAAAACAAAAGGTCACGGCGTGTCACTGCTGCTATAAATGGCAACTGAATCAGCAATATGCTGATGGACAAGCCTTCAGCGCTGATTTTCAGTCAGTGCCAGGTGCTACCCCACGAGCGTCACAGACTGCGGTGCGATACAATCATGGGCAATAACAATACAAAAGAATTAATAACACCATATAGAGTAGAATACTCATCTGTTATATAAAATAATACCCATATGAATAGAAAACGTATTATAAATACAGAATGAAAGAGATACTTAAATACTTTAACTACTTATTAGAATAAGCTACAGTAATATACAAATAAAATTATACACAAATAAATAACTAGCTCTCATAATTATACTAAGAGAATGATAAATGTAATTAGATATAATAAATTCGCATGTATATATATAGACATACAAAATATATAGACATATAAAATGTTGCACAACCCTTCAACTAAAGTCACTCAGGTTTCCTCAAGATGTTTTCCTTCACGGTTAGCGAGTGGTATCGCTACTATAACTTAAACTTAACTTCGGATGTACTATAAGTACATCCAAAGTTTGGACGATTGTGGTGGTGTGGATTAATACAAGAATTGACTTTAGATCCTAAACAAGGTGTAGCCCTGTATTTCAGGAGACACTGTTCGAGCATGAATATATTGTACATCACTGTGTGGTGGAGACTGGCTGAAGAATAATGTGGCCTGTCTTAAAGCTTGCTTATATCGAGAAATGGACGAGTAGGCTGATGGATTTTATTGGAACAGCCTTTGTTTAGAGAAGCGTCTCCCTGTTAAATTTATTACAAATTTAATATTGCTACTGAATAATGCATGAATGAAACTTTCAGTGTTCAATGTTTCAGCTGAGAAAGTTAGTTCTAATTTATTTGGTTTCTGTCACGGCAGTTTTTACTCTGTTACTTAGGGCCTTTTAATTTAATTTATGTTTAACGAAACGAAGTTACGCTCGGGCTACGAAGGGTACATCAACAACTCGGGAAAATATTTTTAGTTAAGATGTTCTTGTGCCCACTTGATACACATGTCTTATAATATAGGTCCGATGTTTAAGATGATTTGAGAAAAGATGTTCAGTGTGGAGTTTTTTTTGCTCAATTTTTCTTGGCTCCAACTCGACCCGAGGGTAGCGGCTAACATTGTACATCGACATTCAAGAAACCGGATGTAAATTCTTTGCGTTGAAATTTTTGATTTTCGAAGTATTATTTATTTATTTTAAGTTTAGAGAGTTGCTATTCAAATGAAAGTAAGTATTTTAATTTGTTTTTAGAAAGACTAATCATAAAAAAAATATACTTCACACGACATAATCTTTAGCTTCCAAATAGAAACCAGAACAGTTCAGGCAACTCCGTGGATTTTTAATCTAATCTCGTATGAATAAAACGGCTTCATTCGACCTAATTCCTAAGGATTTTGAGCTTCAACTCGCATCATAAAAGTATAGTCACCACAGAAGCTACTTGCAGACTGGGTAACCTTAAAATATTTAGTTATTACGGACTATGTAACGGACGTGAGTCCACATCTGTTCACTTCTATAAACTCATCTTCTTTCGATCGTCAGATCAAAGTCATCCACGTTATCCCTCAAGAACAGCCAGCTCTTCTTCATTCGGTATTTGGTCTAACGAGCATGTTTGACGCATCGTTTGCCACTTCGTGGTATATTTGGTAAATACACTTGGAATATTTATAACCCATCTTTTTCTCTGCAGATATGAGCAGCCCGTCAAGCTGCTACCATTTAGCTAGCCAATCATAGTAATAGTAATAATAGTAATAAAATAATTTATTTGTACAGTGTACAATTTGCTTTGTACAGTCAGTCTACAAATAGTAAAACAAGTTGCGAGTAATTACTTTTCACATTGAAATGCCTCCCAGTATTGCTAACGGGTAATCTTTTCAAATGACCACATAAATCATCTATCACAATCAATAATATAGCAATCAATCTGCCGAAATCATGTGCGGTAAATCTGTTGTTGACAAAATATCATTTTATAAGACAGTTTAATATTAAGTTAACTTTCTGTTATGAATTATTTTCTCGTACATTATGACTGAAATGAACCCCTCTTTATTAAGCCTCTAATCTGCGTCAATGGCCTTCAATAAATGGACTCTCATTCAAAATACTTCACCCCAGAGTTTTATGCCATTATCGCTAAAGATCCTAAACGAATTCGTATAAAGGGATTTCACGACGTTATTAGATACGGTAAAACCTATATTTAGGCTCGTAACCATAATCTAATACGATTCTTTTTTACGAGCATGTTTTGTTAACATTGTACGCACACGGAAATACATGAAAGCCAAAACTTCGGATATACGAGTATTTTGGCTAAGTCATCTGAGTCCCTAAAACCAACACAGTAAATGTTTGTATTTGGAGAGACCTACTATCTGATTGAAAAACAAAGTGACCATTCTATTGCTTATCCAAGCGTTAAGTTATTAACATGCAGGCAATACCAAAGTAAAGTTATAACTTACCGTCAAGTGCAATAATTGAGTAGCTAGACTTAAAATTGTCCAAAGCATTCTCAAAAACTTTCTGATTCAACGTCTCTAGTTGGTTGTTCCTCAAATCAAGAACCATCAGCTTTCCAAGCTCATCCAGAACACCTCCATCAAGTATCTTTACTTTGTTGTCAGCCAAAGATAGTTTACGTAATTGGGTCAGGCCTCCGAAGCCACGCAGCGAAAGGTACTCCAATTCATTTCCATCTAAAAATAGCTCCTGAAGACTCCACAGCTCTGCAAATGCCAGATCCCCGACCATAGTCAGTTTATTGTTCCGCATATCGAGAGAGATTAGATTGGACAAGCCCTGGAAGTTCTCCCTAATAACAACAGTGAGTAGATTGTTATCCAAGTCCAACTCAATCAGGTTGCTCAAATGCTTGAAACAGCCATCGTGTAGGACCCCTATACTGTTCTTTGAGAGATGTAGTCTCTGCAAATTCGGCAAGACGTAAAACACGTCCCGCTCCAACTCTGTAATCTGATTTTCCACTAAGTTGACGTTTGACAGCATTATCAAATGGGCGAATGCCATGCGCTCCAGTTTCGCTATCTTGTTTTTTGGGAGTATTATTTCCCTAAGCGTCGTCGAGTTCGTGAAGGCGAAAGAGGGGATGCTATATATATTCGCGTACTGGAGGTTTAAGTACTGTAAGCGATCGAGTCTTACAATCACTTTAGCTGGGATGAATGTGAGGCCGCCATCCGCCCGTACGTTGAAGGTAAGCCGCTCTATGTTAGGTTGTGAGTAGAAATTTGACCAGAATGGATCGTCTTCAGCTATTCCGCCGTTGAAGACCCAGCAGTCGGCTCTTGTAGCCGTTTTGATCTTTGTGCTTTCACAGTAGCAGTGCACTTTTGAGACTCGATCCTGTATGTCGCAGATGTTGACATAGTGCGAATAGAATCCTTTGTCGTTCTTGTATCTCCGCTTGTCGCTTTGTCTGCTTTCAGTTACGTTGATCTCTATCGTAGCGAAGGCGATCATTAAGACCAGGTACTTGAGATCCATCTTTTGTTCATCGGCGATTATATCTGCAACAAAAGGAGGCGGAGGTTAGAGATCGCCGATCTTTGTATTCTGTTCTCTGTTTGTTACAGCACAAAATGCAGCAGAATTCGCAATTCTTAGTAGGTTGCCCTCTGAATTGGTTCATGTGTAGAGAGTTACCGCAAGATAATGGCAAAAATGTTTTTTTTTTGCATGTAAATATATAGTTTAAGATTTGGACTGTCAGTTGTCGCGTTATTACAGTAAAGGTAATATAAAATAATTCAATCACTATTTCTAAAATCGTTTCACCGTTTCCATCGACTATATCATTTGTTATCATTTCGTTTCATTGAAATTTGATAGTCAGCCCTCAATAGGTATTGGATCTAAACGAATAAACTAAAAAAAAACTACATAAAAATCTACATGCGGTTTACTGAATATTGCCTACCAGCCGTAGAGTAGTGATGAAGAAACAGGCAGCGGGCAATAAAAACTCCCGTTGGACCATCCCCATCAAACAAAACTGGTTTTATTTATTCCACAATAGCAGACTTTCTGTTCCAATCACTCCTACCTTCATCCTGGCATGGACAACGAACGCCGGAACGGTTATTAGACAAGTTCTTTTCTTCAGAAATGTTTTGTTACGTTCGTTAACACTTCGGAGTGGAGTCTCTGCTCTCATTTATTGTGTTAAGTGGATTTCTTTGTGTGGGATCGTTTAATGATGTTGTATTCGACAGGTCAATTGAGATGATTTTTGTATCTCGTTTCTTGCTCAAAGAAATTTCCTAGCGCTGAATGCCTAAGGCTCAAATGGCAAATTCTTTAAATGACTCATCCACGAAATGAGACGGCGAATTCTTTAAATTACCAGTTCTAAAAATGGGATTTCCGAGGCTCTTTTCTCAGTAGTGGAAATGTAACATTTCCAACCTGTTTGCAAAACTCTATGTTAATTCGTAGCAAATTTCAGTTTTACTCGCCTGAATAGTATTTGCAACTTATATACAATCCACTACATACAATCCAATACATAAACCTTCTCTCCGAGAGAGTCTCGAGAACGAAAGAGAGTCTGAAGAGAGCCCTAGTGCTCAGTCAGTCGCTAAGCCATGTCAGAGGCCTTATGGGCGGCTTGATAACTTCGCACAGTAAGGCCCGCCTCGGTTTACAATCCTCCACCAACCCGGACTTGGCCCCCGTGGTGGAGCATGGCCTAACCTTTCTGCGATGCAGGAAGAGACCCGTGCCCCAGCAGTGGGAATATACAGGGGTTGATATCGATGTATTATAAAATAAATCATGATTTATTTTTCCATTGGTGGCGCTAGTTAGTATCGCCTAACGCATTAACTACTTTTACTAAAAACACAAATGTAAACTCATTTAAAGCCGCAGTGGACGGACATTTGCTGATGACCTGGGGATAAATCCAAAATACCCGGGGGTGGCACATAAGTAACCGCGGCTTAAGCCCGCAAATTAACCCAAATCTGTCGACGCGGGCATTCTGTGCACCTCCGTAGTGCACTTTGTGCTCAGTAGTACAAAGCTCCAAATTTATATTTGTTTGTGTGCCGGCCAACTTTATCGGGCTGCTGCGACCGCTGTTTCGGCGCAACAGGGCTAGGTGGTAGGAGTTTGCGGAATGGTTTTAGTTTAGGCTATTAGTGGAGAATGCGTCCGTTCACCAATCGACCGGGCTTCTATTGCGAAAGATGAGACACATGACTGAGTTTTGGATTTTGGCATTCATAGTACGTCTCTACTATAGTATTACGATACGATATCAACTCTTTGTATGTCCCCACTGCTGGGGCACGGGCCTCTTCCTGCATCGCAGGAAGGTTAGGCCATACTCCACCACGGGGGCCTAGTCCGGGTTGATGGAGGATTGTAAGACAGTGGCGGGCCTTATTGTCAGAAGTTATCAAGCCGCCCATAAGGCCTCTGACATGGCTTAACGGCTGCCATTATATGACTATTAGTACTAGTATTAGTGCAAAATTATTTTTTGTGGTGAAATCTCCTATCAAACGTTGTGTGTCATTGTGGTCACTGTGACCCGCTATGTGCTGTTTCGGACCAAGTGCCTACCTGAATGCATCTAACCAAGTTTCGGACACCTGAGACTTCTTTATTTAGCTTAGTAAAGCAGCTTATAATATGATTTCCATAGCAAAGCACAAACCGCAATTTCGGTGCAACAGAACTACGTGGTAACAGTTAGCGGGTTTTGAATTTTATTTGATTACTATAGCACAACAGATAACAACAATAAACTGCACCGACTAACCGTCTCCAATTTCTGTCCCGTCTCCGCGTATGGCCGCCATTTGTACTGTCTTTTTGTGTAATTTCTGTTACTGTAATTTCTGTGTACAATTAAGAATTTATCTATCTATCTAACTATCTATGGTTGCCTGGAAGAAATTACTTTCGTACTAGCCCGTCATTCAGTACTTTCAGGAAACGGTTGAAAGAGCATTACCTGTCTATATCTTAGCTCCTTGATAGGTATTTATGTAAGTAGGTTCTTATTCTGTATTGTTTACGTATTATTATGTATTGTTTATGTATGTAGGTAGATTTCTTTGATGGTTTATGTAATTTATTCTTTACATGATTAGCTTTTATGTACGTTTGGGTAGATATCTATTTTGGCATGATTTTGTTATCTGTGTAATTGTATTAGTATTTAGTGTACGTTGTGCACGTGCATAGACCCGTTTCACATCCCCACTCCGACTCCTCAAGGTTTGCTGGAAGAAATCTCTTACAGAGATAAGCTCGCCTTTGTACATGTATTTCCTTTAATTGTATTTCTTTTTTTGTGTTTTTCGTGTACAATAAAGTATAAAGTAAAGTACTTTCAGTAATAGGACCGCCAATTGTACTATACTTTTATGTAATTTCTGTTACTGTAATTTTTGTGTACAATAAGGAATATTCTAACTACTCTATCTATCTATCAATCTATACTATAAAAATGAATCGCTGAATGTGTTGGTAAGCGCAAATCTCGAGAGCAGCTGAACCGATTTCGCTAATTATTTTTTTAGTGTATCCCTTGAAGTACGAGGATGATTTTTACGGAGAGAAAGTTTGAAAAAACTGTTAGGCGGTACGAAGTTCGCGGGGTCAGCTAGTATAATATAGATTTTTCTTCTTGTTTTTCTTCAGACTATATTATGTAGTCCACTGTTGAACATAGCCTTCCCTTAATGAGCGCCATAGCGCCATGTCTTCAGCTGGCCGTAAGCAGCATCTACCGGCAGTTTTACGCAGATCGTCATCCCACCTGGTCGGAGGGCGTCCTACACTACGTTCGCCGAGTCGCGGTCTCCACTCAAGAACACGTTTACTCCAACAGACAGATTGGTTCTTCTGAACTTTCCAGTCTTTTAAACTTTATGGAGTTTCACACCGTTTGTTTCCGCTAGCTGGTTCTTTTTTCCGGAACAGTGTTTATCTTTTTTCAACACATATTTTATAGATTTTTTTTTTGTTTTTATATTTTATACAGTATATTTTCAAAACGGATTGTTACCGTTTGTTTCCGCTGGCTGGTCATGTTTCTGGGACGTGTTTATCTTTTAAAAACCTATTTGTCCTTAGCACGGGTTAGTGCATTTAAAATAAAAAAATAGTATAATTGTGTTTATCTTTTTTCAACACATATTTTATAGCAAATTTTGTTTTTATTTTTTATCCAGTACCCTTTTTAAAACATTTTTTCAATACGGGCAAATAAAACAAAGAACATTGATTTGATTTTTGCATTGATTATTGATCTGGAAGCTTTCGTACAGACATTTAATTTCATTCAGCTTGGTCAACATGTAGACAAACGGTTGACCGAATTGTAAAAATACGGTAAGCAATAATCTATCTAGTAGTTTGCTCACCCGATTTGCTATCAAACCAGAGGTCAAAGGTTTGATTCCCACTGGAGGCCTCCGTACTTGTACTTGATTAGTACGTGTCACATCTGTCTGAGTGTATTTCCACGTTTCGTTTTCTTTGTACACTATATCGCAGGGTATCCAAGTGCAGGAGTCTAATAGATACTTACATAGTTTTTCAATAGAATTAAATAAGCACGACAATAGTTGTTATTTACCTCAATTTGGTAGTCTATAAAGGAAAAACAGTACAATGTCATTCCATGGGTAAACCTGCGCAAGTTAAATAGGCGTCTATCGCGAAGAAGATCGAATTGCGCGAGGCGCCGAGTTAAGTAGCACGGGTTATATCATTGCAATGCGAGTGGTTACTAGACTACCAATAGAGTGAATGAAACGATCATTACCGCACTAATATGATTCTATTGAACAACTATGCATTTTAGAGACTCGCCCCCCAGACTGCAGGCTGTTTTGAGGTGATAAAATGCCAGAATTTGTCAATTAAAGTACTAGAACATCGCGACTTTTGACACTTAAAACGCATGACTATCTTAAGGTGTAAAAACCTATTTAGAGGCTAAAAATTGGGTGAAATTTTTAGCCTCTAAATAGGTTTTTGAAATTTGTCCTTAGCACGGGTTAGTGCATTAAAAATAAAAATAGTATAATCATGTGGGTACAGTGATATCGTTCCGATGTAAAACCTAACTGCAAAGTAGGTAGTCGGGGCTGTAAGTGATGCGATTTGTTTAAGCCAGATGTCGCTGCCTGTACGTAATACAGAGAATAGTGTAAAGAGGTTCGAAATTTCACTGATGCCGGTGAGTCGCCCATTGGCTCAATTGGTAGAGCGCTGGCACGGATAGCCAGAGGTTGCGGGTTCGAATCCCGGCATGGGTGAAATTTTTAGCCTCTAAATAGGTTTTTAAATTTGTCCTTAGCACGGGTTAGTGCATTAAAAATAAAAATTGTATTATCATAAGGTGATTATGTCGTACGTGTGGAACTTATTATTATTAATTTAAAACTCACACTTACTCCTGTTGACAGACTTTTTAAGACCAAAAGCTTAATAAAAAACCCTAACGGTTATTTCAATCGACCATCATCGCAATTGATTTTAATTGGCATAAGACATCCTTATGAAAGCTTAACTTGATCAAATTAACTAAGCAAACACAAATTTTGATTAAAACAGAAGCCAACCTTCTTTGAAGTATTATTTAACAGAGTTGAAATCCCGCCGTAAGGAAACGACTTTTCGTCTGTTTTTAACATACATACATACATACATACATACATACATACATACATACATACATACATACATACATACATACATACATACATACATACATACATACATACATACATACATACATACATACATACATACATACATACATACTAATTAGGTTTATTATTTTGGGTTTTACTCGTACAATATTACAGACATGTGTCTATCAGTCATGTTTTCTTATAAGAGAGCGGTCGGACCGCTTTACCAACAGATCAATCACTCCGTGGGCAAAGCAGATCGATCCGAGCGCCGCCTAGCGGCGAGAAGTCAACCATCGAGAGCAGTATTGGAAAATCTCGGCTCGGCAGCTCTATGCCGCGTCACTAGGTGTTGCTTGTGATAGGCAGAGACCAGGGAACGCCACTTGCCACGATCGTTACAGATCACCTTCGATTCATCAACGTTCATAAGTCGTTGCATGTTTTTAACCACCTTCAAAAAAGGAGAAGGTTATCAATTCGACGTTTATATTACTTATTGAATTGAGATTTTCACTGAGTAAATAAAAAAACCTTTGCATCTACGTAATCATACAGCTTCCAGTGAGGAAGCTCCCACAGACACTAAATAGATGAAGGGAGCAGTCGGCCGCTGCAATGTCTGGGACGTTGCTTTTTAGATGGTGTAGGCTTGCCCAGCACCTATACCATCCTAACAGCTTAGTCAGCCTGGCCCACAGAAAAGACAAGTCAATACGTGGCGAGCCAACCAGGCCATAAACTTGGCATCTAATATACTTAACTGCTGCTGTTTGGAGAATTATGCAAAAAACAGACTGATACTTTCGCTCGCTCTCGAATCGCTCGTAGCCCCGACTGCCTGAATGATCTTAAACGATCACGAAGGTTATGCAATATAGAACGCTTATACTATTTTTATTTTAATGCACTAACCCGTGCTAAGGAACAAATTTAAAAACCTATTTAGAGGCTAAAAATTTCACCCATGCCGGGATTTGAACCCGCAACCTCTGGCTATCCGTGCCATGATAGCCAGAGGTTGCGGGTTCGAATCCCGGCATGGGTGAAATTTTTAGCCTCTAAATAGGTTTTTAAATATAGAACGCGTTCAGCGCGTGAATAGGTGACCGTTTATGACTAACGCTAGTGGCATTTTTCCAAGCTTCGCAAGCCACGTTAAGCAATTGGTGCCGGCTGCCGTCGATAGATGGTAGTCGTCAAGTCAAGTCAGAGGCCTTAGGGCGACTTGAAAACTTCCGTCAGTAAGACCAGCCATTAGTCTTGCAAGCCTCCACCAACCGGATTTGGGCCCCGTGGTGGAGTATGGCCTATACCTTCCTCGGGAAAGAGACCTGTGCCCCTCGGTGGGGACATAATGGGTGATGATTATGATACTGCTACTTTAGCAAGCCACTTGTAGACAGCAAGATTTTAAAATTGTTTTTGAACTACTAACTTTAGTACCTCATTAATATACTAGTACAGACACATTATATTATTCATATTGTTTGTGATATTCTTTCGTCCGTTTTAAAGAAATTACCTAAATGTCGAGGAATTTGTAAATTAATTTAAAACTGTTTGACTAGCAATATCCGTTCTTCTGCGACGTTTAATCTACGACGACATAAGAGGGCGCCTAATTAAGTTTTATTACGAACATGCTGGCAAAGGATTGTTCATACAAATTGAAAACTTAATTTCTTAGAGTGAGACTCACATTTTCAACTGCCTTATTGCATTCGCTCTATGTACTCAGAAGAGAAGTAATATTAATTAAGATGCGGATATTATTAGGCTCTTAATTATTTCGGTCGAGGAAATTAGACTCTCAACAAGCACCTTTATATGTTACTCGTATATTGCTTTTATTTAACCTAAATCTATTTTTCATCGCAATCTTTAAGGATGCTGTTATTGCTGGCAACATTTTTAAGTAAATTCGTGAGCTGATACTTAGTTTCCGGTTGAGAAAATCCATTTTGGAAACAACCTTAATTTGATTATACTATTTTTATTTTTAATGCCCTAACCCGTGCTAAGGACCATTTAAAAAAACCTATTTAGAGGCTAAAAATTCCACCCATGCCGGAATTTTTAGCCTCTGAATAGGTTTTTTAAAACCTTTATTTGACAAAAACTGAGTAGAGGGAAACCAAAATCTGTTTAAAATGTCAGACCAACTGCCTTATTGCATTTGCTCTATGTAGTCAGGAGAGAAGTAAAATTAATTAAGATGCGGATATTATTAGCCTCTTAATTTTTCGGTCGAGGAAATAAGAGTCTCAACAAGCACTTCATATGCTTATGCTGTTATTGCTGGCAAAATTTTTAATTATGAAGAAAATTGTATCCTTGATAAATGAAATTTGCTAGATATTAAAATTAAAATTGCGGATATTTAAGACGTAAATTTGTGAGCTGATACTTAGTTTCCGGTTGAGAAAAACCATTTTGGAAACAGCCTTACTTTGGCGAAAACTGAATATCCAGGTTGAGTCCAGGCTGTGTTCCTGAATTTAAACAAGGCTCACAGTCTGTTAGCTTTTAGAATGTACCTCGGCTTCTATCGGATAGAATTGGATATATTCGTGCAATAGAAAAATCGGAATTATAATGACACTTAATTATTTGTGTCATACAATGTTATATGTCATATACAGGGTGTCCGGTGGCAGAATTAGGATTTGAAATGCGAATATTTTCTTAACTATTGAGAGTATATTAGTGCAAAGCATTACATTCGATTGAGCGTTAGTGCGGATTAATTAGTCACAATGTCGGAGTGGACGAACGATCAGCGTGCGTATGCTATTGAAGAGTTCTTCAAAGCCAATTAATCCTGCGTAGTTGCTCGTCGAAGATTTTGTTTGCCGTACAATATTCGACGTTTGAGTGAAGGACCTAGTGAAAATGAAAATGTATTTCGTTCATGGGTGCGGGGTTTCGCGAAACATTTTCGGCAGCCAAAAATCCGCAGCCGGGCCCGAGCCGCTCGTCAAGAACTGATGAGAACATTGCCCTTGTCGCAAACAGTTTGCCACGGAATTCACGTCAGTCTGTGCGCAAGAGGACGGCTGCGCTAGGACTACCGAAATCAACTGTTCATGAAATATAGAAGATTGATCTTAAATTCCATCCCTTCAAGATTCAAATTGTGCAAGCTCTCAAACCCATCGATTATCCAACACGCAAAAACTTTTGTGAAACAATGTTACAGAGATTTCGTACTGTAAACACGATATTTTTTGGTGATGAAGCCCATTTTCATCTAAACAGGGCCGTCAATAAGCAAAATTGTCGATATTGGGTAGCCAAAGGAAACAATCCACGATGGAAACATCAGCGGCAGCTTCATAGCCCTACGGTTACAGTTTGGTGTGCATTATCAGCTACAGGAATAGTTGGTCCCTATTTTATTGAAAATTCTCGAGGACAAAGTGTTACGGTGGATGGCGCATCATACAGACGCATGATCACTGCCTTTTTTATTCCACATCTGCAAGCACATCATGTCTTTACTTCACACACATGGTTTCAGCAAGATGGTGCTACTCCTCATACTGCTAGAGCCACCATGGCACTATTGCGTGTTTTTTTTCCGAACAAATTGATCAGCCGCTTCGGAGACATCAAGTGGCCCCCAAGATCACCAGATCTGACTCTCCTTGACTTTTTTCTGTGATGTTACCTCAAGGGCAAAGTGTGCGAAACAAATCCTGCCACTATTTCTCAATTGAAAGAAAATATTGTACGCGAAGTGAACGCCATTCCACTAGCTGTTCTCCAGCGCGTCGCGCGTAACACAGTTGAAAGGTTTCAGGAGTGTGTAAGACGTGATGGTCAACATTTGGATGATTTAATTTTTAAAAAGTGCAATCCGCATTTATCCTTTGCTTATAACTTGTTTTATTATATGAATATTCTTAGCAGTATCTTTTTTATTTCAATTTAAAATCCTAATTCTGCCACCGGACACCCTGTACTTCCGTCACTACACTTAAGACGTATTACACTCGTGTGCTTTCGGCGATAACCGAAGCCTACTCTAGAGCCCGAGGTATATTCTAAAAGCTAACAGACAGTACTACTATTGCTTTTAGTAGTAATTTTATATGCAATTTCTGTTGCTGTAATTTCTGGGTACAATAAAGAATATTCTATATATATATATATAAGTATCTACCAATATAATAGTGTATAAAAAATCCCAACTACTTTCTTATATTCAAGACTGCTTGACACATGCGAAGATGGGGTTTACGAACGTACCTGTTAAATGCCAGTTGACTCAAGTTTAAAAGAAACCCAGATTATATGTCTCCGGAAAGACAGACTACTGCGACGTGTTCCATAAGTTTGCCGTTCTTATGATAAAAGAACTCACGAATTTTTGGGGTTTCGGACCTCATGAGGAAAAACAAAACCTAAGTAGAATTATTTTGTTTTCCGTTTGTCCGTCTGGCAAGATCTTTGATCTCGAAAACTCGTGTTACTCAGTTTTACACTGGCTTGAAGTTGTGTAAAAATCAAACTTCAAAGTTAACGCAAAAAAGTTACAGGAGCTCTATTTTTGAATCACTCGTCTCGCGTCGAGCGCTCGATTTCTACTGATTTTCGCTCGACATACGAAATTCCGTATTTTTGAATCACTCAACTGCAGCGAATGGTCCTTACCACTCGTCTCGTATGTCGATCGATAGATTAATTGTCAAAATTTGTGTTAATTTGTATTGTGCTGCACACAGATACCTAGCGATAAATGTGAATTTGCTCCTGACAACTGTTTCAGATTGTGAATAATATTGTGATCTTCAGTGTAGAAAAATAATTTTGGAGGCTATCTAATCCTTAATGGATAGGTATTTGGATTCAAAAATACGGAAAAACGAGATCATGCGACTTAGAAGACGAGTGTGACTTATGTCGTTTTCGACGATACAATTTCATACGAGTGATTCAAAAATAGAGCTCCAGATTATTTATCCTTACTTTTCCATTTTAGTAAACAAGATTCTACCCGTAAAGTTTGGGTTTTTTGTCGAAAAGTGCCATATTCCCGTAAATGAAGTAATCAGGGAGACTATTTTAGATAACACACTGCCAATTTTATAAGCAAAGTTCATGAACTTGCGAGAAATTATCTAGTTTTGGCATCAAATATCAATTTTGAGGTTAGAATCTTTATTTACTTTAGGGACTTTTGTACTCGTAAGAGTGACGATGACAGTCCCATCGTATACTTATCTTAATTATACTACCAACACCACCAAATAAAGTATCCTTAAAGCTAACTATTATTACTAGCTGTAATATTAAAAGTGTACAGAAGCTTAGACGCGCTACAGTTTGGTTCGGACGGATGCCAACATCCATAAAATTTATGTTGTAACTATCTATAAGTTCTTTCCTTTTGCCAATGTTCCGAGTGCATTCTATCAACAGGTGTTGAACATCCTCAACCACTCCACATACTGTACAATTATTGGGAGAATCAATTTTCTTCATAAGGTGGGCGAACTTATTTGAAGGCACATGTCCACTACGCATTCTCAGTGCGACTACGATGGTTTGTCTTCTAAGCTTAGAAAAAATGAGGTAAGAATCTTGTTTTCTAAATTAGACGAGTAAGGATAAATAGACTTTGGGGGCTTTTATGCCGAAAAACTGTACATAAAAATACTCAAGGAAATACAAAGTTCGCAGGGTTCATATTTAAAAACCTATTTAGAGGCTAAAAATTTCACCCATGCCGGGATTCGCACCCGCAACCTCTGGCTATCCGTGCCAGCGCTCTACCAATTGAGCTCAATTGGTAGAGCGCTGGCACGGATAGCCAGAGGTTGCGGGTGCGAATCCCGGCATGGGTGAAATTTTTAGCCTCTAAATAGGTTTTTAAATTTGTTCCTTAGCACGGGTTAGTGCATTAAAATAAAAATAGTATAAGGGTTCATATTACTTACCAGCGGAGTAAGTAATATGAACCATAAAGAATACGCTCTATTTACATATTTTATTTAGGTAGAAAGCACCCGAAACCGAGCATGTAACGACTAATGAATGTTGATGTAGCGAAGGATGTCTATCAGGATAGTAGCTAGTGGCAGACCCTAGCTCTGCCATTAGCTACTATTCTAAATTAATAAAAACGAAAACATAGACTTAACTTGTTACTCCTTGAGCTGAAGGCCTGATTTTTTAATCCTCGAATAAAACTTATCCGTTTCATAAAGTATTATTACACAATAATATAAAAATGACACCGTGAAATAATAAAAAAAAGCAATTACAATTTTTAGCCTCTAAATAGGTTTTTAAATTTGTTCCTTAGCACGGTTTAGTGCATTAAAAATTAAAATAGTTTAATTACAACACGTTTTTAAAATAGTTGTTTTAATAATTTATTTGAGGATTGAAAAATCAGCGCTTGGTTACATAAATAATTATTGTCGATTGATAGTCGATATCAACTCTTGTATGTCCCCGCTGCTGGGGCACGGGTCTCTTCCTGCATCGCAGGGAGGTTAGGCTATACTCCACCATGGGGGCCAAGTCCGTGTAGGAGGAAGATTGTAAGACAGTGGTGAGCCTTCTTGCAAATCACGCAAGCGCTCATAAAAAAAGCCACTAGCAGTAGTCACGGGACGGTCATCCATCCTGCACCTGACCGCGCCTGTTGTTGCTTAACTCAAGTTATTGATTCTAATCACTCGGTTCGGCTAGGCCACGAGCGCTTCGCTAGGCCACGAGCATCAACTTGCCGCTCACTTCATAGTATTTTTTGTAGAAGATGAGATCCTTAGTAGACTAAAACTAAATAAATATAAGCATGAGTTTGTGTGTGTGTCCTATAGTTATTTCAGCACATTCCTTTTACATTCTGCATAACTAAACAAAGGGAACTAATAAGAGAGTATGTGCCCCTGCATATTTAATTTTAAACAGAGAAGGGAAGGGTAATTAAAGTGGTAAAATATTTCGTGAGTCGGTAGTCGAGTTTTCAATTATGTATTATCACATTTAGCCCGGCCCAAAGAATAACGGTTCCTTAAAACGCCGATTGAAATAGACTGTGGTGGAGAATTTATAAGGAAAAACGTAACCACATCTGTGATTATGTACGAGTATGGAGAAATACAATTTGCCACAGTGAATTATGAACCGTTTCGCGAACAAGGTTAACCTGTGCGTCATAAAACAGTGTCTTCCCTTGATTAAGTATTATACTTAAGTGCAAATTAGTTCTAAACAATGTACCATACAAAAGATAAAATGAAAGACTAGTCCCCACTGCTGGGGCACGGGTATCTATCAGCATCGCAGGAAGGTTAGGCCATACTCCACCACGGGGGCCAAGTCGGGGTTGGTGGAGGATTCTAAGACAATAGCGGGAACAGAAACAAGTCAAAAGAATGCTAAAAAAAAGCTTGCTATTTTATGTTTTGTTTATTTATGTGTGCGTATGTGCGTGTGTATTTGTGTGTGTATATGTGTACAGGTGTGTGGACATTTGTAACAGTATGTGTATTGGTAAATTTAAGTTGAAATTTGGGAAGTAATATTTGACATTAGGTAGTTTTTATATTATAGTTTTTTGCATACGTGTTATACAGTTGGCTTTTTTATTTGAAAGTGAGCAAATAGACGGAGACAAGTCGTATGGTTAGTGGTAAATTAAAAGCTTTAATTTACCAATTAAAGGCTTTAAACCAGGAAATGCGGCTCATAACTGCTAGCCGGATGCCCTCATTGTCACAGTTGTTACTCGCTGTTTAAAAGTAGTAGTAGAATTAGTATTTATATCCTGTCCATACATTGTTAAGGCTATAAATGTATGTATTTATATAAAAGTAGCTGACTCAGCGATCTTCGTACCGCCTAACAGTTGATTCTTTAATTTTTTTTTTCTCACCATAAGAACCATCCTCTTCAAGGAATATTCTAAAAAAAGAATTAGCGAAATCGGTCCAGCGCTCTCGAGATTTACGCTTAACAACACATTCAGCGATTCATTTTTATATTATAGATATATTTTTTATATCACTTTCGATTTATGTGTATTATTTGTATGTATCTATTTATAGTTAGTATAATAATTTTCTTAATTACGCATGACTGTATTATTCATATGTATAAAAAATAATTTGATTTCTTTGTACGTCTACTTCCTTCTCCAATATATTGCTTCAGTCCATCCAAAGGTAGTCTGGAAGAGATCACTTTTGGTGATAAGGCCGCCGTCTGCCCTCTTAGGTTAACCTTTAGCTACTGAGGTGGATTTAATTTCACGTAAACACTGACGTGGGGGCCTCAGAGTCCCGTGTATATATATGCTTATATTTAAAAATCTTTAAGTTTTTTAGGGTTTAGTGTTTAATAATTAATTAGCTTTAGTGTATATATTTAAATAAAATAAAATGATTTAGTTCAATGTATTTGTTTATTATTAACTATTATTTCAAACTTTAGAAAACGCTTAGCATTTTTTGACAAAAATCACAAGAGGTCTTATATCACAAAGTATCTATAAAAATATTCTATATCGTATATCATAAAAATATGATATATCAATAAGAATATTCTAAAAAAAGAATTAGCGAAATCGGTTCAGCTACTCTCGAGATTTGCGCTTACCAACACACTCAGCGATTATTTTTATATTATAGATATATAAAATAATTTGATTTCTTTGTACATCTACTTCCTTCTCCAATATATTGCTTTATTCCATCCAAAGGTAGTCTGGAAGAAATCATTTTTAGTGATAAGGCCGCCGTCTGCCCTCTTAAGTTAAAAAATATCTGTGTAATTTCCTTCTTATATGCAACTAGCTGACCCAGCGAACTTCGCACACCCTGACAGTCGATTCTTTATTTTTTTTTATGGTTCTCTCCGTAAGAACCATCCTCGTACTTCAAGGAATATTCTAAAAAAAGAATTAGCGAAATCGGTTCAGCTGCTCTCGAGATTTGCGCTTACCAACACATTCAGCGATTCCTTTTTATATTATAGATAGAAGATAAGTGTTCCCTATCTATCTATTTCTTAATGATTCGCGATACCCATACATAGATATACGGGTCTTATCGCGATTATTTATTAGGTAAAACGTAATTACCTTATTTGCCGATAATCGCGATTAGACCCGTTTAATATATAGTAGTCGGAAATACACTTATGCAGTACTTGCAGAAATGAACCTTGAAATGGACACATACTCTGACTTGTAACGTTCATTAAGCCGCAGTTTCTGCGCTACTTTAAATAAAACTTTTTACATTTCATTTCTAACACTTATATTAATTCTTATCAAGCGGTAAGGAATGCTTAGAAATTAACTAAATTTAAAAAGCTAAGTCATTTACATCGGCATCCTGGGGCTGTTAAATGATAGGGCGGATAGCCCGTTTTAGAAGCACCACTCCAAGGTGCATTTACATTAATTTATCATTAAAAAAAAAGAGCGCTATCTAATTTTATCTTACTAACATAGACTAAACTCTATGGATTTCAACCCATTATGACCCCACCGAGGCGCACGGGTCTCTTCCCTAAGGAAGGTATAGCCCATACTCTACCACGGGGGCCCGGATTGGTGGAAGCTTGTAGGACTAGTGGCTGGTCTTACTGTCAGAAGTTTTCAAGCAGCCCTAAGGCCTCTGACTTGGCCTAACGACTTCCGTCTATGGACGGCAGCCAGCAACTGCTTGGCGTGCCTTGCGAAGCACGGAACCGTTCGGAAAAATGCCACTAGCGTTAGTCATAGACGGTCAACCAACCATGCAGTGAACGCGCTCTATGTTGCTTAACCATCGTGATCTTTTAAGATCACTCAGACAGCCGGGGCTCTGAGTGCCTAGTGCGAGTTTGACAGATCCAATTGAATAACTTTACTACCGCGTTAATCGAGCATTGAGTAGTGAGTATGAGTAAGTTAACCGTTCGAACTGGCAAAACGCTGTCACAGTACAACTCGCACTCGCGTTTATTCGTGTTTTAGCTGGTAAACGTGTTCACTTCTCAACGTAAACCATTACAACTCGCACTCAGCAATTTTAATTTTCATACTTGTCACTAGGTGGCGCTTTTTCGATGCCATAGAAATATGAGTTTACGTTAACGCGATCGAGCAGTTAAAAAACTCGCACTAAGCACTCAGAGCGATTCGATAGATACTGTATTTTAGTATACAGTAATTTAGTTTTTCCTCCTTTATATAAAAAATAAGTCTTATTTCTGAGGCTTATTGGATGTCCTGATAAATTATCGTGATATTTTGTTTACCTATTTTCTGTTTGTTTGTTTGTTACGGATCACCTAATGGTTTTGTTTACTACAACTTTTACAAAAACAAACTATTAAAGTTACCCACTCAGTTTGGATAATTGAACTAAGCAACGCTTGGACGCTTTTACAACCTCGGATAGTAATAATTATGCTTATTGAGCTTTCGCGTCTAAGTAAAGTTTTTATTGATTTGCGTATTTTCTCTAGCGGTAAGCTAGAGCATGTTTTAAAATTCCACGATTAAACTAGTTTTTAAATGAAAATAAATAAATTTAATATTTATTCGTGATACTTGCTTTATAGTGTAATTGCTTTATAATGCCAGGCTGTGTCTAGTTTAACACATTCATGAATAAAAAAAATTTACTTGAAATCTCTGTATATTATGTTAAACTTTTTTTGAAAAGAAGAAATGTGGATTTTTTTTGTGAGCATCTTCTCCACATAATCTATTAATTGTGAACCTCACCACTTTGACGCTCATTAATCAAACATGTTGTTTTTGTAATGGATAAAAATAATGAAGCGGTGACAGCCCAGTGGGTAGAATAATGAACTCGGAAGCGAGAGACCCAGGTTCTATTCCCAGTGTGAGCATGTACCAGTGACTTCGTTTTCCACGTTATGTACATTAATTTCAATAGTTATAGTAGTAATAACACCGCTAACGTTGAAAACATCGTATCTGTGCTGTTCAAATACCTCTGCGATTGAAATTGCCAATCCGCGATGGGCACGCCTGGTAATTAAGCCCATAATCTCTTTCTCTCTGAGGGAAGATCTGAGCCCTGCAGGGGAATGTTTATAGGCTACATAAAAAAAATCATTGACTTAATTAAATTTAAGCCACATACAATATAGAAATATGCACGTCTTCCTTTGAAAAGAAACTGCGGCTGAGCCGTGCTCGCCTTCAGCGAATTTGCCTCCTTTCTCAATCGAAAGACTTAAGACACAAAAGCCTGATTGACGTTCAATTTCAGGTCAAGTGAAGTATGAAATTCGAGTGCCGGAGAGCCGTCAGACACAAGCAGTGACCGTTTTCATCAGGCACGCGTAAAAAGCGAAGGTAAATGTTACGCTTTCATACACTGACGTGCTGTCACGAATTCTAGGTAACAGGAAAGATTATCCGGGACCACGGCACCTGAAAAAGTGCCGAAACTCGGAAAATTGTAAAAATGTAATAAACGAGCATAAATCCGTATAAAAACAGTTTTAACAGGAAAGATACTAAGCACAAACGTCCAAACCCTCGATATCAATCCCTTGTAGGTCCCAACTGTTCTTTTTTTAATAGCGGGTATAAACAGCCGGCTTACCTTTTCTTAAACACAAGTAGAGAGACGATTTAAAGCAGTGATAGTAAAATGGGGCAGGCGCTGCAACCTAAATCGGTTCGAAATCAACCCTTGTACGTCCCCACTGATGGGGCACCGGTCTCTTCCATACTCGGCCTCGGAAGGTTAGGCCATACTCTCTACGGAGGCCAAGTCCGGCTTGGTGGAGGATTGTAAGACAGTGGTGGGCCTCAATGTCAGAACTTATCAAGCCGCCCATAAGGCCTCTGACGTGGCTAAACGAATGCCATGACATAACAGCCGGCACCAAAGCCTTAACGTGCCTTGCGAAGCACGGAAGCGCTCGGAAAAATGCCACTAGCGGTAGTCACGGAACGTGACCGTGAACGTTCACCCATCCGGTACTTGACCGCGCCTGTTGTTGCTTAACTCAAGTGATTTATTCCAATCACTTGGTTCCCCTTGGCCACGAGCGCTTCACGCGCAAAATTAAGTATCACACTTTTAAAGTCGAAATAAATAAATATAATAAATAAATAAATATTCATGGACATATTACACAGATCTCGTTAGCTCCATACTAAGTACAACTAAATGACGTTTGTTACATGTGCTAACTTTTTAAGTGCACAAGATATAATTATACTTTCGAAATAAAAGGGACTTGAAATAGAGTATCATTTAGTGCATAAAAACTTCATAGTCGGTAACCTTTTTTTAAGATATGGCTGAATAAAACTCAATTTTATTGGGAAGTTTAGAGTAAAAAACAAGTTATTAAAAGTGTAGTTCAGCGCCATCAAGTTATCTGTTCAGGTGGGCAAAACTGTAACAACAGCCTTGTTATCCGCCAGATTTAAAAGAAACATTCCTTTGTCTGTTGATTTCTCGTGGTCACGAGAAGACTGATGGCTGGCACCCGTTCGCATCTTCGGCTGATAAGGTTTCAGACTACCCTCAATCAGCTATCACAAAGCACTATTAGGGTTGCGACACACTACACTGACAATGACTACGCGATTAAGCCTCGAAAATATTCTATGTGTACAAGTCGCGAAAGTTTAAAATATGTTATAGATATATTTTATTTACATTTAAAGCCTTTGACTTTAAATTTTCCAATTTTTGATGGATGTTTCTTAGATGGCACCCTCGAATTCTCCACAAGCGCCGCTATCTACTGAACAGATGAGATGGTGGCACTGTACTCTTACTTAGTTTTGCAGGTCAGCGTAGATTGACTTGGTTGGTGAAATGCACTGCCTTAATTAATTACCAATCTTGTTTATAAATTAACACGTTTCCCGAAAGACAAACGAAATCCACATGAACGGCGACCAAATAAGATGCATTACTCATTGTAATAGAGTGAATTTATCAACCCCCCGAACATCGTACATTAGTGCCCTATTGTATATTTAAGCGGCCACGTAGCGTTGCCCTAACTGGTCAATAACACGCGAACAAAATAACTGTCAAATTACAAAATCGCTTACAGTCGTTCACCGGTCAAAGGTATGGCTGAAGACAGAAAAAAGTCTTGAGGGGACTTTTTCCTGTCCTCAGACATTATCGTCCAGCAATTGAAAAAATCTATTATTGTTGTATTTCTTGGGCGTTATAAGTTCCTAGTGCAACAACAACAATATTTACATACATTGCTTTAGAGTCCACATTATGATACCCTGTGTCGTAGGAACCAGAAACAGCGAAATCACAAACATGTAAACAACCAAGACCAGGGGTTTTTAGGTCCCGAGTCGAGGTTCGAACTCGGACCTAGGTATCGCATAGTAGGCAGATGCGCTACCACTGCGCCCCAGAGGTAGTCAAATTACATTGTTTTGGAATGGAGTAGGCTTTTACGTTTTAGCATTTACGTTATCCTGACAGTTTAGTCCGCTTAGACCAAGGAAAGCCAACTCAATCTGCGGAGCTAATCAAGCCCCTAGTTTTCTCACGATGTGTTCCTTCGCCGGTAGCGTGTGGTGTTGCTACTAGAAATTCATAAATTAATGTAACTTTGAAAATTAACCAAGTCATAGACACATGCTAGCATTAGGAATCGAACCTGCCTCCTTCGCTTAAGCATCCATATCTCTTGGCTACCACTGGCGCTTTCTTTAAAAGTTTGTTAATTATAAGGTTTTGTTCATGTATTGCAATAAAATCAATAATTTTCAATTTGACTATTACTGCGTATGAGAGTATTGGCGGAGTACTATTGACCAGCAATAAATACATTAGTAGCCAGAGTTGCAGCTAGCTGATAGCTAAAACGCGTTGTCGCTTCAACCTCCCCAATTAGGACGTTGGCCGGGGTTGTTAACCTAAATAAGTGTACTTTAATGCTGGGTTTTAGACTTTTTCACGATGTAATTACCAAGAATTCCTTCGTGATTAGGTGGTTGCGGTGATTTGGGACTGGTATTGAATTAAATGCCAGCCGTATATAATGGGGTTGGGGGTAATTGTTGGGGGTCACATCACGTTGTACAATACGTTTGACTTTAACTCTTTTTAACCGACTGCAATAAAAGCTCAGTTCGCTTTTTTTATGTCGTCTATTAATGTCCTACAGCAGGACACATGTCTTCTCGTAGAGAGAGAGTATATGCCCAATTACCTCGCGCGTGCATCGTGGATTGGCATTTGAACACCCCAGACTCTCAGGTTTACTCACGATGCTTTCCTTCACGTTTAGCGGTATTGTTACTATAACTTTACAAATCTAATTATCTATATAATGTTCTTTGCAGTTTGCTTCTACACAAGCGGAGTTAATGTTTGTTTGGTTAGTTTTTTTTTTTCTTGAACCTAGATATATTTTTCTTGCTAGGACGCAAAGTGAAAATTATATTAAAAACAGTTTTTTTGTACAATTTCATGAAAAAAGATAATATAACCTCACGCCTGCATCCCAGTGGGGTAGGCAGAGTCCAGAGACTGCCACTTGCCACGATCCTGACGGATCAGCTTTGCTTCATCAACGTTCATTAGTCGTTGCATGCACGCACACCGGCTGCTGGAAGTTTTTATCTCGCCCTTTATACATCCCCTTTTTGGTTGAGGTACGTCCGCCTGGGACGTCCCTAACCGGCCCTTCCACTCATATTTGCAATATACATTTGTTTCGTCAATCTTTCTTCCTTCATCCTCTCCACATGTCCAAGCCAACGCAACTTTACTCTCTCAAAGTAAAGAAAAAAACTGGATAGTACATACATACATACATAACCTCACGCCTGTATCCCAGACGTGTAGGCAGAGACTAGGGACTGCCACTAGCCACGATCCTGACAGATCACCTTCGCTTCATCAACGTTCATAAGTCGTTGCATGCACGCACGCACGTTCAGGGTACTTTTTATCTTTTCTTTTGCTAATACATCCCCTATTTGGTCGATGTATGTCCGCCTGGGACGTCCCTTACCAGATAGTACATAGTAAAGAGAATAAAAGGATTTTTTACACACAAACCTGTGACAAAGACACGTTTTAACACTTACTTTCTAATTACACAGCAATTTAGTGTAATTACAGCGGTGAATGTTTAGTGGAAAGAACTTTTCTTTTTCCGTACGACTGTACGGTAGAACGACCTTATTAATTTTCCACACAAATTACGGTTGTAATTCTCTACCGTTGCATAATACCAAAGCTGTAATTTTCTAACAGTTTCTTATTTTGTGGTGTACAATATAATATATTTCCATCTTAAAAACCTATTTAGAGGCTAAAAATTCCACCGATGCCGGGATTAGAACCCGCGACCTCTGGCTATCCGTGGCAGCGCTTTTCCAACTGAGCTAATGGGCGACACACCGGCATCAGTGGAATTTCGAACCTCTTTACAATACTCTGTATTACGTACAGGTAGTATTGTAAAGATGTGAGTCGCCCATTAGCTGTCAGTCAGTTGGGGAGCGCTGGCACGGTTAGCCGTTCGCGGGTTCGAGTCCCGGCATGGGTGGAATTTTTGGACTTTTAATAGGTTATTGAAAAAAAGTTTAAAAGTAACTCTTGCATTACAGGCTTTAGTGCCAGATATCACTGTCATCCAAATAATATTTATATTATAGTAGCCCTTTGGGCAGAAAGTGTACTTTACATATTTTTCAAACCGCGTTTCAGGCAAGCTTAATATATCTTCAGGGATTTTATTATAGAACCGTATACATTGCTCCATGAAGGATGATTAATCTTTGCCAGCCTAAATTTTGGGAAGGAAAGCTTATGTCTATTTGTAGTATTTACATTGTGTTGGTTATATCAGATCTTTGTATTGTTTTAAACAAAAGTAGACTAACAACAGGCGCGGTCAGTTGCAGGATGGGTGACCGTCCCGTGACTGCCACTAGTGGCATTTTTCGTTAAGCCGTTGGTGCCGGCTGTCATGTAATGACTGTCGTTAAGCCATGTCAGAGGCCTTATGGGCAGCTTGATAACTTCTGACAGTAAGGCCCGCCACTCTGTCACACTGTCTTACAATCGTCCACCAACCCGTACTTGACCCCGTGGTGGAGTATGGCCTATCCTCCCTACGATGCAGGAAGAGACCCGTGCCCCAGCAGTGGGGACATACATGGGTTGAGATCGATCGAGACCAACGACTACAATATGCGATGGATAGATTAATGCGTTGATGCAAATAAAAACCCCAATTTAAATCACGACTGCCAGCCATTGAAACTCATTCCCATTCCGATCGTCTTTTAAACCACGCTGTGACTGCTCAATACAGCGGCCCTCGGCCGTTGGTGACCTCGCTTTCCATTCAACGGTTCGAAACCTAGGTATCACCAGAGATCGAATCCCGACAGTATGCTAGTAGTGAGCCGATATTGCAAGAGAAACCGTCTTGATGCGATTAACGAAGTGCAATAGAGTCTCCACAGAAAGACACAAAGAGGAATAGATAAATAAATTATTTCTACACAATACAATCACTGAAGCGCTCGTGGCCTAGTGGAATCGAGTGATTGGTATCAATCACTAAGGTCAAACAACAACCGGCGCGGTCAGGTGCTGGATGGATGACCATCTCACGATTACCGCTAATGGCATTTTTCCGGGCGCGGGCGGGTCGTTGTTTCGCAAGGCAATTAAGTCGCTGGTGCCGGCTGTCATGTAATGGCAGTTCTTAAGCTATTTCTGAGACCTACGGAGCTGCTTGATAACTTCTGACAGTAAGGCCTCCCGCTGCCTTACATGCCTCCACCAACCCGGACTTGGTCCCCGTGGTGGAGTATGGACTAACCTTCCTGCGATGCAGGAAGAGACCCGTGCCCCAGCAGTGGGGCACGGGTCTGCAATCAGATGTCCTGGGCTCCTAACTAGGATACCCTATCCTAATGTTGAAATATTTATAGTAATGTACGGCAACCTCTAAGGGAATTGAACCTACGACCTACGACTGTATACGCCTCGCTGTAGGGCACAGGACTTCTCTAAGAATGAGAGAGACACAGGAGAGAGAGAGAGAGAAAAAAAGCATGAGCTTAAGTTACCACGCGTGCCCACCCCGGATTGGCAACTGCAAGCTTTGAGTTCTCAGGTTTTCTTACGATGTGATGCTAGACTAATAAACAATCTGTATCGATATCAACCCTTGTACGTCCCCAGTACAAGGGCACGGGGACGCATTTCTGCATCGCAGAAAGGTTAGGCCATACTCCACCACGGGGGCCAAGTCCGGGCTGTTGGAGGATTGTAAGACAGTGGCGGGTCTTACTGTCAGAAGTTATCAAGCCACCCATAAGCCCTCTGACATAACGACTGTCATTACATGACTGCCGGCATCAACGGCTAAACGTGCCTCGCGAAGCACGGAAGCCGTCGGAAAATGCCACTAGCGGTAGTCACGAGACGGTCACCGATCCTGCACCTGACTTCGTCTTTTGTTGCTTAACTCAAGTGATTGATGCCAATCACTCGGTTCGACTAGGCCACGAGTAATTCAAATAATAATGACTAATAAATATGGAGCGGGCTTTCTTTTCTTTACAGCATCAGTGGTCCCACGGATGTAAAGACATTGAGGCTGCGATTAATTAATGGATAGCTAAGTCTACGGTCTTGCTCAGTACTGATTGGCATAGGCTCGGTTTCCGAATTAAGAATTTTACTAAGTAAATACCTAAGTAACGTCGCTCTCTTCTGTCACGCTCTCTGCTGAGAAATTGGAAGAGACAGCACTACAACAAACATCCAAACAACATCACAAACTTTTATCATATTTATAGTATTATCAAGATTAGTAGGTTGGGGTGATTAGAAAGTAATTTTACTATTAGTTTACTTAATTCACCTGGGTGCATTAACCCAGGTGAATTAAGTGAAAGACAGGGATTAAATCCAAAGTGGTTCGTTTGGCCTGAAGTAAAAGCGATTAGTTTCTGAATCGCGAGCGATTCTATGGGAACTGGGCTCTCTGTTAGATCCTATCCAAGGGCCATGTTCCCTCGATTAAGCTTAACCAGACATTGCTCCGATCCCAGGCGTTTTGTTTCGCAAATAGTGCCGACCTAGATTTGCTGCATTTTGCCCCGTTTCCAGTTAACTCACCCTTTAATCATGATAGAGCAGTCGGACAGTGACTGATTTGAATTGGTCTATCAGAGACTGTTTGTTCTGCTAAATAAAGTGCAAAAGGCTTTTGCCACAGTTCATGTGCGAATACGCGAATATGGTTAAAGAATACGGGTTTTTTATACTAGTATTTCAGAAAGCTAATTGTACCGTGCTGAGCCTGAAACATCATCATCATCATAATCAGCCGGTCAGTAAATTGCTGGACATAGCCTCTAGCCTCTCCCAAGACACGCCACTGAGCCCGATCTTCGACTCTCCTCTTCCATTCACTGCTAGTGTTTTGCGAATGTCGTCGCTCCATCTGGGTCGTAGGACGCCTTGTGGTGTGCACAAGGCGTCCTACGCTACGAAATAGAGACCCCGTTAACAGAGCTGAAACAGTCCAGCGATTCTTTCATATAAGTTTCCACCGATACTTACATAAAAGTATCTGTTACAAAGATCAAGAAGCTATTAGGATATGCACCCTTTGCATGTCCCTACTGCTGGGGAACAGGTCTCTTCATGCATCGCAGGAAGGTTAGGCTATACTCCACCACGGGGGCCAAGTCTGGGTTGGTGTATGATTCTAGGACAGTGGCGGGCCCTACTGTGGGAAGTAATCAAATCACCCATGAGGCCTCTGACATGGTTTAGGGACGGCCATTACAAGACAGCCGGCGCCAACGGCTTGACGTGCCTTATGAAGCACGAAAGCGCTCGGAAAAAATGCCACAAGCGGTAGTCACGGGATAGTCACACACCCAGCTCCTGACCGGTTGTTGAAGCTAGGAAGAAGCTATTAATAAAGTAAAAATAAACGAGAAAAATACAAACAAAAATAAAATTACCTGTCAAGAATTAAACTACTCGTATGTACTCGTTCCGAAGACTCGCCATTCTTCTACTAAGCTATTATAATATTGTCGTTGGTGGCGAAATTATGTAAATGAAAAAAAAATTTATTTTAAGGAATGGTTACAAAGACTTACATTCTTGTGCTTATATAATTCTTATAGGAAAACATAATTTTATGTGTTCACTACCATAACTAGACTTGCTAGTAGCCTGTATTTATGGTTAGTGTATATGGTTAGGGTTTTGAATTATCTTCCTATGTCTCAGATGCAAAACTATATAGATTATATAAACCCCGAACGTACAAAATTTCACAGAAATTAGCGGAACCGTTATCGATATTCTTATTACATAGGTTTTCAATAATCGTCCGTTTAAATAAGATACCATTACTTATCTAATTAATCTCTTCGAAGTCCCACAACACACATCTACCTCGCTACACTGTTCACAGGTGTGTAACTCTTTTGTTTTGCTAGCAGGATATCCTGTTACCTGTTATACGGAGGGATACATAAAAAGTTTTAACCCAGCTCGGATTAACTTTGTTTAGGGTTCCGTAGGAAAACCTAGTGCGCTTTTTATGTTAGCATTTTTCAGCCGTGTTCTCGTGGTAAAATATTCTGGTTCGGTACAGTTTGCAACACCGGCACGTGGTAGTTTCGCTCAACATTCGCACTTACCTCGCGAGGAATAAGTGCGAGGATGGCTTACAGTTACATTTTCGCTCAGTAGTACGTTGTTACCGGATTACGCTAGCGAGCGTCTAATCGCTTTCGGTTGCTAGCGAGTTTAAAGTTAGCGTGAGTTTGAAGGAATTAAATTTTCATCACCAACTTTAGAACACGTATCTTGCTTGGTGCAATCACTTTGCCGGTGATACCAAAATCAAAAGTTGGACTTCAATATGAGCAGTGTTATCGTACACACGCCGTCACATCAGTCTAACAATGGCAATGAGATGTCAACTTAGTACGAACGAAAGGATTATTTAGATGACAATGATGTCTGGAATTAAAGGAATTCAAAGCATGAGTTCTATGTTTTATAATAATTATGTAAACTATGTTGATTAAGGACTTTGAAAAGATTAAGTTTGGAGTTTTTTTGTCCTTTTTACACCTAGTTTGAATTGTAACGTTCATTGAGCCGCAGTTTCTGCGCTACTTTGAATAAAACCTTTTCATTTCATTTCATTACGAAAGCTTCAATAGATGAGATAAGATAAGAATATTCTTTATTGTACACCAGGAAAAAACAAACAAAACATAATTACAAAGATACAGTACAATTGGCGGCTTATGACATTAGAACTCTTTATTGTCTATATAAACCCTTTGTATATCCCCACTTCTGAAGCACGGATCTCTTCCTGCATCGCAGGAAGTTTAAGCCACACTGCACCATGCGGGCCAAGTCCGGGTTGTTGGAGGTTTGTAAGACAATTGGCAGTAAGGTCCGTAAAGAGATTGCGGATCTTACTGCCAGAAGTTATCAAGCCGGTCATAAGGCCTCTGACATGGCTAAACGACTGCCATTACATGCCAGCCTGCACCAACGGCTTAAAGTGCCTTGCGAAGCATGGAAGAATGAAACTAGCGGTGGTCACGGGACCCTCACCCATGATCTGACCGCGCCTGTGGTTGCTTAACTCAAGTGATTGATTCCAATCACTCGGTTCGACTAGGCCACGAGCGCTTCACTAGTCTTCACGCATAACTAGTCTTATATAATTAAGGCTCGCCGCTCACGTGACACGAAGCGTTCGTATTTATCGAGAGTCGAGACGCGTCAAACACTATCGCTGACAGCAAGCTTATTTCGGCTTGATTAAATTGACGGCCGGAATACACTACAAGGTGTCCAGAAGAACAGGTTGTTTAAAATATAAGTTTGATTTCTGAACGCACCCATGACGGGCGGAACTACTTGTCATCTGTCAGATAAGCTGAAAAATTAACCTCTTGTTCTGTGCTTGTTCAACGTGTGATTTCCCAAAATTGTATGGCAATGAGATTGCCGGGCTTATATCTTCGTGTGAAGTGCGCAATAAGTTCAGGGACTGCTCCCAGTGTTTTTGTTGTCGGGCAACGGATCGCCCAAAATATTCTCATTTGGTGTAAACGTGTTGCTGTGAAAGTGCACTGAAGGTAGGTTGCCTTCTGGGGAAAAAGCTCTTGGGATAGACGGGGAAGTCTCGGGATCCCCAAACCTTCCAGTGCACCCATCCCGAACGGCGCCGGCTGCCAAGTCGAGAGGCGTCGACGAAAACAGACTTTTAAAGTGCCTTATTTTTTGATTAGTTTTATGTTCTAGTGTTTAGGTGGGTCCTACACCCAACACAGGTTATCAAATATCAAATTTAAAAACAAGGTTTATGATTTGTATCTATCACTCTAATTATTTTTTATTTGATTTTGTTATCGTTTCTATCCTCTTGTAGAATGCGGTTAGTTAATGCACCGCCCTCCCTCCTACTTTTTCAAGCAGAAGCAAGATACGAACACACCACCACCGACACCAATACGAGTGTAAGAAAATACGCGACGCGTTTCGCCTCTAACACGAGGCATCCTCAGGCTCACAAGTGCAAGTGCAAGCAAACTAATTTGCTCTTATAGAACTTTATTGTAAGTAATGTAACTTTGTGTATCTTTATAGCAAATTTCCATATGTATTATATGTAATGGTTTAAGTGAGTATATTATTTTTAACTATAAGTATGTATATCAATTAACATATTTGCACCAACTACCCGTCTCACTTTTCCTTCTGCAACTCTCCATCGTAGGTTGTCCGGAAGAAATTGCGCTAAGCAATAAGGCCGCCAATTGTACTGGATCATTATAAAAATTTTGTGTAAGCGCGAATCTCGAGAGCAGCTAAACCGATTTCGCTAATTTTTTTTTTTAATATTCCTGGAAGGACGAGAACGGTTCTCACGGAGAGAAAAATAAAAAAAATAATTAAAGAATCGAGTGTTAGGCGGTAAGAAGTTTGCTGGGTCAGCTAGTAGTTAATAAATCCCATTCTATGGTAATTGCTCTACGAGGAGCCGCCTTAATGCCAAATATAACAAACAAGAAGAGAAAGCACTGCAGGTTTGCTAAAGATCATTCGAATGGTGGCGTGTTGGCCAAATCGTCTATCTTCCTCAAAAATAGTTATAAAGTTGTAGTAGCAATACCACTCGCTAACTTTGAAGGAAAATATCGTTTTGGCATCATCGAGGAAACTTGAGTGAGGAGTTCAAATACCTCAGGGCTTGAAATTACTAATCCGCGGTGGGCACGCGGTGTAATTAAGCCCAAACATTCTCTGAGACAAGGCGTTTGCTTGCCGTTTGACATAATATATATTGGCTACATAAAAATAGTAAGCATTGAACAGCAACAATGCATTTTAAAGACTAGCCCCTTCCCTGGCCTAGTTTTTAGCATCCTGTGATGTCATTAATATTACGGAGACCAAGAAGATACATAGAATATTCTTTATTGTACACAGAAATTACAGTAACAGAAATTATGTAAAAATACAGAAGGTACAAATGGGGGCCTTATTACTAAAAGCAATTTCTTCCAGGCAACCAGGCAATAAGAGAGGCTTGTAACAGATAGTGTATTTCGGTATTAAGAAGACGCTGACGGGGCAAGAAAGCGCGCGGACTCTGTGCAAGTAATTTTATTGACTCAATTACGAAATCTTTAGCTCTATAGGGAACAGCGGGTGATCGTGGTCTTCCATGCGCACAACGTGGTGCGGCCACGTTGTGCGCATGGAAGACCACCGTCTGCCCAAGGCCGTTTTCTATTCCCAGTTGTCAAACGGTGCACGAAAGGTAGGCGGACAGCACCTTCGCTATAAAGACGTCCTTAAAAGGCATTTAACCGCTACCGGCATTTCTCCTGATAGCTGGGAAAAAGTTGCTTATAGACGCAGCGAATGGCGCTCCACCATTCTCAACAGGGTGGGAGTTTTTGAGGATACTCGGCTCGAGACTCTCGACTCCAACAGACAGCAGCAAAAAACCCGTCCAAAGCCCACATACTCTTACACGTACAATGACCGTGGTGAGCTTCACTGCGGCCAATGTAACCGGACTTTTAAAAACAAACTGGGCTTCGCGAGTCACATCCGAGCACACCGCCGCAGAAGTCCTACCAATCCTTGAGGTCGCCGTCATCGGACTCGATGAGGAGGACATCATTGCGCGATACAGGAATGATACAGGAGTTTGTAGTGGAGTTGACATGTGCTCGCCACAGCTCCATATCAGTTGTACTTAACTTGTTGGGCCGTTGTCACATTGACTCCTCCATAGAGAAGATAGATGGCATCTTACATTATTATACTAACTAGATGGCACTGTTTCCATGACATGTGCATTCTGTTCAATGTGCCGCTTTGTGCGCGATCCGATGCCAAGCCACATCCTCTGTTAATTGCTGTTCAAAAACGATTGGTCGCGTACGAGTCGCCGCTCAACAATAGCTTCATTAACGTACGTGTGGCGGCGGCCGGCAATCCGCCCGCGCTGACGGGTTTTAATCGTTGATTAAAATTGACATATCGAGTGGCCAGATACTACACCATGAAGTTAAAGATTGCCTCGGACTAAACACCACAAAAACAAAAGAGATAAAAAAAACTCTGGCTAAGCAGTCAACTGGCACACAATACTCGCACTAAGTATTTTTAAATAATTATTATACCTACTGGGCTACTGCGATTAAAATTTGCAAATCGGGTGGTCAGATACCATTTCAAAAGTGTATTAGTTTGCCTCGGATGAAAGACAAGATGAAGATAAAAGACCATTAAAATCGCTGACTAAGCAGACAATACATGTAGTATTTTACTACTTTTTATGTAGCTTATACTATTATACCCACTGGGCTACCGCGATTAAAATTAAGAAATCGAGTGGCCAGATACCACACCAAACAGTTTATAAGTTTCCTCGGGCGAAACATAATGTAAAGAAAAAGATAAAAAAAATGCTGGCTAAGCAGACCATAGAAGCGCTCGTGGCCTAGGCGAACCGAGTGATTGGAATCAATCACTTGGTTAAGCAACAACAGGCGCGGTCAGGTACGGAATGGGTGAGCGTCCCGTGACTATCGCTAGTGGCATTTTTCCGAGCGCTTCCGTGCTTCGCAAGGCACGTTAAGCCGTTGGTGCCGGCTGTCATGTAATGGCAGTCGTTAAGCCATGTCAGAGGCCTTATGGGCGGCTTGATAACTTCTGACAGTAAGGCCCGCCACTGTCTTACAATCCTCCACCAATCCGGACTTGGCCCACGTGGTGGAGTATGGCCTAACCTTCCTGCGATACAGGAAGAGACCCGTGCCCCAGCAGTGGGGACATACAAGGGTTGATAACGAAGCAGACCATAAACGTAGTATTTTACTACTTTTTTATGTTGCTTATAAACTATTATAGCCACTTGGATATCGCAATTATAATTGATAATTCGAGTGGCCAGATACCACACCAAAAAGTTTCTAATTTTGCCTCGGACAAAAACACAAGATAAAGAAAAAAGATAAAAAAAATCTCTGGCTAAGCAGTCAACGGGCACACAATACATGCACTGAGTATTTTAGCACATGTTTTATGTAGCCACTGGGCTACCGCGACAAACTGACAAACAAACCGATTTCCGCACGTAGGTAGTCTGTGAGTTGCTGGGTCAATTTTATCGTAATGGAAAATATGAAAGGTTTTTCGACGAGGAAAATCCGATATTGGGTGCATTGTTATGCAATATTGAATGGAGTCGAAATGCGGCGGTTTTCCTTTGAAAGATATAAACGGACGAAAGTTAAATTAACGCATTTTCAGCCATCGTCGCACGATATTGGATTAAAAAGAAAATTGACACTATACATGGTGAAATTATCGTGATACAAAAAAAACAAATATTTGGTAATTAAAAATGGCATCTTTTTAAACTATTGCTTTGTAAATTCTTTGCACTAACCCGTGCTAAGGACAATTTTTAAAACCTATTTAGGGGCTAAAAAATCCACCCATGCCGGGACTCGAACCCGCCACCTCTGGTTAACCGTGCCAGCGCTCTCCCAACTGAGCTAATGGGCGACTTACCGGCATCAGTGAAATTTCGAACCTCTTTACAATACTCTCTGTGTTACGTACAGGCAACCTAACCTAACCTAACCTTCCTGAGATGCAGGAACCCATGCCCCAGCAGTAGGGACATACAAGGGTTGATATCAAGCGATCAACGCGAAAAATGTATAACGCCTCTCTTTCTATCAGAGCAATGAACCGCGGTCCCGCGGCACGCACGTACCGCTCTGGCTGATTGGCTGCTAATGGTCTTAATAGACTCGAGTTTACGTCAAGATATATTGGAAAGTGCATCTTTTAAAAAGTAATCTTACGTATTCGATAAATAGTGTTAAGGCACATCCTTTTTGCTATGGCTTTCAAACCACCCAAAATTAATGGTCTACAGAGTTTGTGTTTAGAACTAAAACTAAACTGCCAGCAGATGCTGGATGCAGCAAGCTGAAGACAGGGCGCTATGGCGCTCATTAGGAGAGGACTATGTCCAGTAGTAAACTACATAATATAGCCTGAAGAAGAAGAAGGAGAGTTTGCGTTTTTCCCCTTAATGGCTAATTTTTTTTTTATTTAGCCTAGAATCGTCGTTTGTTTTCTAAGTTATGGTCAGCGTCAGAATGACCGGTCACTACTCGTATTATCGTCGGAAATTGCGATGAATATTTAGTGCCTTATTGCTTCTATTTGCTTCCTCTAAGTAGAGAATTTCTTCCATCATATTTTAGAAGCGAAACAACATTTAAGGGTGACCGTACATCCTGACGTCAGGTTGATCGGTCACCTAGGCATATCATCAAACTTTCGTAGAATCACTGAATAACTCATAGGGCAGCAATTAGTGCCCATTTGCTTCCTTCATATTTTTAAAACTCCGCACCCGTAGCTTTTATGGATACCAAAATATCAATAGGTATAGTTTAGATCCAGCTCCTGAAAGAATGAAAAGAACAACGACGCTTAGACTCAAAATTGCTATGGCAATATACTCAGGTGCTACTAAGGGTTGGTAGGCATTATCTAAACTATATTGATATTTTGGTTTCCATAATAGCTACGGGTGCGGAGTTTTAAAAATATATAGGAAGCAAATGGACACTAATTGCTGCCTTATGAGTTATTCAGTGATTTTACAAAAGTTTGATGATATGCCTAGGTGACCGGTCAACCTGACGTCAGGATGTACGGTCACCCTTAAATGTTGTTTCTCGTCTAAAATATGATGGAAGAAATTCTCTACTTAGGGAAAGCAAATAGAAGCAATAGGGCACTAAATATTCATCACAATTTCCGACGATAATACGAGTAGTGACCGGTCATTCTGACGCTGACAAGTTATGTACGTTTGTGAAAATATAGTAGCAATTCCACTCGGTAGCTATGAAGGAAAACATCCTGAGGAAACCTGAGTATCTGAGGTATTCAAATGCCTATTTTCAAATATGTTAAAAAATACAATATTTTCTTATAGTTCACGAAGCCTGGTACCCCGTTTATGTGTGGGCAATGTTAAACTAAATTAGTTAAACCAAAAACCAAATCAATACCTCTCCTAGATCGTTGGTTGATCCCGGGGTTATAAGCCCGGAGCACCCCACACCTCATTACAAAAGTATCGTATTTCCAATTATAATAATGTTATCAGATTGTTACGTAGGTAACATCTGTAGTCCAATGTTTCTATTACAATAAACAGCGTAGCCGAGGCTTCTTCCAAAATGGTCAAAAAAGTTACGAGCGTTTGTTACAATCGCTTCGAATAGAAATAATGATATTGTATGAAATCAGGCGTTACTTTGCGGAAATCCATTTTGGCGGAATTTAGCAAAGTAATATTCACTCTTTAATGCTAGAAAAAATAATGCTACAATATATTTGTTATAGGTTTCTTAATTGAGAATTTCACTAAGTAAATACGTAAATACGTAAGGAAGCGCTCGTAGCCTAGGCGAACCGAGTGATTGGAATCAATCACTTGGTTAAGCAATAATAGGCGCGGTCAGGTACAGGATGGGTGAGCGTCCCGTGACTACCGCTAGTGGCATTGTTTCCGAGCGCTTCCGTGCTTCGAAAGGCACGATAAGCCGTTGGTGCCGGCTGTCATATAATGGCAGTCGTTAAGCCATGTCAGAGGCCTTATGGGCGGCTTGATAACTTTTGACAGTAAGGCCCGCCGCAGTAAGACTGTCTTACAATCCTCCACCAACCCGGACTTGGCCCCCGTGGTGGAGTATGGCCTAACCTTCCTGCGATGCAGGAAGAGACCCGTGCCCCAGCAGTGGGGACATAGTCGCTGCCTGTACGTAATACAGAGAATAGTGTTAAGAGGTTCGAAATTTCACTGATGGCGGTGAGTCGCCCATTAGCTCAGTTGGATAGAGCGCTGGCATGGATAGCCAGAGGTCGCGGGTTCGAATCCCGGCATGGGTGGAATTTTTAGCCTCTAAATAGGTTTTTAAAATTATCCTTAGCACGGTTTAGTGCATTAAAATTAAAAATAGTATAATCATGTGGGTACAGCGATATCATTCCGATGTAAAAACCTAACTGCAAAGTAGGTAGTCGGGGCTGTAAGTGATGCAATCGACTTCAGCCAGATGTCGCTGCCTGTACCTAATACAGAGAATAGTGTAAAGAGGTTCGAAATTTCACTGATGCTGGTGTGTCGCCCATTAGCTCAGTTGGATAGAGCGCTGGCACGGATAGCCAGAGGTCGCGGGTTCGAATCCCGGCATGGGTGGAATTTTTAGCCTCTAAATAGGTTTTTAAAAAGTTGTAACGGTGCAAACCTCTTTACAGCATTTTTATATTTCTTTTTCTATCTATCATTTTCAAATATTTAAATTATGTCACAAATTTTGAAATTTCCCTCATTTTCATCATTACAACTTTACCCATCAACTAGATCTGACTGTTATACCTGCCTATCCGTTTTTATCCAGTTTTTCTGTTTTATTATAAAATAACAATACCTATCTGCAAATAAAGCAACAGTTGAAGTCGTTCCAGTCTTTATTATTTATAAAAGTAATACAACATTACGCAGTTAACTATTTACTTAACGAAATGGTCAATTCGAAAACTGGCCCTTTGTCTGAATTAGCACGTGGCTACTAGTAGTACATTGGTAATGGCTACAAAAATTTATAATAAACTCCCAAATCACTTGAAAGAATTAAATAACGACTACAGTTTCAATAAAGATTTAAAGAAAATACTAATTTCAAAATGTTATTATACGATAGAAGAATATTTAAAAGATAGTATAGATGAAATGAGATAAATAATTGTATAAATGTACCTTTGTAAATATAATCAATTAAAATTTTATGATTTTTAATCAAATTAAATTTATATTAATGTAATACATACTTTTATATAGCACTTTAAAATGTTGCGTGCCCTACAGGGTCCACAAAGATCTTATCAAATAACTGTTAAGTTATAATGTAACAACCTTGAAACTTGTGGAATGCAATAAAGTATTGAGTATTGACTATACACACATTTTTATCTATCCTATACCAATTCTTTCCGATACCAACCCTTGTATGTTCCCACTGTTGGGTCACGGGTCTCTGCATCGCAGAAAGGATAGGCCATACTCTACCACGGGGGCCAAGTGCGGGTTGGTGGAGGATTTTAAGCCAGTGGTGGGCAATTTTTTATGTAGCTTATAAACGGCACAGGCCTTCTCCCAGAGGGAGTGTGAGTTTCATTACCTTAATATAATATTGGCCTTTTTTGCATCTACTTAATGAGATGATTTATACAGCGTCCAGTGGTATCTTCACTCACACTAGATGGGTGAAGGGACCACTCCGACGCTGTAGTGCCTGGGACATGGTTTTATAGATGGTGTAGGCTTGCCCAGCACCTATACCATCCTGACAGCTTAGTCGGCCTAGCCCACAGGAAAGACTAGTCAATACGTGCGGAGCCAACCAAGCCGCGGGTTTCCTCACGATGTTTTCCTTCACCGTTAGCGTGTGGTATTGCGACTACAAATTCGCAAATGTACGTAACTTTGAAATTAAACAAAGTCATTGATACATGCCCGCACTCGGGATCGAACCTGGGGCTCTCGCTTGCCAGTCCATGGTTCTACCCACTGAGCTACCACCGCTTCATTTCATTACTACAGTGGCAATTTCAAGGCATTTGAACACATCAGACACTCAAGTTTCCTCACGAGGTTTTCCTTCACCGTTAGCGTATTGCTACTATTAAATCAATTTATTTATTCAGACAACTCAGGTCCAAGTTAAAGTAAAACAGTTGTTTAAAATGTCAATATACATCTAATTCATAATTCAATTTAATACTATAACAACACAAATATGAAACAAATTCAGTGGTACAGTACAAGAAAACAAAGTCATTTGTACATGCCGACACTGGGAGTCAAACCTGGGTATCTCGCTCCCGAGTTCATTGTTCTACCCACTGGGCTACCGTCCCTTTCTTTCATTCTTTCGCATTTTTAAAAAAAAAACAAGATTTCTTAAAACACTCTTTAAATGCAGTAAAGCTAATAAATGCAACCTTAAAAATGTAATTGTTTACGTAATAGGAATAATGTATATTTTTATTAGTAAGTGGCTTAAATATTTTTTTCATCTTTAAAAATTCTACGAGAATGGGGTTATTAAAATCACTTACTTAAAACATACGCAATGCATGTTATGGGAGTGCGCCGAAAGTTAATAGTGCAGATCAATTTTAATTAAGGCGCCTTTTACTCGACGTAATTAAAATTAATGTGCGTTTATTAAAATTAATTGAAAAAACTTCACCTGCGTTTGGGGTAGATAGATACAATAATAATTTATTTAATCAAGGATAGTTAAAAGATACGTCGTCAAAATACTTGTAAAAAACTACTAAAACACGTTTTATTTTACCTGTGGTTTCGTCTCTTGGATAGATACTTAGATAAAGAACACTTTATTGCATAACCAGAAAAAGTATACAACCATGATTTCTTAAATCTAAGTTGCAGAATCAAATCAAATCAATTTGTTTCAACGTAAAGAATTTACATTTTGTTTGCTGAATGTCAATTTTTAAATGTAAACCGCTGCCTTTGGGCCGTATTGTAGTGGAGAAAAAGGCAGCGGAATAAAAAAAACACCACTCTGACCATCTTTTCTCCACCACAGACTACTTTAGTGAGGGTTCATGGGGTGTTTAAAGAAATTGTGTGTTTACAAATAAATAAGGCCCTTGATTGTTAATACGTATCGACAACATTGTTAGATCTGAGATTTCCAAGCATCGCGGAAGATCGCCGTCACGTGCAAAATGCGCGCAGCTGATATGACAAAGTTATCGACATAGCTCAGAGAATTAGCGAGATGAAGTGACAGTGGGCTGGCCATATCTCGCGAAGAACCGACAACCGTTGTAGTAAACGTGTTCTTGAGTGGACACCGCGACTCGACAAACTTAGTTTAGGACGCCCTCTGACCAGGTGGATGCGGCAAGCTGAAGACAGGGCGCTATGGCGCTCATTAGGGGAGGGCTATGTTCAGCAGTGGACTAATATAGCCTGAGAAGAAGAAAAAGAAGTAGTATTTGAGTGGAAACTTAATCCAGATAAGTCAGAGAGCCTCTACCAACAATATCGAAGCGCCTCACACGCAGCTTGCTGCGTCTGAAGAGATGCGATCTGCGCAAAGCTATTGTCCACAGAATAATCACTTCCATACTAGAGAACTAATCGACAGCCCGTTATGCCTAGAATGCCTCTAAGAAGACGAAACACCCGCTCACTTGACAATTCACTATAAGAGCGTGAAAGTGCAACGGACATCCACCATCTGAAAGCTGGGATCCCTTCGGGAGGCCAGCAGGTAACATCGAAGCACTGTTGCCTTTCTCTCGCGCTTCCGTGCTTGTAAAGCACGTTAAACCGTTGGTGCTGGCTATCATGTAATGGAAGTCGTTAAGCCATGTGACAGGCCTTATGGGCGGTTTAATAACTTCTGACACTTAGGCCCGCCACTGTCTTACAATCCTAAACCAACCCGGACTTGGCCCCTGTGGTGGAGTATAGCCTAACCTTCCTGCGATGCAGGAAGAGACCCGTGCCCCAGCAGGGGGGTCATACTAAGAGTTGGTATCGAACTGCTGTATTCTGGAAACAGATTGGCTTCGTAGAGTGACCTCACAGCCCCGCTTCGTACAATGTTCCAATCACGCCGTGATGGTCTAGTGGTATCACGACTGATAACCGTGCCGATGATCGTTAGTTCGATTCAAAGGGGGCCGCCATACATTTGTATAAATGGCTTCATTCTGGCTGGACCAGGACAAATGATTGTGTTGTGTGAAAGTTATTAATATTTATTTATGAGGCGAAGTGCGGAAATTGCATAACAAAATAACTTTACTAACAACAAGAATATTTTTTGTTCAATTTCATCGTGACTAAACTCGCGGGAATAAACACGTTATTGAAAAAAATAATTAATAATAATTCAATTCACTTAAAAAATATTCATTTTAGCTGGTGGTCACATGCAACCGGCCCTAACCTAATTAGTAAAAAGGCAACATGTTTCCGTCAGAATATTAATATGAATTATCGTCGTGTTAAAGGGAGTGACCCCACATTATAGTGCAGACAGTGAATAATGTCCCTTGTCTACACCTGGGATTACATGCTAATGATACAACGAAATATTTTTCGAGTTTCCTTATGAACGGTTACGTGGAAATACTGACAGCAAAAATAACTCTCTTTAAACGTATACCCGTTGGAGTAAACATGTCCTTGAGTGGGGACCGCGACTCGGCAAACGTAGTGTAGGACGCCCTCCAACTAGGTGGGATGACCATCTGCGAAAAACTGCCGGCAGATACTCGATGCAGCAAGCTGACGACCGGGCGCTATGGCCCTCATTAGGGGAGGGCTATGTCCAGCAGTGGACTAGTATAGCCTGACGACGACTAAACTTATACTCATGAAAAGCCAAGATTCTGCAACGCGTCGAGCATGTTGAGGGTTCCTGGTTTCTTTGCTATCCAGCGGTCACGAATGGCCCCTTTCTGGCATAGGCTATGTGAGATCAACAATGCAGTCGTGCAAGCAGTTTATGACGACCTCACAAGTCCTATATATCTGTGCTTTAGAGCGCTAATTACAAGTAATTTATGACTTTGAGTAATTTGTCATAACTTTTGTTTAGGTTTTAGTTCTTTGTAATAGTTAGTTGTATATGGGTTTCTTTGCCTGAAATAAATGACTATAATTATTTTATTTAAACACTGTCTATGGTTGACATCGCCCTCATATACTCGTAGTTACAAGATATTCATCATTGAATAATAATTGTGGATTAGATTTTGTTTTTGAATTAATTTTAATTTGAAATTAAGTCTAAAAAAATTGTACATTATGTATACAGTTTTAAAAACCTATTTAGAGGTTAAAATTTTCACCCATGCCGGGATTCGAACCCGCAACCTCTGGCTATCCGTGCAAGCGCTCTACCAATTGAGCCAATGGGTGACTCACCGGCATCAGTGAAATTTCGAACCTCTTTACACTATTCTCTGTATTACGTACAGGCAGCGACATCTGGCTTAAGCAAATTGCATCACTTACAGCCCCGACTACCTACTTTGCAGTTAGGTTTTACATCGGAACGATATCACTGTACCCACATGATTATACTATTTTTATTTTTTAATGCACTAACCCGTGCTAAGGACAAATTTAAAAACCTATTTAGAGGCTAAAAATTTCACCCATGCCGGGATTCGAACCCGCAAGCTCTGGCTATCCGTGGCGTGTATACAATTGTAACGTTCTAATTAATTATAATTTTAAAATGTAATATATGTTTTTATAAATTAATGCAATTAATTACGCAATATTTTTATCTGTAATTTAATTATTTTTTAATAAATAAATTGACAACTCTCTTCAGACTGTTGCACTAGAAGTTAATATCAACCCTTTTTTGTCCCCACTGCTGGGGCTCAGGTCTCTTCCTGCACCGCAGAAAGGTTAGGCCATACTCCAACACTGGGGCCAAGTCCGGATTGCTGGAGGATTGTAAGACAGTGGCGGGCCTTACTGTCAGAAGTTATCAAGCCGCCCATAGGGCCTCTGACATGGCTTAACGACTGCCATTACATGACAGCCAGCACCAACGGCTTAACGCGCCTTGTAAAGCACGGAAGCGCTCAAAAAAATGCCACTAGCGGTAGACACGGAACGGTCACCCATCCCGCACCTGACCGCGCCTATTGTTGCTTAACTCAAGTGATTGATTCCAATCACCCGGTTTGAAAAGGCCTCTAGCGCTTCGACATACACACGTACAATAGAACTATATATAACTGTAAAAATAAAAATACCCTATACAAAAAAATGTATATAATATATTCACTGAATAACGCACGCAAGTAGCTCCTTAATTATGCTCATAAAAATAAGCGTGAAAAAAATAACTACAAAAAAGGTTTCTTTGTCGTACACGAAATGTGTTTTTCCGCATACATTTAACGGAACATTAAAAGCTTCAAGTCGATTAATTAAACGTCACTGCAAGCTACGGGTGTGAGGCGTTAACTTAAAGGAAAAGTAATTAGAACACGTCAACCAGTACAATTGTCAAGAAAAATCTTTCCTTTCATGTAGCTATAAACCACCCTTTGCAGGACACAAACCTTGTCTCAAATAGAGAGTAAGGGCTTAATAGAGAGTAAGCGCTTGAAATTGTCAATCGGCAGTGGGCACGCGTAGTAACGCGTGCCCACTGCCGATTGACAATTTCAAGCGCCGAGGTAATTGAACGGTCTAAACCGATATAAACCCCCGTTAGCAGTGCTTAAATGTTCCACAAACTTTCGACAAAATAGTTTTCTAGTGCGAGCGAGCGATAAATTCAATAAAATTATTGCACATCATGACATTGATTTGTTCAATACAGGGGTCCACACTCTAAGACGCTTAATTAGTGCGCCATTCTTTGCAGGTGGATAAATACTAGTCTATAAATATAATAATATATATCGCACCCTCAGAACTAAAGAGGCCTAAGTCAAAAAATAGTTGAAATACTCAAAAAAATCTCAAAAAATTGAGTACCTAACAATCATAGAGAGACATAATGAGGTATGCTCTATCCGATGAATAGTAAAACAAAGGCACTTATTGTAAAAAAAGAGCATAGCGAATCTTCCGTCCACGGCATACCTTTTTGTGACTCTATGATTGTACCTCAATTTCACAATTTTCTGACTTAAGCCTCTTTCGTTCTGAGGGTGCGATATATAGTGAAATCATCATTGTAATTGTTTGAAGCGCGAAGCATGAAGTCCATACATTTTTTGATTGCGTTGTATCTATAGGCGGGAATCTGTTATTAGCTCTTAGTAACCAATTTCTTCTACTAGCATATTTTGTAAGCTGATGATTCTCCAAACTGTATTAATAAATAAATAAACACTCAGGTTTCCTCACGACGTTTCATCCACGTTTTGCGAGGTGGTATTGCTCCCATCTGTAACTTGACAAATGTAAGTTCCAAGGCTTTTGCTGAAAATCAGCGTCGGCAGTGGAGCATGTTCCCTGGCGACTTTAAGCTGAGCATAAGGCCTTTTGCCAAATTTAGTTCTTAAGACATTTTCTCAGTTTTTGTACCTTGTTTATTTATTGTTTTGTTGGCAATAAAAACATCCCACTTTCACTTTAAATAACTTATATCATTGGTACATATCGGCATTCGAACCGACGACCTTCCGATTGCGAAGCAAGTGTTTTACCGCCACCGCTCTTACGAAAAATCTTACGATTGTTTTTATAAAAAAACGACTCCTTAAGACATTTGTTAGACGCTGATTTTCTGTGGTGGAGAAAACGTTAAATATAATGCCTGTAACAAGAAATATACTGCCTTGAAGAGAGCTTTAGAGGAGTCTTTTTTTAAAATTAAAGCCGTAATACCTAATGTCATATCAAATTTTATACGAAAGTGTTATAGAATAAAGTAGGTAAATTCGTAATGATAGTTGCATCAGCCACGATGTCGTTGAAGAATTATTGATTGTGGGTATGTGGGTACACATTAAATTGACAAGCAAAAACATACTAAAAATATTGGAGGGTAGTTTTAAAAAAGAAAAGGGAAACCGAGTGGGGGTTGAAAGTGGCTTCACGTCGCACGCTAGCGGCGGCGGGGAGCCATTGCGTTCCCGAATACGGTGCTGATCGGATCTCCTGAACAAAGTTTATAGTACTATTGTACGTTTACATTGAGTATTGTCTCGCAAAACGTCAATGTAGTATTAAAATGACCGCGATGAAAGTGTTCATTATTTTGCTAATCTATTCAAGTAATAAGGTAACTTCATATTCTTCTTAGGGCTATATTAGTCCACTGTTGGACATAGCCCCTCCCCTAATGAGCGCCATAGCGCCCTGTCTTTAGCTTGCCGCATCCAGCATCTGCCGACAGTTTTTCGCAAATCGTCATTCTACCTGTACGCTTAGCGTGGTCCGCTCGAGAAACGCCCTTTTCTATGCAAAAATGTCAGTTTCTCTATCGAGTTCGAGATGTGCCCGAGATGTCTCGACTTTAGCATGGCCATCGCGATCGAGATAGAGATGACGAGACATGTCTACAAGCAGTAGCATGGTGACGCTGCCGAGATAATTTCGGTCGAGATAGACACTAATTTTGATATATGCGACCGACACATGTCTGGTACCCACGGAGGTGAAGACAAGACCTCGAGAGCATATATTTGATAGAAAAATTACAAATTCTTTGAATGTTTTTTTTTTTTTCTTGCTGTAATAGATATATTTTGTGTTGATAATGGATTGTTGACTTGAATAAATAAGACTTGGGTCATCAATAGTCATCATGCCTAGAGGGTGGCGCAATCATTTGCTCTTCAATTCTTTTCTATGGCACCCCTTAATAGGTTTTTCACGAAAGTAAAAATTAGAATTGACGCGTTGTAACGAAAATGACGTGAACGCGTTTTGTTACTATTATTGTATCGCGGGCACACTAAAAAAATTAATGGTTCCGATTAGATACTTGCGTCGGAACGAAACGCGGTTCTTAACTTTCTAGTGATGTTCGGCTGTCGGTAAAAACCGATAGGCAAAAAAAACAACACTCTTATTTAATATGGCAATAATAACTTTTTGATAGACAAGACCGCACTCTTCGGGCTATCTCGAGCGATCTCGAGTCTCGGTTGCCATGTTGGGACTTAAGACTTGGCAAGTCTCTCACTCGACATCGAGAGAGAGTCAAAACGTCCATGCTAACCGAACTGGTCGAAGGGCGTTCTCTGGGTATGTTTGCCGAGTCGCGATCTCCAGGTAACAATTTTTTTCTATATCCAAGCCAGAAATTACTCTAAAAAGAGACACAACTGTAAGAGTATATAATAAGCCCTAGTTTATTAAGTAAGTTTTAATATAAGTTAAATATAGTTACTATAAGTTTAGTTTATTACAAAATTTACTATTATTTATTTATCATCTCTTATTGTTTTATAAAGTGGATCTTTGTTATCAATAAAGAAGTAAAAAATTATACACGTTTCACGTTGGAACAACAGCCGTGTAATCTGACACATTCCGACTACCTTTTTGTTCAAGTTATTTGTCGCATATTGCACCAACAAACAAACAAAATTATAGCACAATTTCCTCCGCAAGAAACACCCCGCACATGTGAGTAGGGGCGAGAATATAGCGTGACCAGTAACAACCATGTCCCTTTTATACTACAATGTGTTCAGTTAATTATTGCATATAAAAGCTCCATTGTTGGGAGTTAATGCTGGCAATTCGTTCACGATCGAATTGTTTAGCCGCTATACGGAAGCCGGAAGTATGTAGAGATAATACATAGTGAAATAGGCCAGCCCTATGGTCGGACGATGTCGTTGAGTCGACGGATGGTCGATTCTGGCAAGAAATCGTGAGAGATGGTATTTGGGGGAAAATACCCAGAAGCGCTCGTGGCCTTATCAAACCGAGTGATTGGAATCGAGTTATTGGAATCAATCACTTGAATCAAGCAACAACAGGCGCAGTCAGGTGCAGGATGGGTGACTGTCCCGTGACTACCGCTAGTGGCATTTTTCCGAGCGCTTCCGTGCTTCGCAAGGCACTCGTTGGCAAGGCACTAATGGCAGTCGTTTAGCCATGTCAGAGGCCTCATGGGCGGCTTGATAACTTCTAACAGTAAGGCCCGCCACTGCCTTACAATCCTCCACCAACCCGGACTTGGCCCTCTTGATGGAGTATGACCTAGCCTTCCTGCGATGCAGTAAGAGACCCGTGCCCTAGCAGTCGTCATCATGCAAAAGGTTGATACCAAAAAGATGAAAAAACTTTCTCATAAATAAGTTTTTTCAATTCTACGTTCTCGATCTCATAAAAATCACTTAACAAGTTTCAAAGTTTGGTCTAACAATTTCGGCATAAATGATCTGTAAAAAACTATGACTTTATTGCCATTAGTGGCGCTAGTGTAACTGTATGGAACCCTTTAAGGCGATACGCGGCCAAACAAGCTCCACCAGTGGAAAAAAATCATATCTTCTTTTCCAAGTCCTTACAAAAAGTGAACATCATAAATCTTTATAAATTGTAGCTCTTTTTAGAACCTACTGATAGGTAGGAGTCTAAAGCAGTTTTGCCAAAAAGGGCTGTCTTTAGCGAAAATCAATTTAAGTCCTAAGTTGTTGATCCTAGATTCAAGTCTCTAAAATTTGTTGTCACAGTTATTAAGAATTACGACGTCAAGTTTTTGAAAAAAACGTATCGTAAAACAAGATATGAGTTTTATTCTATTGGTAATCAATATAATATATTGATAATGAATTTTTGAAAAAAACGTGTCATAAAACAAGATATGACTTTTATTCTATTGGTGACTAGTTAACGCCGCGAAGCGCCTTAACACGAAAATACTAAAAGTGTATCTAGGTTGTTAAATTAAAACGAGTAAAGCTCAAGTTCGTAAATATATACTAAGTAAATACTACTATTACACAAAGGAGTATACATTTAGGGCGTCTACTCTCTTATTTGATGTATAACTCGAATTCTAAATGAAATGAAATGAAAATGTTTTATTCAAAGTAGCGCAGAAGCTGCGTCTTAATGAACGTTACAATTCAAACTAGGTGTCCATTTCGAAATCTAGATCATTTTGGAGAAAAAATGGACAAAAAAACTCCAAACTTAGTCTTTTCAAAGTCCTTAATTAACATAGTTTACATAATTATTATAAACATAGAACTCATACATAGTATCTTTAAAATAATATATAGTATCTTTCTTTCTTAGAAAACGACACACAGGGAAAAATAAATAGTGGCAGATTTTTACAATAGTAGTGAGAAGTTATAATTGAAGCGGCGATAGGTTACGTCCCGGTTACGTGCCTAAAATAACAATATTTTTTGGAAAATTGTTAATATTGATATTATTTATGAAAAAAAGTTTTGTAGATATTTTTTCCTGTCCATTTGGCCAAACCTATAATTATTTTCTCAGTTCATGGTGGCTGCCACATCCTTGTTCAGTCCATAACGTTCTCTAATTACACTATGCGTTGCGTATCCTGAATTTTGAAATAACTTCACACACACATCAGCTTTATGCATTAACACCACTTTCTGGATTCTTCCGCCGTAACTAACAGGCACCGCATTATATCATTATTATAGGTGGGTTAGCTGAAAGAAAATACTATCTAGTATTAAGCTCGCCTTAGTACAAATTTGTTTTTAGTGCAATAAAGAATTTTTATTCATTCATTCTTTCATTCATTATAGCCAAACTACATAACTGTTTAAAAACATCTGTATGTACCGACAGAACCCCTTCAAACGTAAAACTATTAATAATAGCGGTCGTAGGGATAGACCACCAATAGAATGCTGACCTCACATTTGGAAGGTGGATTTGAATCCAACACGAAATATGTTTTCTAAATTTCGTATACATTTTTGAATTTGTGAAGTCCATTTGCTTAGGTACCTAATTAAATAAATGTAAGTAATCTTGAAAAGTCAGTTTATTGAAATATACACTTTATAAATAAAAATCTTTACATAATTTTTTTTATATTATTTTTAATATACTAACCCGTGCTAAGAACAATTTTAAAACCCTATTTAGAGGCTATTCCACCCATGCCGGGAATTGAACCCGCGACCTCTGGCTATCCGTGCCAGCGCTCTTCCAACTTCCAACTGAGCTAGTGGGCGACTCACCGGCATCAGTGAAATTTCAAACCTCTTTACAATATTCTCTGTATTAGGTACGTACAGGCGGGATTTTTTTTATGAAATTTTCATGAAATGACATTAAACTTCCCATTTAATTCGTACAGTAATTTTTTTTATTTAATAAGTGTGTATTTCAATGAAAAGACGTATCAAGATTGTTTACTTTTTTTTTAAACACATGTGGACTAAAGTAGCAATACCACTTAGGTCTTGCAAACGCGAAGGAAAGTATCGCGAGGAGACCTGAGTGTGTGGTGTGCTCGCATACCTCATCGCTTGAAATTGCACGGTGGGTTAGGTTAGGTTAGTACGCCCATACTCTCTCTTTTTCTGAGAGAGGGTCTATGCCCTGGCAGTGGGGCGTATATAGGCTGTACTATTGTTATTTTTATACGCTGAACGCACACAGATGGACTTTCGCCTATTGATATACCTCAGCGCTAAGCTATGAAGCCGTACGTAAGTTTTCCACCAAAACCAATCCCAAGTAGAGGCCCTCAGGCAAGGAAAATGTAGGCCGGGCGCCAAAAAAACACGAGCCGTAAATAATATGCTATCAGTGCCCGCTAGTTCTACGGAAGTCCTGACCCAGAACCGGCGGGTTTATTCTAAGCAGCATTACGTGGCGGATGACAAACGCTGATCGAGGGTTTTACTTTTGTGACAACTTAGCGAAGGAAATCTGGTACGCGCGTTGCTAATGCAAATACTTCACGTCGTAGGAATCTTCAAGAATACTAAGTTATGTACACAAATGTACATGACTTAGAAAACAAGGTCATTGGTCGTTGGGAGTCAAATCCACGACCACACCGCTGCCACCGATTTTATTAAAAAAATTGTATAGCATTAAGATTCATTCCGGCGCGCGCGCTAGTCCGAACCGGTCGCATATTGTTTAACTCTCGGGCTCACGGCTGTGTTGCGTTGCCTACCTGTTTGAGTATCTTAGTGCGCGTGAGAGATTATAGAGTGCAATGGGTACAGAAGCTACATCCATCAACGCCACTTTCGATGTTGCAACTGGAGATGTTCCTCTCCTAAGTGATAACTCACTTGAACTACAGTCTCCACCGAATTTTGTTACTACGAGAAACAGAATGCCAAGTGAAATTGCTAGTAAGGCCGAATTCTTGGACTTTGAAAACAAGATGATCTCTCTGTTGGACAAGTGGTTCAGTAAACAAGACGAGAAGATGGCAAGTATTGTCAACGACTTCGGAGAACTGAAAAACTCAGTTATATATCTAAATGCTAAATACGATGAGCTGCAGAGGGATGTTACCGCCGTACACGGATCCATAACAATCCTAGAAAAAAAACTTGCCATAGTTGAGCAAAAAGACTCGAAAATGGAAGATCTCGAGGCAAAGCTAGATGCAATGGAACAGCAGGCACGTATTTGTAACATAGAGGTTGGTAATTTACCAGAGAGGCGCGGTGAACAACTGTGTGAGATTTTCCTAAACATAGCAAAAGCTGTTAAGCACCCGATCACAGTCGGAGATATAATCTCAATACACAGAGTCCGCCATGCCAAGAGCGACAGCAAGCACCCAAGAAATGTCATTGTCAAATTGGCAAGTCAAGGCATGCGTGATAACTTATTGGCCTCGTATCGAATCGCTAAGGGCGTCAGCTCTGACGCCATCAACATAACTGGAGAACCAAAGAAAATATATCTCAACGAACATCTGACCCTAAAGAGAAAGTCGCTGTTTCGAGACACACGCCTCCTGGCCAAAAACTCGGGATTCAAATATGTGTGGATTAAGCATGGATCAATTCTGGTACGAGAAAAGGACGCCGCACCATCCTTCCCCATTCATTCAATCAAGGACTTGGACCGAATCAAAGGCATTTAAAGATTGGAATCCCGAAGTACAACCTGTATTCTGGTCTGTTATTATTTACCTGCTTTTTTCAGGTAGTAACAATTACCCAACTGACAAAACATCTCTATATCTAAACTGCAACTTCTGTTTTATTCATTACTCTTTTGACAGTACAACGAACTTACCTACATTTTGTCTCGTAGAAAAACATATATGCCCGATTGAAGATTTTCGCATTCCGAAGTCAAATTACATTATTGCATCTCTTAATAGCCTCACTACACTGTACATTTTATGTGAATGTCCTAAATACCGACTGAATATGTGCTGTTATTGTTTATACCACTTTAATATTTTTTATTTCTCAATGCTGGCGATGCATTGTATTTTGTGCATAGATAATATAACTATTTTAATAACAGATAATATCCATACTCGCTTTGTAACACCACCATACCTCCATAGTTTATATAATATTTCCCGAACGAACGAACTACTCGGAACTACGAACTCGGTACCCGTGGTAAATTACCCACATCTTACTAAATTATTAGAATTAATGCATCTGGATATCATTATTTACTATGGATAATGCAATTTCTGTATATTATCAAAATTGTCGTGGTATTAGGACTAAACTGAATACCTTGTTTATGAATATATTGTCGGAGTCCTACGATATTATAGTTCTTACGGAAACGTGGCTAATACCTAGTATTTCTGACAATCTATTTATAGACACACGATACTGCGTGTACCGTTGTGACAGGGACAGAGCTGTCACGGATAAGCGGGACGGGGGCGGCGTGCTGGTGGCGGTTCGCCGCGGCCTGCGAGCCGCCCGCTGCCAGCTGCTGCAGCCGGAGGCCGTGGCGCTGACGGCGTCCGCCGCGGAGGGCGGCGCCCCCGCCCCACTGCCGCCCAACATTGACTATGTGGCAATACAGTTAATATCCGATGAGCACAAGCGCCATATTTTCTGCGCATTATATATACCACCGAATCAAACATATACAACCTATAAAACGTTCCTCGACAGATTACAAGGTACCCTCCTGTGCTCCGACGTAGATCTTGTGTTCATAATATGTGACTTTAATGCACCCTCACTCAGCTGGAATTCTAGTGATGCGGGGTCCGTTCTGCCCCAGCTCACTAATGATAGTGGACATGTAGATAGATACTTATTAAATTTTTTCTCAGTATTAAATCTTGTGCAATTTAATTATTTAAAAAATTACAAAGACCGTATTTTGGACCTGTTCCTGTCCAATACAGTAGTACAATCGTGTGAGCCCCCTATCTGTCCCCTAGTCCCTATTGATAGTTACCATCCGCCTTTTCACGCCATAATTTGTTTTAAATTAGATCATAAGCCAATGGCAATTAATTCTGCACCACGGTATCGATTTATTGAGGGCGATTACACCGCAATAATAAATGATTTACGTTTAATCAATTGGTCGGAAGTAATCGGGGGTCTCAATATCGACGATGCTGTAACATCCTTCTATGATATCTTATATACAATTATTAAAGATCGCGTACCATGCCGGCCAGTAAAATCTGGCGAATTTCCTATTTGGTTTACTCGTCCCCTAATACATATATTCAAAAATAAAAATAAAGCATGGATAAAATGGAAAAAGTATAAAAATATTATCGACTACGAGACCTTTGCATTACTCCGAAACAGATTTAAAACCTACTGCAAAAAATGTTTCGACACTTACATAAGTTCAATTGAAGAAGGTCTTCGCTGTGACATAAGAGTTTTTTGGTTATACATAAACACTCGTAAAAGCAAATCTGGTATACCAGACACGGTGAATTTTTTAAATACAAAAACCGATAAACCTAATGAAATTTGTGAATTATTTTTGAACTTTTTTGGATCGGTTTATGAAAAAAGTAATTCCGTGAATGATGATTCGACCCCCGATGAGGATTCTGTGTATGATGTCCGCATTTCCAATTTAACCTTCTCTGCAGAGACAATAATTAACGCTTTAAAATCTTTAGACAGTACCAAAGGTTCCGGGCCTGATGGCATACCCCCCCTATTTTTCAAACACACGGCTGATGTAATTTCTGAGCCACTAGTTCTACTTTTTAACAAATGCATGAATGAGGGTACTTTGCCGCAGGTTTGGAAAACTGCGAATATAACACCGGTTTTTAAGAATGGCAACAAAAATGACGTCGTAAATTATCGGCCTATATCTTTACTATCCACCTTGTCAAAGGTCTTGGAGAGAATTGTACATGACGCTATATATCCAAGTCTTCACCCAATTATTTTGCCTGAGCAGCATGGTTTTGTCAAAAGTAGGTCTACAGTGAGTAACCTTTTAGTATACACTAACTTTCTGTTTGAAAACATGGACAGTCGTATACAGGTCGATGCGGTGTATACAGACTTCTGCAAGGCCTTTGATAAGGTGGATCACGTCCTTTTGTTGCGGAAAATTGCCTACAATGGTATACGTGGCAATTTACTGCGATGGTTCACCTCTTATGTAACTAATCGTACACAAAGAGTTGTGATCAACGGCTTTTCTTCTTCATTAATTTCAGTAACGTCTGGAGTCCCGCAAGGCTCTATTTTGGGACCGTTACTTTTTGTATTGTACTTAAATGACATAAACACATGTTTCAAAAACTGTGATTTCCTCTTATATGCAGATGACCTAAAAGTTTATCGCAAGATTACAAACAATGAAGATTGCATCAAGCTCCAGCAAGACCTCAATCGCTTGTCCAATTACTGCTTAACAAATAAACTACAGCTCAGTATATCAAAATGTAAATCCATTACCTTTACAAAAAAAATTAACGTCATCGACTTTACATACCACTTAAACACAGAACCACTGCAAAAGGTATCTGTCATTAAAGATCTAGGTGTTTTGCTGGATAATAAGCTTCAATTTGACGCACACGTTGATCACATCACAAACAAAGCCTTTCAACTTTATGGTTTTATTATGCGAGCCTGTAACAACTTCAAACTCCCCTCTACTTATTTATACCTCTATACTTCTTTGGTTAGATCGCAGTTGGAGTATGCTTCTGTGATATGGAATCCCTACTACAACAAGTATAGTGACCAGATCGAATCAGTACAGCGTAAGTTCCTTCGTACTGTAAATTACAAATGCTACCATAAACGATTATCGTATATTAATTTACTTGATAAATTTTCCTTAATATCGTTAAAGGGTAGAAGGTTTCTCCTGGACTCCATGATTTTCTACAATCTTTGCCATAATAGATTTGATACCAATTCTCTAGTTAACCAAATATCGTACCGAGTTCCGAGCGGTTCGCAGCGGATTCGTGAGGGCTACCCCCACCGCTTGTTCCTAACTAAGAGGTGTAGAACTAACGCTGGTGAGCGAGCACCACTGTATAGGCTAATGCACAATTATAATGAGTATTTGCATCACATTGATTTGTTTATGTTATCCCCGGGCTTATTTAAGAAATCTGTAACTCATGTTGCATCTACCATTCTGTGATTTTACATGATGGATGTGATTTGTCTTTGGAGTGTACGTACTCGGTCGGTTGTTTGTGTTGTTTTTATTTTTTTTCTGCTTGTGTTTATCTAGTTTAGAAAAGAGCTTAACATGATTGATATTCATGTTACTTGTTTGTTTACTACACATGTATTTCTCACACTGCCTGTGCCGATTGTATTCTAATATTTTTATATTGTAAACTGTAGAAAACGCTGCTGGTTATACATGTAACTAACCTTAATACTAACTTTAAGTTAAGCAAATGTTTTTTTGTATAACTGTTTGTTTTCTCTAATAAAAAAAAATAAAAAAAAATAAAGATTGTAATTTTTATTTTATTTTTATTTTATTTATAGCATTACACAACAGATAAGTAACATAACATGTAAAAATATCAAGACGAAAGCTTATAATCTAGTTACATATACTTTAACGTGTGATGACAGCATGTTAGAATATGGACGAGCGCCAAAACACATCAAGCCACATACAACCAAATGCGACCACTCAGCGCAAAGTATCGCAGACACCTTACTCCGAACGGTCGCAGCCGAAGATAATTATGGCTCGATCTGCTTCTACAGATGGATCCATAAAAGCTCTCCTTACTTAAATAAGTAGGTATTTAATTAAATATTTAAGCCCATACGCTCTCTCTGAGAGAAGGCCTGTGCCCTGGAGTGGGACAGGATACATAAAAAAGTAACATTGTGTTGGCTGTTGAGTCAAGCAATATCAGTAGAGGTCAGGTGCAGCATCGGTGACCATCCCGTGACTATCCCTAGTGGCGTTTTTTCCGAGCGCTTTCGTGCTTCACAAGGGACGTTAAGCCATTGGTGCCGACTGTCATGTAATGGCAGTCGACAAGCCAAGTCACTGGCATTTAAAGTTATCTTTTGGTAGGTATAGGTGGTAACTGATATATTAGATTTAAGAAGACTTGAGAAAAGATGGTCAGAGTGGAGTTTTTTTCCCGTTGCCTTTTTCTCCACACCGGCCCGACACAACGGCCCGAAGGCAGCGGCTTTCACTTTTACGTTACATTGTACTTTGACATTTAGCAAACAGAATGTAAATTGTTAGCGATGAAATAAATTGAATTTAATTATATTGTCACAGGCCTTATGGGCGGCTCAATAGCTCCTGACAGTAAGGCCCGCCATGTCTTACTATCCTCAACCTACCCGGACTTGGGCCCCGTGGTGAAATATGGCCTAACCTTCCTGCGATGCAGGAAGAGACCCGTGCCCCAACAGTTGAGACATACAAGGGTTGATATCGTCGGCTTCCTACAGTTTGTTTTTTAACATTGCTTTCCTTTTTCATTCGCCGGATTGACTTTGAAAACCTACATTTTGTGACTCTCTTTCAAGCCCAGACGTGGGGCCGGCCAATCGATGGGCAAGGGTGGTTTTTACCGAAATTGGTCGGTCGGTAATCACAAACGGATGGGGAATGTGCGTAGTAAATTGGCTAGCGAATCGTCTGACCGCTGCCCTTGGGTTAGGACTTATTCAAGACGTGCGTAGGTTAGGGTGATTGTAGACTACTAGACAGGTAACAGTAACTTTTGGATTGATATTTCTACTGTAAATTTTATTCAAGGTCAAAAGAATGTTATTTAGTTTAAAAAAAAAAATGTTAACTTAATGAACGTCCAGGCTTCTAGTTCCACAATTAATAGATTATGTGGAGAATAAACTAAAAAAGAAACTTTTTACTCAACCAATCATACAATCTATTTTTTACGACACCCGCGGGAAGAATTGGGTTGGTGCTATTCTCTATGCCGACACCACACAGCACTAAAGGCGTCTAAGGGACACAAACCGGGGGGTGGGCAGCAGCGCCCCTGCAGTACAATTCCGCCGAACTGCGATCCCCAACCCGCATGCCCAGCGTGGGGATTATGGGCATTACCCCCTATGATAGCACACGTGCACACGTGGCGCTCTGTAGGGGAGGGCTGTGTCCAGCAGTGGACTGGTGTAGCCTGACGACGACGACAATCTATTTTTGATTGTTGTGGATTGTTACTTTTATTTTGTTATTGACCGTTTTAATTAAATTTTAATTATAATGCATTACTTATTATTGCTTTTAGCAATAAGGCCGCCAATTGTACTATGTATATTTGCAATTGTTTTGTATTTGTTGTTTTTCCAGTGTACAATAAAGAATATTCTTATCTTATCTTACTTTGGACATGAGTTGTATGCCTATTTAGTCAGATGATAAAGCCACTATTTTTTTTAAACTCCTAAGATATTTATGAACGTGTCACTCACAGAACAGATTAATAAACGAATTGTTAATTTCAGCTTTTGCATTCAAGTAACTAAGTTAAAAGTTTATTTGTGTTCGTTTGTTACTTAAACTTTCTGACTTAAAATATAGCACTTAAAATCAGGATTAACTTATACTTCTTGTAATGCTGTATAACTTTTATAAATAATAAAGACTGGAACGACTTCAACTGTTGCTTTATTTGTAGATAGGTACAGTTATTTTATAATAAAACAGAAAAACTGGATAAAAACGGATAGGCAGGTAAAACAGTCAGATCGGGAAATCAAATGAGGGAAATTTTGAAATGTGTGACATAATTTAAATATTTGAAAATGATAGATAGAAAAAGAAATATAAAGAATAGTGTAAAGAGGTTGGCACCGTTACAAACTTTGAGTAAACTCAAACTTATTTCTTAAAGTTCTTTATTAAATCAAACTGGTTACAAGCAGATAAATAGTTCACTGTGGTCACCGCGCTAGCTCAAACGTAGTGTGTAGTGGTAGCCTTCTATATGTAATACTAGCTGTGCCCCGCGGTGTTACCTGCGGTTTATTAGGGAAAATACACTGTGTATTAGATTAGAAAATTCTTTATTAGATTAGATAATTTTTTATTGCACAATAACCATATTTGTACAAAGGCGAGCTTAGTTAGTTAGACCTGAGATTTCCGCACTTAGCCTCATAGTTGGGCCATTGTACGTAGCAAGCGCTGAGGTACGCTAACACCTCAGACACTAGGGTTTCCTTACGATCTTTTCCTACACCGTCAGCGAGTAGTATTGCTACTAAAATTTCACAAATGTACATAACTTACAAAACAATGTCATTGGTACATGCCGGGGTTCGAACCCACGACCTCCCGATTGAGAAGCCGGCGTTCTACACCGCTCCACTACCACCGCTCTCAAAGGCGAGCTTAATACTAATGAGTATTTTCTTCCAGCTAACCTTGGGTTATGTGGATAGTAATGCGGGTAGTGCCCGGAGAGAGTTATTGTAAATAATGTATTAATAGTGGATTACCAGTAAAAGTTATTTTCCAGCAGTGAAACGTAGCCTATGTGTTGATCCATGGTACCAGCCAACTCCAGACCAAATTTGATTAAAATCGCTTAAGCCTTTTAGCCGTGAAGAAGTAACAAACATACACACTCACAAACATTCGTTTTTTTATTATATTAGTGTGAAGTATGATAGTGTGACGTGGTGATGATGTGATATGATTTGTTTGATTTTGTCTTGAACGTAGGTAAGTCAAGATTCAACAATCGCTAGGAAAAAATCACAGGGCTAAGCCAGCGGGCGCCATTAAAAATCCCGGTCGAGTTTTTATCCACCCCGGCATTTCTCAGAATATTCAGTTACCATAGGCCAGGAGTTAGCAACTATACGTCATAAGGTAGCAAGTAAACTCAATTTACGGCTGTATAATAATGCAGCAAATACGTCCTATATCCGGGCACTAGTCTTCTCTCAGAATAGGAGAGTACTGGCTTAATCACTACACTTGCCCACCAAGTATTGGCGATCTCAAGCGCTGAAGTATGTTAACACCTCAGAAATTAAAGTTTCCTCACATTTTCTTCGATTTACTGTTAGTTGTATTGTTAACAGAAATTCACAAATGAGCACGTTGATTACAAAATGGTCAAATTACTGAATCTTAAAAAATCAAAAATGCGCTTTGCACTCCCCACCGAATGAGTTTTTTTTTATTCAGTTCAGGACCTCAATTTATGTAATAGTTATTTATTTAATTTATTGTTAAATTAGAGTACCTACGTAATACAGAGAATATTGTAAAGAGGTTCGAAATTTCACTGATGCCGGTGAGTCGCCCTTAGCTCAGTTGGAAAGAGCGCTGGCACGGATAGCCAGAGGTCGCGGGTTCGAATCCCGGCATGGGTGGAATTTTTATCGTGAGACTATACAGCAGTGGTGTACTATACCGCCAGTTTTTGTTTATAGGTCCTTTACTGAGAGAAAAAAAACACATTTGCCATTTTACGATACAGAAAAGCACGTTCTCAACATGTTGGCTTAAAAATAGATATAAACCCACTAATTTTTATGCCTCTGTGCCTTGAAATCTAACAAACATTAGATATTTGACAAAAATTACGCCCCTTTTTCCCGATTGTTCACAATGCAAAAGAAAAGAAAGAATATAACCATTTTTTTTCAAAATTAATTATGTTTAAGATTATTGAAACATGTTTATTAAATATCCCGCAAACGTAATCCATGTCTTACTTCCGATGTTGGTCTATCTGCACGCAAAGTTTCATGTGAATCCGCTCAGACGTCATTGCCTGATTGAGTAAGAAGCATCCATAATATCTTCACAAACATTCACGTTTGTAACATTACATATTATAGTAGGCCAGGCATCCCACATGGCGGAAAACTGTTCGTTGTGGAAACCAGTGACTCATGATCGCGATCCTTAGTCATGAGAGAACGACGAAGAATAAGATATTGTAATAGGATGGGTCCTAAATTACAATAGGACGCTGGTAAGTTATGACGCAAGGTTGTCGACAGCCAGCTCCCGACTATTGAGCTGCGTTTACCGGTTAAAATAACGAAGTAAACCGTTAGTTCCGATGAAACTAAAAATGCCATTTCCGCACTCTTGCCCTAGTCGCGTGGAGTTCACTTGGCGAGATGAAATGTGAAAAATAATGACCTACTTTGGCATTCGTGGAATGTTTTTGGATACCTGGTCTGACTAACGGGAACTAGGTTCCAGTACAAAATTGGAATAATTTGAGTTATGTCCACGACTTCCTATTAAATGACTTACTTTAGGACCGCACCGTTCCGTGCTTCGCAAGGCGTGGGTGCCGTCGATAGATGGCAGTCGTTAAGCCAAGTCAAAGGCCTTAGGCGCGAAACATACAGAAAAGGCGTAAGGTGAAGGCGCGGCGCAGGCATCTTGCCGCCTCAAAACGCGTCAATACAAAATGTACGTAAGCGGCACGTTGTGAATTATACTCATGCGGCGTGGCACAGGCACGTCGTTTCGTCGCCTGTTCCGCGTCGCTAGCAGTCGCGACTAGAGTGGCGCGCAGGCAACACGTCTTTTGTTATATGTACAGAGTGAATGTGGAAACATTCTAGTGACATAGTGAACACAGTTGGAAAACGATCAGGATATTCGCATAATCTTTCCATCATTTAAAAATATCTATGCTCTTGTGACATTTTCCAAACAGGGTGCACCCAATATAATCGGTGTCTCTGCACATTAATGAGTTGCAGCAAAGCGAGCGCATCTTCGTCATCTGAAGAGGAAGACATGCTATCACGATAAAGTCAGCCTGCGTAATGACTCTTTGTGTCGTCTCTTCGCCTCTTTGATATAATTTAATTCGCATCCGTGCCTTATCTGTTCCACGCCGGCTCTGCGCCTGCGCCGCGCCTTCACCTTACGCCTTTTCTGTATGTTTCGCGCCTTAGGGCGGCTCGAAAACTTCTGATAGCAAGACCAGTCTTGCAAGCCTCCACCAATCCGGACTTGGCCCCCGTGGTGGAGCATGGCCTACACCTACTTTGGGGAAGATACCCTTATCCCTGGTCGCGGACATAATGGGTTGCTGATGATCATTACATTGACATAGTCACAAAAATGCATTTAAAAATTACACATAATATGTAGAACAAATTATAATAGATTAAAAGTAAGAACAAGAAAGGTTGATTCTTGGCAACACTGTCTATAATATTGTCTTTATAGAACACACTAAACCAACCTTAAGTAGGTTAACTAAACTAGTGAAAATAAATAATCTAAGTCTTATCGTGACCCAAGATTTTTGAAGGCCAATCAGGCGTTTTCAGGCCATATGTTAGACTGAAATAAAAACAACTATACATACCATGCAATGTTAACTAGTCATGAAAAGTGAACACATAATTTCTTTAAAAACCTATTTAGAGGCTAAAAATTTCACCCATGCCGGGATTCGAACCCACAACCTCTGGCTATCCGTACCAACGCTCTACCAATTGAGCCAATGGGCGACTCACGGCATCAGTGAAATTTCGAACCTCTTTACAATATTCTCTGTATTACGTACAGGCAGTGACATCTGACTTAAGCAAATTGCATTACTTACAGCCCCGACTACCTACTTTGCAGTTAGGTTTTAACATCGGAACGATATCACTGTACCCACATGATTACACTATTTTTTATTTTTGATGCACTAACCCGTGCTAAGGAACAAATTTAAAAACCTATTTAGAGGCTAAAAATTTCACCCATGCCGGGATTCGAACCCACAACCTCTGGCTATCCGTACCAACGCTCTACCAATTGAGCCAATGGGCGACTCACGGCATCAGTGAAATTTTGAACCTCTTTACAATATTCATGAATATACAGAGAACCTCTTTACAATATTCTCTGTATATTCATGAATATTGTAAAGAGGTTCGAAATTTCACTGATGCCGTGAGTCGCCCATTGGCTCAATTGGTAGAGCGTTGGTACGGATAGCCAGAGGTTGTGGGTTCGAATCCCGGCATGGGTGAAATTTTTAGCCTCTAAATAGGTTTTTAAATTTGTTCCTTAGCACGGGTTAGTGCATTAAAAATAAAAAATAGTGTAACATAATTTCTTATTGCCTATTAGTTGAAACAAATGGAACTTGAAAATTCTTTCAATATCAAGCCCCCGCTGCTGGGGCACGAGTCTCTTCCTTCATCACTGGAGGTTAGGCCATACTGTACCCCGGTGGCCAAGTCAGGGTTCGTGGTGGATGGGAGGAAGTGTCGGGGCTTACTGTCAGAAGTTATCAAGCCTCCCATAACGAACATCAATAAAAACATTGACATATTTAACCCTAAGATCGGATTGTTGAAGTCTGAATTTGGAAAAAGTACTCGTATAATCAGCCCGAAAAAATAGTCGCTTCCTTTTTCTTATTCTTATGATATATTTGTAACAATTGGTTTTTGCTTTGAATGTAAAAGAATACATAAAATGCATGTTGTGTTAGTTTGAGTAACTCGTCAAGTTTCCTATTATTGTAACCATGCTGTGTACACATGTTTTGGAGATTAGTCTGGATCTTACGTATTAATTAATTTTATCTTGGTGATGTACTGGCTAATATCTGTTTTGTGTGCCTAATAAATGAAATAAAATAAAATAAAAAATAACGCCTCTGACATCAGCAAGCTGAAGTGGCAGTGGGCTGGCCATATCTCGCGAAGAATCGACAACCGTTGGAGTAAACGTGTTCTTGAGTGGAGACCGCGACTCGGCAAACGTAGTGTAGGACGCCGTCCGATCAGGTGGGATGACGATCTGCGAAAAACTGCAGGCAGATGCTGGATGCGGCAAGCTGAAGACAGGGCGCTATGGCGCTCATTAGGGGAGGGCTACGTCCAGCAGTGGACTACATAATATAGCCTGAAGAAGACGAACGCCTCTGACATGGCTTAACGACTGCCATTACGGCTGGCATCAACAAAACATACCTTGCGAAGCACGAAAGCGCTCGAAAAAAATGCCAGCAGTCACGGGATGGTCACTCATCCAGCGCCAGCGCGCTTGTTCTTGCTTAACTCGAATGATTTATTATACTATTTTCAATGCACTAACCCGTGCCGAGGATATTTTTTTAGTAGGTACTTGGGGCTGTAAGTGATGCCATTTACTTCAGTTAGATGTCGCTGCCTCTACGTAATACAGAGAATAGCGTAAAGAGGTTCGAAATTTCACTGATGCCGGTGAGTCGCCCTTTAGGTCAGTTGGAAAGAGCGCTGGCACGGAATCCCGGCATGGGTGGAATTTTTAGCCTCTAAATGGGTTTCGAATGATTGATTTCAATTATTTGGTCCAACCACCATGAGCGTTTAGAAAACGTAAATGCAATCTTATTTATACAATTTATAAAACACAATTCCCGTATCTCACTTCTTAGATCCAGTTTCAAAGTCATGCGTAGAAGGAAGAAGAGTGTTTTAAGGAAGTGTTTTAGGGTTCCGTCCTCAACTAGAGAACCTCATAGTTTCGCCATGTCTATTCTTCTGTTTGTCTGTGCGCAGCTTAGCACATAGACGATAAATATTAATTGGAGACCTGAAATTTGACGTAGATCTAACAGAGTGGTGGTCGCAGAACGGTAGAACGCCGACTTCTCAAATGGGAGGTTATGGGTTTGAATCCATCCATATTCCAATGACTTTGGTTTTTAAGTTAGGTACATTTGTGAAGTTCAAGTAGCAATACCACTCGCTAACGGTGAAAGAAAACGTCGTGAGGCAACCTGAGTGTCTGAAGTGTTCAAATGCCTCAGCGCTTGATATTGCCACTCCTTTGTGGGCACGCTTAAGCCCATACCCTCTCTCTGAGAAGGCAAGTGCCTGGCACTGCGGCGTTTATTGGCCACACAAGAAAATAGGAAGCATAGGCCATACAAGACAATAGAAAGCATATGCCATACAAGAAAATAGGAAGCATAAATAATTAAAAAAAATCGACAGGGCACCGATTTAACATAACATACCATAACAACATAAAATTTACATACAGGCACATACAGTGTTTCTGGCCCCACACTAGGATACCCTGTGTTGTGGGTACCAGAAACAACGACATCACAAACATGTAAACATCCGAGACCTAGGGTTTTTTTTGTCCCCAGCCGAGGTCGAACCTGGGACCTCTCGCATGGTAGGGAGATGTTACAGCTGCGCTACAGAGGCTGTCAAAATTAATTACACGTAGCATAACGATTTAAGTACATAACATTTACATACATACACATACATTGCTTCTGGCCCCACCCTAGTATTTGTAGTAGATAAATAATTTCATGAAATCAAAGTTAACCAATTCAATTTTAACTTCGCGTGAAATAAAAATAACGCTCGCTAAACTCGTCAGGCAAATAAAAAATTAAAATTTCCACGTGTCATAACGAAAAGTGAACCCAATCGGAATCCAATATAACTTTTCAAATATACCTACTAGCGCTCCGTAGCTAGGAGGCAGAAGTATTTTAATAATGTATGTAACCTTGTATTCGATAGGGATTGGTTCATTTTTTAGTTTAAGTTTTGATTTAGCATGTCCGATGTTATAGTAGTATATTAATTAGCAGTTCCACTTGCTTAGCAAAAGAGGTCTAGGAAAGACTTTCATTTCATAAATTACTCATCGCCTACTTAGACTTAGGGATAAGTAAACTTAATTAAACTTATTGAAGCGCTCGTAACCTTGTCGAACAGAGTGATCATTCACTTAAGTTAAGCAACACCAGGCGCGGTCAGATGCAGGTTGGGTGACCGTCCCGTGACTACCGCTAGTGGCATTTTTTCCAAGCCCTTCCGTGCTCCGCAAGGCACGTTAAGCCGTTGATGCCGACTACTATGTACTGTCAGTCGTTAAGCGATGTCAGATACCTTATGGGCGGCTTGATAACGTCTGACAGTAAGGCCCGCCATTGTCTTACAATCCTCCACCAACCCGGACTTGGCCCCTGCGGTGGAGTGCCTAACCTTCGTGCGATGCAGGAAAAGACCCAAACAGTGGGGACATACAAGGGTTGATATCGAAACTTAATTATAAATAAAAGTAAACCAATTACTATGCACTTCAGGTTTTGTTTAATTCTACTGCATAAATACATAGATAACATCCAAGACGCGAGACGAACTAGGAAAGTTCGTTGATGCCAAAAGTTGTTACGGTCGTTTATGCCGCAAAAAACGTACCTATATTTCGACACTGAAAGGAATCAAAATTCATGTGCCCTATGAATATGTTTGTGTTGACCTAGATCTGTAAAATACGGTAAGTAATATTTTCCTACACCGCAAATATAGGAATAAATCTGAAAACTATACATTTGTAATTAAATCATAAAAAAATATTCTTTGAAGTTAAAGTAATTCTTGGAAAAAACTGATAGATTCTATTCCTAACCTGTTGATAATATATATGTACTTACCAACAAATTTGCATGGGACCCCCGGAGCTAAAGTCCAACTCGCACTTGGCTGTTTTTTTTCTGTCACAACCCCAAGTACCTACTGAGTACATGGCAGGGCAAAATGCCAATGTAGCATGTAAAAGCGCTTATTAGAAGTTCCCTATCGATATTTAAATCGTTCGCGTCGTGTGGCGACGTATTAATATTCATGTTCTAATTACGTACGGTGCGACACGAGGGTGGAGCGTTTAGCTGTTGTCACAGAGTGTATGATTGTACTCTACACGGTGTAATGGAATCGCGAAGAAGTCAAGGTTGTTCCGTACAATTTCCTGCGGTTAGGTCAGTGGCTCTCAGACTTCAGTCTGAGTTTCATTTCGTTATCAACCCTCGTATGTCCCCACTGCTGGGGCACGGGTCTCTTCCTGCATCGCAGGAAGGTTAGGCCATACTCCACCACGGGGGCCAAGTCCGGGTTGGTGGAGGATTGTAAGACAGTGGCGGGCCTTACTGTCCGAAGTTATCAAGCCGCCCATAAGGCCTCTGACATGGCTTAACGACTGCCATTATATGACAGCCGGCACCAACGGCTTAGCGTGCCTTGCGAAGCACAGAAGCACTCGGAAAAATGCCACTAGTGGTAGTCACGGGACGCTCACCCATCCCGTACCTGACCGCGCCTGTTGTTGCTTAACCAACAACAGGCGCGGTCAGGTACGGATCGGTTACGATCACTTGGTTCGCCTAGGCCACGAGCGCTCTCTGAGTTTCATTTATTATTTAGGAGAATCTATCACACTATGTAGAACAGTCGTATGTTGGTTATATTAATTCTAGCAAGAATAAAATAATAGACTATTACATATACATAGGTGCATGTTTATGTAATAGTCTATTATTTTATTCTATAAAACTTATAGAAGTTTCGTATCTATCTAATATTTTATTATATGTTTGCTTATTTAATTTGAAATATATTTGAGCCATATCATAGTTTTGCTGTATGCACGTTAATTTTTATTTTATTACGGAACAATTACTATGTTTAAAAAACCTATTTAGAGGCTAAAAATTTCACCCATGCCGGGATTCGAACCCGCAACCTCTGGCTATCCGTGCCAGCGCTCTACCAATTGAGCCAATGGGCGACTCACCGGCATCAGTGAAATTTCGAACCTCTTTACACTATTCTCTATATTACGTACAGGCAGCGACATCTAGCTTAAGCAAATTGCATCACTTACAGCCCCGACTACCTACTTTGCAGTTAGGTTTTACATCGGAACGATATCACTGATTGATTGATTTTGATTTTTAAACTGCTTTATTAACATAAATAATTAATCACTACAACCCAGCGTTACTTAATTCTAGGAAGAGGTATCTTATCTTAGATTTCGTTTTCAGGCAAAAAACTAGTGCCTTTTAAAACTTTTAACATAAAATCAAATAACAAACATGTTTCATCTGTCGCAAGTACTTATATAAAGGTAAAAGTATGTATACTTTGTTAAGGTAGTATACATTTAGTAACGTAATTACTCACATACAGGACTGAACACGCAGGGACGTTACAAACAAAATCAACTGGCACATTTATAATCACAGGACACAATAACATTCAAACAATTAGATACCATAAAGATACACCAGGCTAATTACAGCATAAGATCTGATAATTAAGTCGAACATATTTAGTGTGTAGAATAATGATTTGGTATTTGAGGGTAAAATACAATTAAGCCCAATCGGCCGATATGCAGACGGTTCACCAGAGGATCAGGTCCCCGGTTAGTATGTAATTATATACAGATTAGGGGTCACGGAACCTGGTGCTATCCATTATGCGGAGTCAAACTGGTACCCAGCACGTAGTGATGTGGCAATCTTGTCACGTAATTATATCGATTCTTGCAATCATATGGTCGCGTTGCACCTATATTTGCGATTAACTGGTTGTTGTGAGCGGGATTAGATAACAGGTAACATTTTTTGGTAAGTTTCATAACAAAGTCGAAAATTCTCGGAAAATTAATTTTATCATGCAATTTAATGAGGTTTGTGCGGAAAGGTGTATTAAAGGATATTTTGAGGGCTCGATTTTGGATAACTTGTAGCTTGTTATAGTTCGTTTTGCTAGTATTGCTCCATACAGGACTTCCATAAGTAATACAAGGTCGGATTAGGGTGGTATAAATGGCCATTTTAGTATGGGCACTCAATTTAGACCGCCTATTTAAGAGTCTGCTGACTGCACCAAATGCTTTCGTGGCTTTGATTTTAGTGTGCGTGGTATGGTCGTTCCAGTTAAATTTTTGATCCAGGATCAACCCCAGGTACTTAACCGATTTGTTCCAAGGAACAGAGTGATTACCTATCTTTAGGGTACGTAAAGGACCAGATCTCTTGCGCGTAAAGAAGATCGCTTCAGTTTTTGTGTCGTTGAGCTTCAGTTTCCACTTGCGGAAGAATTCCGTTAGGACATTGAAGGCTAACTGTAGTCGGTCAATAACTAGATCGAAGTCATTTGAGGAGGTATAGCACGCAGTATCATCAGCAAAGCATGCTAGGTGAGATCTGGGTTGCACTGGGATATCATTTAAATAAATTAAGAAGAGGAACGGCCCAAGGACGGATCCATGTGGGACACCTGCAGGAACAGGGCGTGCTGAGGAATGTATTGTACCTAAATGTACTTGAAAACTACGATCGGAGAGGTAAGAGATAATAATTTTTATGAGCATAAATGGGACATTGTTAGCTAACAGTTAATAAATAAGACCTTTGTGCCACACGGTGTCAAAAGCTTTCTCGATGTCTAATAGGAACATACCGGATGACTCACCCTGGTTCATTTTATGAGATACATGTTCCACTACTCTGGCAAGTTGTTGGACTGTAGAGTGTGAGTGACGAAACCCAAACTGTTCATTTATAATGATTTTATCAGTGGCTTTAAGGAGTCTTGAATGTATCGCTTTTTCAAAAAGTTTACCTAGCGTTGGAAGAAGGCTAATTGGACGATAATTTGTTGCGATCGTTTCATCTTTTCCATGTTTTTTTATTGGTACGAATTTCGCCAGTTTCCAGTGGGAAGGGAAGTAAGCAATGCTTAGGCAAGCATTAAAGATTTTAGTTATTAAAACAATGGCCTTATGTGAAAGATTTTTTATGAGGCCATTGGTGATGTTGTCGCAGCCAGGTGCTTTACGCATCTTAAGCTGACGAATATACATTTGGATTTCTGTAGGCCTTACTGGGCAATACTGATAATAATTGCATGGTTCGTTGTTAATTTGGGAAAAGGAGTCGTTAACTAACTCCTCAATATTATCACTTGTCCAGTCACTTGTCAGACACATGTTCTGGTAGAATGCTGATGCAAGGGTGTCACATTGCTCGTCGGGCTGGGAGGCAACAGATCCATCGATATTTTTCAGGGGTGCTATGGTTAACTTGGAAGAGGAGGATTTCATAGACTTAGCTAAGCGCCACAAGTCCGCGTTCGGGTTATCAAATCTACTTAGTTTTGTATTCCAGATGTCGTCATTGTGTTTTTCAATACCTTTTTTAATGTTTTTATTCAGAAAATTTATTTGGGTTCTTGACATTATGCGGTTATCTATGTTTGTCTCATTTTGGACACATCTGCGTAACCAATTTTTATATCTAATGAGTCTTTTTATTTTACGAGACAATGGTTTTGCACCATACTTAATGGTCGTCAATGGTACAGATCTATCCCTAGCTAATATCATGGTCGTTTGGAGGTTATCTATTTCATTATCTATTTCTTCTTTAGTCTTAAATACGCTAGCTGACAAAGTTAAGCGGTCATTTAGTAACGATCTATAGTCCTTCCAGTCGGCTTTAGCATAATTATAGCGTTTGACTAATTTTCGTTCGAACTCAACTTGTATGGTAAAATAAACTGGCAAGTGGTTAGAGGATAAGGCAGGTATTGTTTTCACGTCTTCTAAATTATGTATATTATTCGCTAAGATTAGATCAGGTAAGGATGGTCTAAGGTCATTTCGATAATGTACCAAAGTGGGACTGCATGGTGCATATATAGTATAGTCAGACTGTAACATATGTTCATATAACTTATTACCATGTGTGTTATTTGTACCAGCAAACTTTGCTTGTACAAAAATTTGTACAAGCAATGGATGTGCTTTGCGTTGAGGTCGCCCATTATAAGAACCTGGGGGTCAGTCTCGAGTAACAAATCTAGATCAGTAGTAAGCAATGACAAGTTAGGGACTGATAAACCGAGAAAATTGTGTATTCACGACTTTTAACTCTAAGTTTAATACCAATAGCTTCTAGGTGCTGTGTCTGGGGTGTAGTAACAAGACAATGATCCAAGTCACATTTGACTAATAGGGAGACGCCCTGACCTCGGCCACTGTGATGGCTATCCTTCCTATGGCATACATAGCCAGGCAGATCTAGGTGCATGCGTTGAGTCAATCTTGTTTCGGACAAGGCTACCACATCAATACGTAATTCACTTAGCAATTCGTAGAGCTCTCTTTGTTTGCTGTTAACGCCATCAGCGTTCCAGTGTATTAATCGCAGCTGGTTTGCACTAAACATATTGACCAAGATGTGTAAGAATTAAGACAACTTTATCGAGCATTGACTTGCACTCCAAAAACTGATTTTTAACATTTCTTAGTACTACTAGTATATTCAGCATCTCCTTAGTTGAGACATCCTCTTCCGCTGGTTGATCTAGGATATTTAGTAACGATTGCTTATGGGGTATTGAAGCGGTGATACTTTCATAGCTTCGTCCGCAGGTCGTTGGGATAGCTTCATTGCGTGTCGATTGAGGCAACTGAGGATTAGTCGCAGTTATTTTGCGTACTGCAAAATTGTTTTGGTCAATATTGTGTCTGGTTTTTAGGCTTTGTAGATACTTTTGCCGCTCAGCGCACTGCAGGTAGTTTGCGGGATGCTCTTGATGACAATTGCAGCAACGAGCTGGTTCGGTTCGATCTTGTTTCGGACAATCTTTCGTGAGGTGCGGGATGGTACATTTTACACATCTGGCAGGTAGGTTGCAATTACGGGATGCATGCCCAAATTTTTGACATCTGTAACACTGGGTGCCTAATGACTTGGTTAATTTATACCGACGAATTTCAACGACACAGTTCCCAATGTACTTTATTTGGCGAAATTTGGACATATCTGTTCCAACAGGGAGTTTTACAAGGAGTGGGGGACACTCTACGGTTGTCTTGGAATTTATTTTGGACACCTTCGCATCTTTAAAGCCCATTTCGGATAATTCAGTGGACAATATCGTTTCAAAGTATGCAGGGAGTCCTTTGACGACCACTTTAGACAGCTTTTCGTCCTTCCGCGTGAATGTATGGAAAGGGATGTTCTTACCTTGAAGTCCATTCTTGACGACTTGGTGAGAGTCAGATGAGTAGCACTGGACAGCTAGTTTATTTCGTACTTTGTACTGCAGATGAAAGGTCTTTGTAAACTTTTCAATCATATCTTTAATCTGGGCATGTGTCCAATCCGCTTGTATTTCAATGATTATTGGCGGGATACGATTCGGATTATTTCTTTTGGTAACAGCTTTTCGTAGAGGCTCGGACATTTCCTTCTTATTATCAACAGTTAAGCGGCCAAAGCGATTACTGGTAGAAATATCCGGTTTATCTAGCTCCCTCCTCGGGGTAGCGGTACGCTTAAGTAGTTGCCAGTCATCAGCTTTATCTTCGTCGCGTGTACGCTTGTTAAGGCTGGAGTTAGAAGCGGTCCTGGTGAGATAGGGCTCCATTTTATGCTTTGGTGTCACTGAACTATCGATATGGTCGATATTCCCAACTATCGATAATCAACCAATTACTATGAATCAATCACTATGATAACAAAGAAAAGACTAGTCGATTACTTTGACGCACGATCGAAGAACACGACTACTTCAAGCGGGCGAACAACGTAGAATGGCGAACAACGTAGAATTATACTATTTTTATTTTTAATGCACTAACGCGTGCTAAGGACAAATTTTAAAACCTATTTAGAAGCTAAAAATTTCATCCATGCCGGGATTCGAACCCGCAACCTCTGGCTATCCGTGCCAGCGCTCTACCAATTGAGCCAATGGGCGACTCACCGGCATCAGTGAAATGGGTTAGTGCATTAAAAATAAAAATAGTATAATCATGTGGGTACAGTGATATCGTTCCGATGTAAAACCTAACTGCAAAGTAGGTAGTCGGGGCTGTAAGTGATGCAATTTGCTTAAGCTAGATGTCGCTGCCTGTACGTAATACAGAGAATAGTTTGTGTTATATAATCGGCAGTCGCTTAGAGCAATCTTACAAACTTTGGATGGAGCGGAAATAATTCGGTAGCGGTTGGATTCGATCGTATTGTATTGTATTTATTTCATGTTTTGATATATTCCATTTGAAAACCTATCTAGATGCTAAAAATTCCACCCATGCCGGGATTCGAACCTGCGACCTCTGGCTATCCGTGCAGGTCGCAAGTTTGAATCCTTTGTTCGCAGGTAAAATTGTGCTTAGCACGGGTTAGTGCATTAAAAATAAAAATAGTATAATATTCCATTTAAAACAATTCTACGACATGGATCTCGAGGTTGTTTCCAAAGAAGAGATAATTGAAGCTCCTCGTGACTGAGCATCACGGTGCACACTTTGATAACCCCTGGCGTAGGTGATTATGAAACAGCTGATATATATTTTTACAGTCTATTTATTCTTACTTGTCCAATTTAGTAAACAATATTCTACCCTTAAACTGTGACATTTTAATCCAAAACTGCCATATTTCCATAAATTAAGTAACTTGGAACACTCTTTTAGGTAACACACTTTCAATTTTATAAACATAGTTCATGAATTTGCGAAAAAATGTCTAGTTTAGGCATCTAATCTCAATTTTAAGGTTAGAATCTTGTTTACTAAATTGGAAAAGTAAGAATAAATACTGTACATATTTTTAAGTTTTTCCCGTACTAAAGGTTCTTTGTATTGAATAATTTTATATGTACCTAGCCTAAACCAGACCACTTTCTCGAATCTAAATTTCATCTAAATCGCTCAGTTGGTTATAGGAGAGATGCGCACTCAGAACTAGTAAACATTTTTTACTAAACGTTTTAGTAAAAAATGTTTCAGTTCAGAACAATTCAGTAAAATCTTTCAAATCAAATCAAATTCATTTATTTGTGAAACATGCGTGTACATTAAAGTTCTTATAAATAATAAATTTTACAAATATAAAGATATCAAAATAACGAATATGTACAGAAATTCGGTTTTTAAAAGTTATAATTGTATTGAAATATTAAAATAAGATAATAGAATTTATGAAATGATTAGCAGTTAATTCAATCATGATAATATTGATTTTTGGACCAACTTAGCGATGTGGACCAAATTGGAATTGAGTAAGTGTGTGCTGTATGAATTTTTCGGCGAATTTCACAAAGTAAGTTACGTGTAAGTTACTTAAGTTAATGTAATCACTTAGATGAAATAGAAAATATTTATGGCTTCAAGGCCGCCACTATGCACGATTTTATTTTAAAAACTTAAGTGCGATAAAAGTATCAATAAATAAATAAGGAGTTTCACGATAGTTTAACTTCCAAACAATACAATCATTGTCCTGGGGGTCATCTCTTATATGCATAGTTGTTCAATAGAGTCATATTAGTCCAGTAATGGTCATCTCATTCACACTACAATGGTATATAACACATGCCACTTAACTCGGCGCCTCTCGCGATTCGATCTTCTTCAAATGCGCGGGTTATGCCCCTGGAATGACATTGTGTTGCTATTGCTTTGTAGACTACTAAATTGAGGCAAATATCAACCATTGTCTAGCTTATTTCATTCTATTAAAAAACTACGTAAGTATTGGACTCTAGGGCCTAGTCCCAAACTAGTACGGAGATACACGCAAACTGCGAGGCCATTTGTACAAATATATGAAGGCCGCCAATAGGAATCGAACGCACGATCTTCGGGATGGTTATAAGACGTTAAACCGCTAGACCAACGACGCAGCCAAAGTGTAAACAAAAAAACAACTGACAGCTGCAAAGTTTTTTTTTTGCAAAGGAAGGCCAATGAGACGAGATAAAGAATGTAAACAAAGTTTCAGGGGTTCAAAACATTTTTATTTGAATAAATTATAGTAATACAAATTTCGGATTCCATATTGTAATCGCTGTCATCTGTATTAGTCAAACATGATTCGCCGGAAGAGTCCGAATCACCCGTATTTGTGACAAAACTACCCATAGTATTATCAATCATGTTGTCAATATGGCTATAAAAATTATCCTCGTATCAATTCGAACGCAATCTAAACAGGAATGAACTATTATAGTTCACAAAATGGCGGATGAGACCAAATGTTGACAACTGCCGAACTAAAAGCTTTCCTGTACCACGAAATATGCAACGACAGCTGTCTTCGATCAAATGACGCTATTATCGCATACGTGTGACAAGGACAGAAATAATAATCGCTCACTATCGCAATATAACTCAGTAACGGTCCGTTTGTTTACATTCTTTATCTCGTCTCATTGGCCTTCCTTTAGTTAGATCTGGAATCAGTCGCCGGACTATGATCAGATTTGTTGTCTGTATCTGGACCAACTGGAAAAAAGTTCATGCCGTCCGATTGGTAGGACAAAGGCAGTCGGAACTCGTGGCCAGAGGGTGTTTTGTCGAGTCAACATCTACAGTACAGTCTGTTAGCTTTTAGAATAAGTATACCTCGGACTCTAGAGTAGGCTACGGTTTCCACCGAAAGCACACGAGTGTAATACTACTTCCTGCTCTGTATAAAACTTTTCTTCATTATTTTTGAAAGTTTATGTAAAGTTTTGTGTCATATTAGTTCCGATGTTTCTATTACGCGAATATATTCGATTCTATCCGATAGTAGCCAAGGTATATTCTAAAAGCTAACAGACTGTACAAGTCTTGTATGCTGTGTCGCTTCAGCCTTCTCAGCCGCAGCCAGTGTAAACAAAAATATTCAACTCATAATTGTTAAAAGTAAATTAAAATATACGAGAAACTGAGAGTGGCGGCCTCGGTGGCGCAGCGGTTTAGCACGCTGCTGTAAAACCGACGGTCTCGGGTTCGATCCCCGGCCGGGTCATACTAGGAAACGAACTTTTCTAGTTGGTCTCGGATCTTGGATGTTATCTATGTATTTATTGTATTAAATCTATCGTCGAGTTAGCACCTATAACACAAGTCATTTAGCTGTACTTAGTATAGGGCTAACGAGATCTGTGTAATATGTCCATGAATATTTATTATTTATTATTATTATAGTCAGGGACGATTTCTGAATTGAGAATTTCGCTAAGAAAATAGTTAACCGTAGTGCTGTCTCTTAGCGAGACGCTAATTCTCGCTAAAAATAAAGCGGATGCAGGTGTTCTGCAGACGATTGAGTTTGTTCAGGAATTTAAATTTTATATAAAGACAAGTTTTTATAAAATAATTTATATTTAGTAAAATTTACGTGTCAAGTTAAATTTAATTAATTTATAGACTTGTGGTGTGTGTGTGTATGAGGGTGTGTTTGCGTGCGTGGGTGTGTTTGTGTGAGTGTGTCAGTTTTGTATTTATTTATTTAGTTAGTTAGACCTGAGATTTCTGCGAATAAGACCAAGAGGAGGATCCAGCTGGGCTGGGCAGCGTTTGGGAAACTACGCCGAGTCTTCTCGTCATCCATACAGGAATGCTTGAAAGCAAAAGTTTTCCATAAGTGCGTCCTACCTGTGATGACCTGCCGAGCCGAGACATGGACATTCATGAAAGGTCTGGTCCACCAGTTCAAAGTCGCGTAACGAGCTATGGAGAGAGCTATGCTCGGAGTTTCTCTGAAGGATAGGATGACATAGCTCAGAGAATCAGCAAGCTGAAGTGGCAGAGGGCTGGCCATATCTCGCGAAGAACCGACAACCGTGGAGTAAACGTGTTCTTGAGTGGAGACCGCGACTCGGCAAACGTAGTGTAGGACGCCCTCCGACCAGGTGGGATGACGATCTTCAAAAAACTGCCGGCAGATGCTGGATGCGGCAAGCTGAAGACAGGGCGCTATGGCGCTCATTAGGGGAGGGCTATGTCCAGCAGTGGACTAGCATAGCCAGACGACTGACATGCTGGATGCGGCAAGCTGAATACAGGGCGCTATGGCGCTCATTAGGGGAGGGCTATGTCCAGCAATTATGGACGAATATAGCCTGAAGAAGAAGATATGCTGTCACTACGAATTTCTCAGGAAAGAGCGTGACAGAACGTTACTTAACGCATAAAGTGATAGGACACCAATATGTTGTACGGAGCTTTAAAGTTTACTTCGGTGGATAATTACGTCAATAATGTGTAGTACGTACGAAAGTTTTAGTTCAAAAATAATGACGTCACGTTGGAAGTAAAACAAAAAAATATTTGTTTACACAACTTTTTTATTCAAAAACCCTTATTGTTAAATTTTAACAATTGTATTTTGGATAGTAAAATCCCGTGATTATAATAATGCAATCAAATCGATTGAGTATTTTCGTGCACCCAACAACATAATTAATTATTCATATATAAAAATAATAACCATTTCGACTACACAAAAAAATATACTTTATTATTTCACAATAGCTACGTTAGCTTAAGTATTCAAGTGAGATTCTCATTACAGAAATCGGTACATGCGAATCAACTTAATAATGTTTTAGCGGCGCAAATGATCAGAAACTTTGCCACAGAGAGTAAGTTTTAACTAGGCAGAGGTTTAAATCGACGATTGAGTTAAATTGAGTTCATGGGCGTACTAGCTTTATTTTAATTGGACGGCCCGAGGGCAATGGGTGTTATTTAAATGTAGATCAAATTTTAAATTAAATCTAGCAATTTCAATATATATATTGGCCTTTTGCATCTACGCAATGAGATGATTTATACAGCGTCCAGTGGCATCTTCACTCACACTAGATGGGTGAAGGGACCACTCCGACCCTGTAGTGCCTGGGACATGGTTTTACAGAGTAGGCTTGCCCTGCACCTGCCATCCTGACAGCTTAGTCGGCCTAGCCCACAGGAAAAACTTGTCAATACGTGCGGAGCCAACCAAGCCGCCGGTTTCCTCACGATGTTTTCCTTCACCGTTAGCGTGTGGTATTGCGACTACTAATTCGCATATGTACGTAACTTTGAAATTAAACAAATTCATTGGTACATGACCGCACTGGGGATCGAACCGGGGCTCTCGCTTGCGAGTCCATGGTTCTACCAACTGAGCTACCACCGCAATTTCAAGGAATAATAATAATTTCTCTTGCTTGGGAGGCCGTAGGATCGAAACATTTGTTTTTTTATTTATTGAAAAATGTCACATGCAAACAAAAGGATAACATAAACTATATAAATCCACAACAGTATCGTCATATCATATAAAATAATATTAGTATATAAGCTAAATGGTCATTTAAACAAAAAAAAAAACAAAATTACACAAACAACACAAACAAAATAAGATTAGTCAATAAACCGCCCCGAGACATATCCGACCCAAAGGTTCCCATAGCGCTGGCAGCATTACCGCGCTGCACTGCTAGGGATATCCTCTGCATCAAATATGCTCCGGAGCGGTAGTCCAAGCCGCGGATCCTCAGACGACGACCTACCTCTTTAATAAAGGCTTTTTTATTTAGACTATAAACGTCCCGATACTGGACACAGACTTTCTCTCAGAAATGCCAAAATGTATGAGTCAAAGTGATTAAAGTTGATCTCAATTTAAAAGTCAAATAAGTAAAGTTTATTATAAGAAGATAACAATAAATAGTTGATTAAAAGATTTTATTTCAATTCTTGCTTAGGTGATCCCCATTACCTACATCTCCCCTACATACAGATTTTGAAGTTGAAAACAATTTGAAGTTAAGTTTTCGTATGTGCACTTTCCGCCATCTTGAAAAAAGGGCTAAGGGCTTATTTCTTGTGTGTGTGTGTGTGGTGTGTGGGTATGGGTGTGTGAGTGTGGGTATGTGTGGGTGTGTGAGAGTGGGTATGTGTGTGTGTGTCTGGGTGTTTGGTGAGTGTACTTATGTGTCTGTGTGTGTGTGATGTGTGGGTATGGGTGTGTGGGTGTGGCGTGTGTCTATGTATTTTTGTGTGTAACTTTTGTGTACTTTTTTCCTCGACGACGTAACAGTTTCAAAAAAGGCACATAGCGAAACGCACATTAAACATAAGGAGCTCGGAAATATCCGGTATAAAGCTCCGCTAGGAGTAAGCTAACAAACACGGGTAAATAAAGGCAAATAAAACCCTCCTGGGTACACTTCCGAGTAAAGGAGGAGACAAATTCGCGGCCAAAAAACATTCCTGGCTTCCGTTTCACGCTAGAAAAACGGACAGGAAACGGTAAAATTGCGGCGAAGTTATTTCTTGAAAAATACTCAAGAAAAAATTAAATTGTAAATAACCGACAGACCGACTTCCTCTTCGTCTTCTTCTTCAGGCTATATTAGTCCACTGCTGGACATAGCCCTCTCCTAATGAGCACCATAGCGCAAGGTTGTGCCATCGTTGGGGGGTAGTGCCCATAATCCCCACGCTGGGCATGCGCGTTGGGGATCGCAGTTTGGTGGAATTGTACTGCAGGGGGCGCTGTTGCCCACCCCCGGTTTGTGTTCCTTAGTCGCCTTTTACGACACACATACCGACTGCTGATCGTTAACTACTAAGCAGAGGGATCAATCTAGATACTTCGCTATGAGGTACATAGTCACCAGTCGGAATGCTGGTATTTTTTTTATTTCACTTCATTTTGTATTACAACAACATAACATAACATTTACATACAGGCACATGCATTGCTTCTGGCCCCACACTAGGATAACCTGTGTCGTGGGAACCAGAAACAACGACATCACAACCATGTAAACATCCAAGACCTGGGATTTTTTTTGTTGTCCCCAGCTGGGATTCGAACCCGACACCTCTTGCATATTTCGTGATTTTATTTAATTATTTTAGATGAATATGTTGAAGTTGAAGCACCTGGAACCGGCGTGCGTGCACGAATTTATGAACATTGACGAAGCGAAGGTGATCTGTCAGGATCGTGGCAAGTGGCAGTCTCTGGTCTCTGCCTACCCCTCTTTAGATACAGGCGTGAGGTTATGTTATATAGTTGAATATGTACTTTGTAAAGCGACGAGTAAAGTTCGAGTAAAGCGACGAATCGATTGGGGTCATTTGATTATTTGTCAATATCTAACCATTGGTTAGAGTTAGGAGGAAGCATAGAGTCGGATATCTAATATAGCGGCTAATATTGTATGTTGACATTCAGCAGAATGTTATTTATGCCAAAAAAAATATTTATCCGACTGCGGCGGAGAGCAAAAGGAGAGTAATGAGTTTCACTCGTACCCATATCTCGATATACAATGTATCCATGATACGAGTGAAACTCATTACTCTCCTTTTGCTCCCCGCCGCAGTCGGATAAATAATTTTTTTGACATCAATTACATTCTGCTGAATGTCTACATACAATATTAGCCGCTGCCTTCGGGCAAATTTCTAGTGAGGCAAAAGGCAGCGGGGAAAAAAAAATCTCCATTCTTTCCATCTTTTCTCAAATGATCATATACATCAACACATCACTTGCTACCTATATGATGAGATTCCGATGAGGGCTATCAATAACTTTATATTGTAGCGGTATACCTACACACGAAGTTTTTGCCCATGCTCGGAACAATAACAGCATGCCTGCACCGATCGCCGTCAAATAGCTACTGACTGCAGAGCCTTTTTTTTGCCCCATAAAGGGCACCCTCCGGAGGACACGGGGGAGGGAGGTTGAAAAATAGTACTTAAGCTAGCCGATATAAAATAAACTTCACTCATCTGGAAATCTCTTTTATTAGTCTGCTAAAATATGCCAAAATATTAGTTAATTTTCTTAGGAAAAACATTGATGCCGCGGCCAGACAATCGAATTTATGTGAAGTAATGTTTGAGAAAATTACGTGATTTTAGTTTCTTTATCTTAATAATTGTATTATCTTAAAGGTAATGTTACTGACGAAAAATATACTTTTTGCAAGATAATATAAGAATATTCTTTATTGTACACACCAGAATATAATTACAGAGACAACAGTTACAAAAGAAGAGGTGCAATTGGCGGCCTTATTGCTGATAGCAATTTCTTAAATCGGAAAAATTGCAGAAATTGAGGATAGAATCCTTAGGAGGCCTAGGACCCTTTCGCTTCAGTTCAGGTATTTTGATGGCATTTTACAATAATTTGACTAATAGTTACCTAAACATATACTTCTTCAAATAATACTGTAACCTTAACTTATGTCATTATGATTTGATTTTCATTTTTCCAACAAAATTAATTCGCATTTTGAACGGAGCACGATAATATTATTTTAATTAAGGGCCGGGACGATACTGACTGAACCCCTATCTTTACATAATTAATTAATTACTGGAAGAATCTTTACATTTTTGGTGAGCAGAATTAATTACGTAACCGAGAAAAAAAGAGGACTTTTAACTTTTATTCAAATTAAATTCTCCTTTAAGAACAACTGAGGTAGGTACTTTAATATAAAACGCACGATTTCCATAAGCACTATAGGTACATACATTTTATTTTAATTTCGGAACATTTATTGCATTGTTTAAGTATTTTTTTTTATTTAAACATAAGAACACCAATAAGTACGAAAATACTATTTAGTATTAGGCCGACCAATCGTACAATGTTTAATGATAAAAAGATATTTTAAAAATAATATTAAAAATCCAAAAACACCTCAAAATGCACCAACCACCGAAGTTTTCCACGAAAACATTCCCCGAACCGACCGCACCAAATACGCCGAAAATCTCCACAAATTAGACCCATCGACTAGAATACATACCAGAATCACGCCACCTATCTCGTCCCGGCTTCGGCACGGCCGCGTACAAACAACTTTAGGCACGCAAGTTTGGCGCGGCACGGAGCACGCCCGTCACGTCCGACCTTAACACGCTCGGTGGGCAGACTGAACTGGAATTCGCCCACCACCACGGGGCACGAGGGCGGCGTTCCTTGCAACTACAAAGAGAGGAGCTCCTTATAAACACTCGTTACTTACGGGGGCAATTGTGGCCAATTAAATACTCGTATCGGCCGTAGGTGTGAACTTAAGTGTTAAGTTGTGAAGTCTACCTCACAACTTGTTTTACGTATAATGTGTTTGTGTATGTTTGCATGCAGCGACTTATGAATGTCGATAAAGCAAAGCATGTGAATGTCGATAAAGCAAAGCAAAGCAGGCCACGACTCAAATACTGATAACAGACGATCGAACTTAGTACAGGCCGGACAGAAATAGTAGAAATAGTCTTAGAAATAGTGCCTATTAATTATGTTTAGCAGACAACTTTCCAGACGAACGAGTCCGATCGTCAGGTAAATAGTGTAACATATTTAAGTAAGCATTTAAATCCTGACCCCATTCTTAACATACCTGGGAGATAACGAAAAATTCGCGCAGTGGATGAATTTGCGACGGACAAATAAAAATCCATCCAAATTTTGTCTGGAAAAGATCACTTTTAGTCATAAAACCGCAGTCAATACCCTTAGGCATTGAATTTTTAACTTTTTTTAATTTTTAATCAAAGGTTAAGAAATATATCTCTTTAATTTCCATTTTTCTCTCTCGCAATATCTATAAATATTTCTTGCGTTTGCGTTTTAATCTGATCTTATCTAAAGTTCGACGAATTCTGAGTGAACAGTCTGCATGCCACGCCAAAGGCACCCGAAGTACTTCTATGTGAAGTCAAAGTCATTTGCCTAAGTTGTTTGTTGGGCACTATACACAGTAGGACAGTCCTTTAGAAGTGCTTGATTGGTTCCGCACGTATGGTTCTGCATGTCTTTACTGTGGGCTAAGCCGAGTTAGCAGTCAGGATGGTATAGGTGCCGGGCAAGCCTACTCCATTTAAAACTATTTCCCAGGAACTGCAGCGTTCGATCAGTCCCATCAACCATATAGTGTGAATGACAGTGCCTCTGTACCCCGTGTAATAACCCCGTGTACCGCGTACAACGACCGTGGTAAGCTTCACTGCGGCCAATGTAACCGAACATTTAAAAACAAGCTGGGCTTCGCGAGTCACATCCGAGCGCACCGCCGCATTAGTCCTACCAATCCTTGAGGTCGCCGTCATCGGATTCGATGAAGAGGACATCATCACCATCATTACTCTTCTTAAATCATCTCATTACTTTGATGCAAAGGCCAAGGTTTTTTTAGAAGGGCTATTTGAAGAGATAAAAATGCTAACAGCGCTATTTGTGCGCGCATCCACAAACCGCAAAATAAGTATGGGGTAAGTGTGATTCAGAGGGGAGCGCCGAGGTTTCAGGGGTTAAGGTAAAAAATTGGCAGGTCCAGGCAATTAGGTTTGTAAGGTCAAGAGCGTAGGTCCGAAGATTATGTTTTTAGTGTGTATCTACTAGGTATATAAAAACATTTTTGATTGGATTTTGTTTTGATACCAATTCAATAGGGCTTATGTAGAAATAAAATGCCTGTGCGCGTCTGTCTGGGCCGAGTTTTATAAAACTACCTACAATTTGTAGTTTACATTTATATTTTGCACAGTTTATGACAATTCGATATACATTGCGTAGCAGTCTTTCCGCTTGTCAAATTGTGTGTTTATCAGCATAGGTTTGTACATCCAATTGTCATAGTAAACTGTGAATTTTGGTTCTGTGAAACAAGCCCCTGGACAAGCCGATGGACAGACTTTGTGGACATTATGGCTCCCCTCTGAGCACGGACCCTTAAGAACGAAATACGGCGGTGCCCAGCGGGAATCAAATCCTAGACTATTGTATTAGTAATGTGTACCACTTGACCGATGGGGCACAATAATATTATATGTCTAGTGCGACAGGACGCGGCATTGTTTTATGCGGTCATATTTTATCAAAATAAACAGAACAAAACGTTACGCTAGCTTTTTGAATGCCGCGTGAAATAGAACAAAAAAAAACACACCGTTATTTTCCCTAGCGCAAAAACTGCAAAACCATAAAACGCCGCAATAAAAACAGAAACAACAACATAAAAAACCTTAACCGGACGAGCACAAAACGCAATCTACAAAACTACACATAAAATTTTCACCCTAAATTATCTAGTAATAGAGCGGTAATTTTCTCTTTTCGTCGAGCAAAATATACGGCCGAGGAAGGTTCTAAAAGAAGGGACTTGGATGGAAAAAATCCTCTGTAAAAAAGAATGCTAATTTGGCACGTATGAGCAATATCAGAGAATGGGCTCCCTTAACGAAATAGACATATTGGGGCACGTTTTAACGCGGTATTTTCGCCCGCCTATTTAGGATCCCGATATTTCGATAGCGGTCCCCTTTTTCCAATATATTGTTATGCCGTATTTTGTCTCGGTGACCGGCGTATCAGTTTTATTGGTCCGAGCAGTTAACTGCACTTCTAAACACCTATCCATGTTCTTTTAACTCATTGGAGGCGCTATTTTGAATGAAACGTGCGTGCATGCAACGACTTATGAACGTTGATGAAGCGACGGTGATCAGTGAGGATCCTGGCGAGAGGCGGTCCCCGGACGCAGCCTACACCTCTGGGATACAGGGCGTGAAGTTTTGTTATGTGTTTTAAAGTTAAGATAACATCTTCTTATTACACAATAATGGCAATTCGACTTGGATTTGCCAATCAGCGTAAGGGACTCGCTGGTAGTTGCCTAGGATGCGCCAGACGTACGGGCTCAGATTATTTCGTTTGGGGAGGCTCCTTTCATGCACTCCATAACATAACATAAGAATACACTTTACTGTACACCAGGAAGAAACAAAAACAATATTTACAAAATCACAGTACAATTGGCGGACTTACAGAAATTTCGCTCGTAGCCCCGGCTGCCTAAGCGATCTTAAACGATCACGGAGGTTAATCGACATAGGGCGCGTTCAGTGCATGGATGGGTGACCGTCTTTGACTAACGCTAGTGGCATTTTTCCGAACAGTTCCGTGCTTCGCAAGGCACCTTAAGCAGTTGGTGCCGGCTCCCGTCGATAGATGGCAGTCGTTAAGCCAAGTCAGAGGCCTTAGGGCCGCTTGAAAACTTGTGACAGTACGCCTTGCTAAATAACAATTGTATTATAAAACATGTTTCGATTTTTTTTTCATTGGTGGCGGTAGGTAGCACCCCGTTGGGCCTAAAGAGTTCTCTACAAAAAAATATATGCATAATAATTATAAATAAGTAATTGCAATTTCTTTGCGGTGTCGGTCTGAAGAATAGCACCAACCCAAATTCTTCCCGCGGGTGTCGTAAAAGGCGACTAAGGGACACAAACCGGGGGGTGGGCAGCAGCGCCCCCTGCAGTACAATTCCACTAAACTGCGATCCCCAACCCGCATGCCCAGCGTGGGGATTATGGGCATTACCCCCTAATGATGGCACAACCTTGCGCTCATTGCTGGGCTATGTCTAATATATATATGTCAGTGGACTAATATAGTCTGAAGAAGAAGAATTTATTTTATACGAACTAATACGTGTTCTTGAGTGGAGACCGCGACTCGGCAAACGTAGCGTAGGACGCCCTCCGACCAGATGGGATGACGATCTGCGAAAAACTGCCGGCAGATGCTGGATGCGGCAAGCTGAAGATAGGGCGCTATGGCGCTCATTAGGGGAGGGCTATGTCCAGCAGTGGACTTCATAATATAGCCTGAAGAAGAAAATCTAATACGGTTTGTTCACCGGAGAGTGGCAATATCCCAGTGTATAGAACAGTGACTCGGAAGCGAGAGACTTAGGTTTGATTCCCAGTGCACGCATGTACCAATGACTTGTTTTCTAATTTATGTATGTTTGTGAAGTTACAGTAGCAATACTACTCGCTAACTGTGAAGGAAAACATCGTGAGGAAACCCGAGTGACCGAGGTGTTCAAATACCTCAGCGCCTGGAATTGCCAATCCGCGGTGGGCACGCGTGATAATTATGCCCATACTCTCTCTCTGAGGATACGCAATAGTCTGATGAGAGAACGTTGTGGACTGAAAGAGGATGTAGTGACTAGAATTGAGAAAGGAATGTTGCGTTGGTTTGGACATGTGGAGAGGATGAAGGAAGAAAGATTGACGAAACAAATATATATTGTGAATGTGAGTGGAAGGGCTGGTAAGGGACGTCCCAGACGGACTTACATCGACCAAATAGGGGATGTATTAGCAAAGGGAAAGATAAAAAGTACCCGGAACCGGCGTGCGAGCATGCAACGACTTGTGAACTTTGATGAAGCGAAGGTGATCTGTCAGGATCGTGGCAAGTGGCAGTCCCTGGTCTCTGCCTACCCCTCTGGGATACAGGCGTGAGGTTATGTATGAATGTATGTCTCTCTCTGAGAGAGAAGGCCTGCGCCCTGCAATGGAACGTATATAGCCTACATAGATAAATACAAGTATTTTTATCATATTTTAACCCGACGCCATTAAAATACCTTTACAATCTTTATGACTAGCAAGGCAATTTATAGCGAACACTTATTTTATAGCTTTCCTTGAGTCCCCATTGCACTACAAGTTATTAATGAGAAAAATATCATTCTAGGAAAGACTCTTTTATGAAACTCTCTTCACCGTATTTCCAAAGCCGACTTAAAGCGTGCTACACACTGGCGCAGTCACGGTGCAGTCCTGGCCACGTCCCTTCATAATTTCAGCCGGACCTTTAGGGTTATCTTCTATAATATAAAAATGAATCGCTGAATGTGTTGGTAAGCGTAAATCTCGAGAGCAGCTGAACTGATTTCGCTAATTCTTTTTTTACAATATTATTTCAAGTACGAGGATGGTTCTTACGGAGAGAAAAAAAACTATGGAAAAAAAAACTACTATTATTAGGCGGTACGAAGTTCGATGGGTCAGCTATTAAATATAAATAATTGCACTTTTTGCTCTCATAATTGACAAATATAATCTTTAAATTTTATTAATGTTTTGTCTGGATGGGTAAATAGCTCTTGGTTGAGTTAACCGTCTATGACTAACGCTAGTAGCATTTTTCCGAGCGGACCCCTGCTTCGCAAGGTACGTTACGTTACGTACGTCGTCGATAGATGGCAGTCGTTAAGCCAAGTCAGAGGCCTTAGGGCGCCTTAAAAAATTCTGACAGTAAGACCAGCCACTAGTCTTGCAAGTCTCCACCAATCCGGACTTGCCCCACGTGGTGGAGTATGTCATAGCTTCCAGGAAGAAAGATGGACGAAACAAATATGTATTGCGAATGTGAGTGTAAGAACTGGTAAGGAACGTCCCAGGCAGACATACATCGACCAAATAGGGGTTGTATTAGCAAAGGGGACGATAAAAGGTACCCGGAACCGGCGAGCGTGCGTGCAACGACTTATGAACGTTGATGAAGCGAAGGTGATCTATCATGACCATGGCAAGTGGCAGTCCCTGGTATCTGTCTATCCCACTGGAATACAGGCGTGAGGTTATGTAGGTATGTGTGTATTTTGTACCACATGAAGTAATAAACGAACTTGAACTTGATCTTGAACTTGAACTATCGATAACGGGGCCGATTAAATATATTAAGCGTAACTTGATGTTAAAAACTGTTGAAACATGTTTTGAAAAGAATACATGTGGAGTTTCTTTGTAAGCTTCTTCACCACAATCTATTTATTATAAAACTAACGGTTTCGACGTTCATTAGGAAGAGGTTTTCTTTTTATGGTGAATAAACGAAAATTGAGTTTGAGTTGAGTTTCAGTACTCAAAACTTTTAAATAGTGCCGCGGTGATATATATTTTTTTTGTAGGTTTTGTGGTAAATAATTTATAAATAAATAGATAAAAAGATAGATAAAAATTTGTTTATTGCACAAAAAAAAAAAAGAGTATAAAATACAAAGAGAATTTTGCGTACGTGTACACCATAAATAACAAAATTAAGGTGCATGCTAGGACTTAATTAATATAAGTTCCAGGGGTCCCCACACCAGGCTATTTGCATTTTGTTAACAATTTTGCATACTGATGCTAAGTAGTGGAATACATTATTGCAATATACTTATATAGGTACATTATTACAATCAAAATCAGTGCTACTGTATGACATTATGTGTTTGGTGAAGGTTTTGTGGGGAAACGAGTCTCACCATTTTTGCGCCTTTTATTGAAATGAAATTTATTTTTTGACTTTTTCAACATTTACATGATACAAAAATAAGCCGTAACTATTTTAGTTTCACGCAAGAAAATATCCACCACCCACCGTACTAGTATGAACTGTATTACGGCAGGGTAGGTAAGTTTATTTAGTCCGCCACATACACAATATGGATGAATACAGTTAGAAATTCACCTGGGGTTATTGCGTCTCTTTATACATCGAAAGCGAGCGCGTCTAGCTGCCACAGTCTTAGCGGGAAGAACAACGATCACAGACTACATAAAGATACTAACAGCGATTGACCAAGTCACAGAACGAACGAATATATTGAATGGGTGAGTGGCCAGTCGATGGAAGTGCTTCATGCACACTCCCATTAGCTCAGTTGGGAGAGCGCTGGCACGGTTAGCTAGATGTCACGAGTTCGACTCCCGGCATGGGTGAAATTTTTAGCCTATAGGTAATAGGTTTTTAAAATCTTCTTAGCACGGGTTAGTGCATTAAAAAGAATATAAATTATTACAGTCTGTTAGCTTTTAGAATATACCCTGGCTACTATCGAATAGAATCCGATAGTAGCAATAAGGTAAGGTTTATTTTGTATTGTTACTTTTAACTTTGCATAACTTGTCAAAATAGTGAAGGATAGTTATATACAGAGCAGGAAGTAGTATTACACTCGTGTTCTTTCGGCGAAAACCGAAGACCACTCTAGAGCGCGAGGTATATTCTAAAAGCTAACAGGCTGTACATTGTAGCCACAAAATTGGCAAATAAATTGTTGTAGTTTGAGTTTGACCTCCCGCTACCGCGCTAGTGTGTGGCGAACCTTAATTCCTAGAGTACCCAATAATAATAAGGTGCCAAGCGCTAGAGCAACTTATAATTAGAGTTTCCTTAATGTATACCGTTCAGGAGAAAGAATCAAAATCTGACAAATGTTGGAATTGGTTGTCTGGATTATAGTTCAATAAAAAAGAAAACAAAAAAGTCAAAATTATTAATAATACTACTACTATTTCTAAAATACACCTTTAATGGGATTCCCTTTAAGTACAAAATACCTGTGACATGGAAACCCGCTCTTCCATAAATAATAAAGGTTGAAGAACTAAAATTAATTTTCGTATAATATTGTTGATTATTGCTTAACTCTAATATTTTATTATTATTAATACTTTATTGCACCATAAAATTGTACAATGCGGCGAACTTAATGCCATAAGCATTTCCACCAGTCATATATATATACTATTATTTTAATATATATGTTTAGTGAATTATATGTGTGAGTATATAATTAATGTGTAAGGTTTTCTTTTCCTTATTTTTGCACGCCTGCCAAGTTTTCGTTGTACCTCCTGCGTATTTTATAGTGATATATATATATATATATACATATATATATATATATATATATATATATATAGATATGTATATATATATATCACTATAAAATACAAATGATACCTAAGTACACACTGTGAGAGACAAGGAATACCATATAAATTACCATACATATGAAATCTAAATATAATGAATGGGGAGGACATACATCGGAAAGACTCTTCACATAAGGAGTGGCTAAAGGGGTTTCGGGTAGCACTTCTGGAGGAAGTGTTGCCGGGCAAGAGCTTTGAGAGAATTTCGAGATGGGGCTTTACGGATATTATCAGGGAGGGCGTTCCAGAGACGGACGGCTGAGACGCAGAAAGAGCTAGAGATGAAACCAGTATGGTGAGAGGGTGTATAAAGAAGAAGATTTTGGGAGGAACGGAGTTCTCTGCTATGTGTGCAAGATAAAAAAGCAAATTGAGACTTAAGATATTGAGGAGTGTTGGGGTCGTTAAGGATAGAGTAGAGTGTGCAGAGAATTCGAAAGTTTCTACGATCTCGAATAGGAAGCCACTTCAACCTGGAGCGGAAATCAGACACATGGTCGTATTTGCGCAAACCAAAAATAAAGCGGATGCAGGTGTTCTGCAGCCGATTGAGTTTGTTCAGGAATTTAAATTTTATATACAGGCAAGTTTTTATAAAATAATTTATTTTTAGTAAAATTTACGTGTCAAGTTAAATTTAATTAATTTATAGACTTGTGGTGTGTGTGTGTTTGCGTGCGAGGGTGTGTTTGTGTGAGTGTGTCTGTTTTGTATTTATTTAGTTAGACCTGAGATTTCTGCGAATAAGACCAAGAGGAGGATCCAGCTGGGCTGGGCAGCGTTTGGAAAACTACGCCGAGTCTTCTCGTCATCCATACCGGAATGCTTGAAAGCAAAAGTTTTCCATAAGTGCGTCCTACCTGTGATGACCTGCCGAGCCGAGACATGGACATTCGTGAAAGGTCTGGTCCACCAGTTCAAAGTCGCGCAACGAGCTATGGAGAGAGCTATGCTCGGAGTTTCTCTGAAAGATAGGATGACATGGCTCAGAGAATCAGCAAGCTGAAGTGGCGGTGGGCTGCGCATATCTCGCGAAGAACCGACAACCGTTGGAGTAAAAGTGTTCTTGAGTGGAGGCCGCGACTCGGCAAACGTAGTGTAGGACGCCCTCCAACCAAGTGGGATGACGATCTGCGAAAAACTGCCGGCAGATGCTGGATGCGGCAAGCTGAAGACAGGGCGCTATGGCGCTCATTAGGGGAGGGCTATGTCCAGCAGTGGACTACATAATATAGCCTGAAGAAGAAGAAGAGATTTCTGCACTTAGCCTCATAGTTCGGCCATTGTACGTAGCACGCGCTCAGGTATGTCTTGACTGCTTCGTCGGTCTAGCCGTTAAGGTGCTTAGGTACCAAGGCGTGGTTCGATTCCCAGTGGGGGTGGTACATTTGTACAAGTGGCCTCAGTCCGGGTGTATTTTCATGTTTGTGTCGTCCTTCTCCGGTTACCATAGTACAGAGTATCCCAGTTTGGGATCAGGTCAAGTGTTTGTGTTGTGTGAAATTTATTATTACTAACACTTTGAGTAAACGTGTTCTTGAGTGGAGACCGCGACTCGGTAAGCATAGTGTAGGACGCCCTCCGACCAGGTGGGATGACGATCTGCGAAAGACTGCCGGCAGATGCTGGATGCGGCAAGCTGACGACAGGGCGCTATGGCGCTCATTAGGGGAGGGCTATGTCCAGCAGTAGACTAATATAGCCCGAAAAAGAAGAAGAATTTAACACTTCATTCACTAGGGTTTTTTCACAATGTTTTGCTTCACGGTTCGCGAGTGGTATTGCTAATATTAACTTCATAAATCTACATAACTTATAACACAAAGTCATTGGTACATGCCGGGATTCGAACCCGCGACCTCCCGATTGAGAACTGGCGTTCTGCCGCTCCGCTACCACACCACTGTCTGGATGTTTGACATGTAACAGTAGGTACTGTGATAACTTTTAATAAATAATAAAAATGTAAATAAATATTAAAAGTAACATCACTTTTAATAAGTAAGTTCGTTATCAACCCTTGTATGTCCCCACTGCTGGGGCACGGGTCTCTTCCTGCATTGCAGGAAGGATAGGACATACTCCACCATGGGGGCCAAGTCCGGGTTGGTGAAGGATTGTAAGACAGTGGCCGGGCCTCACTGTCAGAAGTTATCAAGCCGCCCATAAGGCCTCTGACATGGCTTAACGACTGCCATTATATGACAGCCGGCACCAACGGCTTAACGTGCCTTGCGAAGCACGGAGGCGCTCGGAAAAATGCCACTAGCGGTAGTCACGGGACGCTCACCCATCCCGTACCTGACCGCGCCTGTTGTTGCTTAACCAAGTGATTGATTCCAATCACTCGGTTCGCCTAGGCCACGAGCGCTTCAATAAGTAAGTAATTTAAAGTAATTAATAAGTAAAATTAATAAAACATACTATAACATACTTCATAGTATGTTTTATTAATTTTATTTATAATAAAAACAGAAAACTGGATAAAAACCAGAATAAGCAGGCAAAAAACAGAAGATTTATCTAGACCGGTCTTGTCGAAATGTAAAGTGGTAATGCTGAAAAATGTAATCTCAAAAATGGCTGACAGAATTTTAAATTTTGAAAACCATAGACAGAATTAAAGAAATATAAAAAAAATATGTAAAGAGCATTGCACCGTTACAGTACATCGGGCTTTATAGCATTTAAAACCTTTTTTATCGCAAGAAAGGTTTTTTTTTATCTTCGACTCGCTAAATTGCTATTTGTGTCCGTCACAGCTGTACATGTCTGCAAAAAAAGCGGTCGTAGCAGAGCGGTAGAACGCCGGCTACTCAATCGGGAGGTCGCGGGTTCGAATCCCGACACGTACCAATGACGTTGATTTCCAAGCGTACATATGTGAAGTTATAGCAACAGTGTGTACATATCATAATGTATTTTATAGTGATGTGTATGTATAGGTGGGCAAGACTTGCCACCGAGTGGGTGCCACAAGGCGGTCGTCGCAGGAGAGGTAGGCCAAGAAAACGTTGGCGAGACGATCTCGACCGACACATGCCGGAGTGGTCTGAGGTGGCACAAGACAGAAACATCTGGTCTGAGTTGGGGTGGCCTTTGCCCAGCAGTGGGACACAAACGAGGCTACGTAAAAAAAAAAAGTGTATGTATACTTTTATATAATATGTATATAGATATATATACTATTATTTTAATACCTTAGTTGTAATTTTATTTCAAATATTTAGTAAAATACAGAGCACAATCTTACACATAAAAGCATAAATAAGCACATATAAGCATAATGGTGTATTATACATGGTGTATTATATGTGTAAGTATATATTAATGTGAAAGTTTATTCATTACACCATATTACTATGTTGTTTTTCCTTTTTCTTTTTCACGTCTGCCAACTTTTTCGTTACCTCCTGCGGTTGAGTGGTAGAAAATACTTATGGCATTGAGTTCGCCGCATTGTACGATTTTATTGTGCAACAAAGTATTAATAATAATAATGCCACTCGCTAAAATTCGGTTGCTGGCGACTGTACCCGTTGTACCCACGTATAATTCAAACTTAGAAGTTGTGTCCATCCCATGGGATAGTAACAATTTAACTTTTATATTGTTCACCAAACAAAATCGGACAGAAAAACACTAGTCTATTAAAAGTTTCATGAAAAAGGCGCGTTGTGCTCTGCTGCCCTTGTCAGCCTTTATTTATGTGTGTGAAGCGCTCGTGGCCTAGGCGAACCGAGTGATTGGAATCAATCACTTGGTTAAGCAAAATGAGGCGCGGTCAGGTACAGGATGGGTGAGCGTCCCGTGGCTACCGCTAGTGGCATTTTTCCAAGCGCTTCCGTGCTTCGCAAGGCACGTAGAGCCTGCTGGGGCAGGACCTTTTCACATTTTCATACCTAAGACCCTGAACCGATGCAAAATTTGGTATAGACATTCTTTGAGACCAGGATCAGTCCTGATCTTGATCGATTAGTTTTTATCAGGGCCGGATCAAGGCACGAGGGCAGGACCGTTCACACCTGCAATGCTGAACCGATTAATAGTACTAGAACCGATCGGTTCGCCTAGGCCGCGAGCGCTTCTTTTTTTTATGTTAACCTGTAAACGTCCCACTGCAGGGCACAGGACTTCTCTCAGAGAGCGAAAGCGCTGCGGTAACACCTCAGACACTCAGGTTTACTCACGATGTTTTTTTAACATTGGTAAATGGTATTGCTACTATATTTTACCTAATGGATCAACTTTATTATTATTTCTGTTAAAAAATGGGCAGTGGTGTTGTGTGTTATAATAAATAATTCATGTTGTTAATTGGAATGATATGAGCGTTTCAGTGGAGTGTTTTTGTGTATGTTTGTTTTTTTTTTCAATTTTTGTTTTTATAGTTGGAATTTATGATTTTGTTTCGGAGCGCTTCTTTGAACGATGTTTAACTTACCTTAAAAAACTGTTTGCATTTGAAATTATGAGAAACTAGAGGTCTATGTATTTAACATAAGATATAATTTATATTGCATTTAAATGACTGTTTGTTTCTAAAATAAAGATAAAATGTAAATAAAAAAATAACTTCACAAATGAACCTAATTTGGGAAACAAAGTCATTGGTACGTGCCCGCATCTGGAATCGAACCTGGGTCCGAGTCCATTGATCTACCCACTGGGCTAGCGACGCTCTTTCTCGCTGTATGCTTTACTTGTGGTATTGAAATTGTTATAATACTTATACGTGTGTGTATTATAATGAAATAATATTCATGGACATATTACACAGATCTCGTTAGCCCCATATTAAGTACAACTAAATGACTTGTGTTACAGGTGCTAACTCGACGATAGATTAATACAATAAATACATAGAGAACATCCAAGACCCGAGACAAACTAGAAAAGAGCAAATGCGTATGCAGATGCAAATAAATGTTTTATCTATCTAAATAATAATAGAGTCAACCATCGGGTAAAACCCGGCATCCTTGAATAAAAAAGGCTTACGGAGAGTCTAAGTCGCGCTTAAGGGTTCCGTACAATTATAGTAGAAGCAGAAAATCTGTAAATCGTTGTCTGGAAAAGATCACTTTTTGTGATAAGGCCGCCGTCGGTACTCTTATGTCAAGAAATGTCCGTGTAATTTCCATTTTCGTATACAATAAAATGTTCTCTGTCTATAATTCTATTTATCAATCTTTATTTTATTTTATTTATTCAGTAAATACAAACAGGTGACAGTCAGAAAACTATATGAAATGACAAGTTTATGCTTCTTAGCTTAACTGCCCCATAAAACTTATGCACACGTTCATTTAAGCAAAAAAAACGAAACTTAAACATCACCACTACACTTTCTACACAATATTAATGAATAAAAACATAATTTAAAATATAAACAATTTGATATAATTTTTTTGGAGTTAAAATAACAAAGGCATTAAATAATATTACACTACAGTATTAATATACACTGGCCTACAAAAGTAAGTATCACACTTTTAAAATTGCAATATCTAACTTTTAAGACAAGATTTCCGAAATAAAAACGACTCGAAAAAGTAATACACAAAGTTTGTAGAGACTTACGCTATTTAAGCCCCGAAAATATTCTAACTAAGTTTGTAGAGATTTAATAATCTCCATAGTAGATAACCTTCTTTCAAGATATAGCTGAAAATAAACTAATTCTTTTTGCATAGTTTCGGATAAAACTAAATTAAAACTGTAGTAATTAGTTTTGCAGGTCAGCGTTGTTCATTAGATAAGGCGCTCTCCTTCCCCAGCTGTCTTCAAAAGCAGAGTTCGTGATCTTTATTTATCAGTATAGTCGTTAAAATTTTGTCCTCTTGTGTGTAGGTTAGTACTTTCCTTGTCTTATGTAGAACTTTATTATAAGATATACATATATATATGTATGTTTATAATAAATTATAAGTTAATATAAGTAACGGTATGTAAGTGTATTATTATTAAGTATAAGTATGTATCAATATTCAAATTTGCACTGGCTACCCGTCTTTCTAATTTCCTTCAGCAACTTTCCATCGTAAGGTCGTCTGGAAGAAATTGCTTTTAGCAATAAGGCCGCCAATTGTACTATGTATATTTACAATTGTTTTGTATTTGTTGTTTTTCCAGTGTACAATAAAGAATATTCTTATCTTATCTTAATGGCAATCTATTTCAAGCCAAACCTAGAAAAAGATTGCCACATTCTGTCAACTCACTATCTATAACCGTTTCAAAGAAGTGCATTTGATAGATATTACGGAACCCTAATGACCCCACGCACAATATATAGACTGAAAAAGCAGCACGGTCTAGTTGAAAAGACCCTCCGGTTATTAACTTTCTAAGGCATGAGCCTCGCTTTATGTCCTCGTAATCTCGACTCATGAGAGGAGAGAGGCTTGGCTTAGAGGAAAACGGCAGTACTGCTTCGTGGAGAGTGTAAGCACTGAGTACCTTCGGCGGGATTGGTTCAGTTATTCCGTAATTTTAGATTGATAGAGAACACTTTATTGCACTAGCAGAAAAAAGGAATACAGCCATGAGATCGTAAATGTAAGTCATGCAATCTAAGCAATTGTCTTTATTACAAATCATAAGTTCGAGCACTCCTTTCGAGTCGTATGAAATGTTCGTAATTTCTTTTTCTGTTCTCGTTGCACCCACTGGGCAGTACAAAGTTACGAGTCGTAAGTTTTGAAATGAAATGAAAAATGTTTATTGAGCAGAATAAAACATCACAATGTATAAAGTAACTCTGAACCCCAAACTAAATTAAATAGTATCCTGTGACGATAAAAAGTCAGAAAAGCGCTCGTGGCCTATGAGAACCGAGTGATTAAAATGAATTAAGGTTAAGTAACAGCAGGTGCGGTAGGTGCTGGATAGATGGCCATCCCAAGACCACCGCTAGTGGCATCTTTTACGAGCGCATCCGCGCTTTGCAAGGCACTATAAGCCATTGGTGCTGGCAGTCATGCAATGAAAGTCGTTAAGCCTTGCCAGAGGCCTAATGGGCGACTTTATAACTTTTGACCGTAGGGCCCGCCATTGTTTTACAATTCTTCAGTAACCCGGACTTGGCCCCCGTGGTGGAGTATGGCATAACCTTTCGACGATGCAGGTAGAGACCCGTGCTCCAGCAGTGGGGACATAATAATGGTTCATAATCATCGGGCTGCTGGTCTGCCCATTGACCGTCGCACAGTGCCGCGACCCTAAGACAAAAATAAAAAAACCTAATGTGCAATTGCATGTATTTATTGATTTTGCTGCATAGGTTAGTAGTCGACACATAACGGGTACCTGTTTTTATGACCTCCTACCCACTAATGAGGTAATTATGACCGGTCCAATTCGTCGTTTTAATGCATTGCGTATATTGCTTTTTACGTTACAAAAAGTTAGTTGCGGACAGTGCATCACAGTGTCGAAATTAGCAAGTGTTTAGGACCACCAACTATGGAGATTTCAAGCCAAGGTATGTAACTTTAAAATAATAATTTAATCAAGTTCTTGCAGTATGTAAGTTTGTTTCTGTGTGTATCCAAAGTAACTGTTCCAAATGTGCTACAAGTTAAGCAAACTCAAACTTTGATGAAGGTTTTAAAAAAAACGTCACATAACGTTTTGTAATTCTTATGTAATATTGTTACTACACTAATAAACTTACTTATACATAATTTTTATCTGCTTCTGCTTGCGACTTATTTTGTTACAATTTTTTTCTAGGGACAGGCAGGCAATCAAAAACGCAGACCTAGCGGAAGTATGGTTAGAGAGTGACAAAATCAACCAAAAGTCAGCCGTTTTTAACAAGATTTGTTCTTTGTTGACCTTGTCATCTTCATGAACAAGTGACGAAGAAATGCCGGCTTTTTTGCCGTTCAACAGAGAAGAAATGGAAAGAAGTTGGTCGCAGCCGCCATAGATTTAAAACACGGTACGAATCTTGGCTGCAGCAGGAAATATGCATGCCGGAATGTACGGCAAGTAGGCTAGCAGTTGAAGAAAACCAGCCTGACCCTAGTCGTCCCCGTGGCAGGCCGCGCAAGCCCTTTGCTGAAGCTTCACTGAAGACCAAAGGCGTGTAATGGAAGCTTTGGCTGGCAATGGAGCTGCAATTTGCTGCTGATTTAGTTGCTAATACTTCGACAGAAAGTGAGGCATCTTTTGTAACTACTCATCAAGAAATAGCTCTATGTCTTGATTCAGACTTATCAAAGAGGAAGTACAACCTATTAAGATCTACGGTAAATGCCGTGCACCCGAACTGTACATGCGTGTGAGATAATTGGATCATTTTCCTTACTACTTGGCCAACTATCAGAGGACGAACTGAAGGCAAGACACAAAGAGGCAAAAAAGCCCCGATTATTTCAAAGTCAAACCAAGACTTGATGAGAGGTCTCCTGTTGAGCTCTGAACCGCTTGTTCCATCAAAGAGAAGGGTCATTTCCAATAAATGTATTAAAATTACTATAGATATTGGAATATACTTCAAACAAGCTCAGGAGCCCTCCTCATAGGTCGTGTAATTAGTAAATATAAAAATGGAAATGTTTGTTTTGATTTATATGATTATTTGTTTTTGAACATTGTTAAAATTGAAGATATTTTACGAATATGGGTAGAACTTACCTGTACGTGTAAAAATATTATTATTTTTATTTAAGGTTGTATTAAATTACGAACAAATTAATGTAAATACAGAATTGTAGGTAATTGCGAATTGTTTAAATTGTAATAAATTTTTATATGAAGAGTTTTAACGCTATAAGTGGTATAAAACTCATAAATAATTATAGATATATACAATATTAATACATCTGAATACAAATTATTTTTAAAAAATGCATATATATTGAGTTATACAACTCGCGGCACTGTGCGTCGTCCGGTTCTCTGTGGTCCTGGTCGATCTGCTGTCTTTCCGCCTCATAATCGCATTGTGTTATTTGTTTATTAAAACATAACATAACGTTTACAGGCACATACGTTACTTCTGGCCCCATACTAGGATACCCTGTATCGTGGGAACCAGAAACAACGACATCACAGACATGTAAACATCCAAGACCTGGGTTTTTTTGTTCCCAGCCGGGGTTCTAACCCGGAACCTCTTGCATGGTAGGCAGGTCGTAAAAATAAAATGGTAATGAAATTGAATCGTCGAGTACACGTAAATGGCACTAATTCTGTTAATTACAATGCAGACTATATGTGTCCCACCGTAGGCTCACAGGCCTTCTCTCATAGAAAGAGTGTACGAGCGTTAGAAGGAGTATAACCTTCTCTCAGAGAGAGAGAGAGAGTGTATGAAATGCCTGCCCGCTGCAGATTCTATTACTACATTAACAGAATGATAGAATTACTAGGACTTGTCTTTCCTAGTAGTTCTAGGATCTGACCTTCTGTACTAAAATATTTATGTTTTGGGTGACTTTATATGACGCTGGCAGTCTTCGAAATTAACTATTTTGCTTGCATAATAAGGAGATCTAGTGTGTTTTATGAAACTTCCTTTTCACTCAGAATAGTTTAAGTTTATTAAAAGCTGCTATTGAAAAATGGCTACGAAATATGATTCCATAACAACCCTTTATATGTCCCCACTGTAGGGGCACAGGTCTCTTCCTGTATCGCAGGAAGGTTAGGCCATACTCCACCACGGGGCCCAAGTCCGGGTTGGTGGAGGATTGTAAGACAGAGGCGGACCTTACTGCCAGAAGTTATCAAGCCGCCCATAAGGCCTCTGACATGGCTTAACAACTACCATTACATGACAGCCGGCACCAACGGCTTAACGTGCCTTGCAAAGCATGAAAGCACTCGGAAAAAATGCCACTAGCGGTAGTCACGAGATGGTCGCCCATCCAGTACCTGACCCCGCCTGTTGTTGCTTAACCCAAGTGATTGATTCCAATCACTCCATTCCGCTAGGCCACGAGCGCTTCGCGAGCGAGCGAAATATGATTGCCCAGCCGTAAATTGTTACGAAGGAGTTGGTGAATTGAACTGAATTATTTTGTTCACGAACAAGACACACAAATATTTCAGATGTTGAATGTATGAAGTGACTGATATTTTTTCGCGACTTCAAAGTTTTTAACATTGTGCAAATTGTCCATATTAATGTATTCGAAAGAACTACCTACTCGTACTTATGGATGTATAGTTACAGGGGTTTTTCGCACCTGTATAAAAAAGTGTAGTGACACAAACTGACATCAATAGACACCATATCATTAAGTTTCTTAATTAAATCAAAACCTTAGCTATGCTTTTTTGCTGACTAAAAATATTGGTAGGCTACACAATTTTAACACAGCTAAGCTATTTATTTAAATTGACGAACGTACATAATGTAGAAACAAAAGTCATTGGTTAATACCCAGGGATTTGAACCTAAGACCTCCCGAATATGAGGCCGACATTCTACCGCTCAAAAAATATAAATCCCTCAGTATTTTTTTATCATTAGTTAAATATAAAAAAATATATTACATGCAGACGTTTCTCTTCTTTTGTATTTAATTGATTAATGCTTTGTTATATTATTATTTTATCCTACTAATAATCTATACATATAAAATTCAAAGTCCTGACTGACTGACTCACTCATCAACGCCCAGCCCAAGCCGTTGGACCTAGAAAGCTGAAATTTTGCACTGGGGGTCTATATATAATGTAGGCAAGGAATAACTAAGGATTTTTTGAAATTCAACCCCTAAGGGGGCGAAAAGGGTTGCCAAAATTTGTATGGGAGGTATAAAAAATGTTGTCTTATTTTCTCGAAACTTAAAATAGATGTTCTTCAACACAATTGATTGAATACGTGTTTCGCCGTTTTTTCTAAATTCTACCCTTAAGGGAGTGAACGGGGTTGCAACATTTTATTCTCCTGACTGACTCACTCATCAACGTCCAGCCCAAGCCCTTGGACCTAGGAAGGAGAAATTTTGCACAGAGAGTCTGTATATAATATAGGCAAGGAATAAGAGAGGATTTTTTGAAACACAACCCGTAAAGGGGTCAAAAGAGTTGTCAAAATTTGTATGGGAAGTATACAGAACGTCGTCTAATTTTCTTGAAACTTAAAATAAATACTCTTCAACACAATTGATTGAATACGTATTTCGCCATTTTTTCGAAATTAAGCCCTTAAGGGAGTGAATGGGGTTGCAAAATTTTGTTCTGTTGTATTCTTGGATGTTGTTGGGAAATATTATTATTATTATTATTAAATTCATTATTGTACCTGTAAAGACATATACAGCGGCGGAAGATTGTACAGTCTTAATACTAAATAGTATTTTATTCTAGCCAACCAACAGGTGACGTGGAGAAGGTGGGGGTAGTCTCAAATGGTGAGGTGATATTTTATTGTCAAATATCTTTTCTTTTTTTTTTAAATTAAACTATATACTTATTACCACTATATAATATTTACCTTTTGTAGTCGACGTAAAAGCCATTCTGTCTTGGCATAATATTACTCTTCGTTCGTTTACGGTGTTTTAATTTTTAGGTTGTTGAGAGGAACCTTTGATATTTACTTATTGTTTGTTATCCCTCAAATGCCATGATTGTTGAGTTATTACAAATTGATGAATCTATGGTGCCCCACACTGCAGTTCCTATTATCTCTCTGTTTCGGGCCATGTCATATCTGTTGTATGACACACAAGTGATGGCTAGGGAGGTACGTGAGCAAATCGTTAGCCATGTAGTAGCCAACTGGGATTAGTAGATGTAGTAACTGGGATGTAGTAGCCAATTACTCCAGTGCTACTTAATACTGTATTGACATGTCACGCTCTCCTACTTCTGGAGGTTTATGTGAGCTGGAAGCGACAGGACAACTCTTTCCGTACGTCTATGAAGTTTACCTATATTTAGTGTTGGTACTACAGGTAACCCCGTGGGACGCTTTTCACATTATCTATCTCATGGGCATTTTTATGTATATGTACGGAATTAAGTCGCCGTGCCAATTTCAGAGCTCGCCTCTCCTTCACTTCTTTCTGTCATCACCAAAACGGCTGCCAGGAAAAGGAAAGAAGTTAAAACTAGAAAAAACGGCATGCTAGATGCACCAACGCTACTAATTACTTTGTGTGATTAATCTGATCTTTTGATTAGTCTGTGGTCACTGTAGTGCATATGGATGATGCAGTACACTATCCCGTAGAGTCCCTAAATACCCTGAACCCACCTGGTCTACCGTCTCACACACGTCTTATCCTTAAAGTTGGTGCTCCAGTACCACTACCGCGAAATCTTAATCCACCCAATTTGTGTAATGGGACCAGGTTGTGCGTGAAAGTTTTACATAAAAACGACAAACCATTGTATTTACTGGCTGTGCTAGAGGTGAATCGGTATTATAGGTACACCGTAAACCACTTATTCCATCGGAGTACCCATTCGAATTTAAAAGACTGCAGTTTCCCCTTAAAGTCTGTTTTGCAATGATCATTAATAAGAAAGATAGATAGAGAACACTTTATTGTACCTACATAAAAATGGAAATTACACAGATATTTCTTAACCTAAGAGTACAGACGGCGGCCTTATCACTAAAAGTGATCTCTTCCAGTCATCTGCACCTTTTATTGAAGCATGTTGAATAACTAAAGTCCACGCGGACGGAGTCGCGGGCAAAAGCTAGTATATTATAAACGCGAAAGTTTGTAAGTACGGATGGTTGGACGTTTGTTACTCTTTCACGTAAAAACTACTGAATGGATTTTAATGAAACTTTACAATAATATATCTTATACATCAGAATAACTCATCGGCTACAATTTATGAGGATATTGTGTGAATTTCCCAAAATATGGCGATAAGTGTCAAGTAAGTAGGAAATAATCTAACATCTGCGAGCTATTCTGGCGTGCGCTGCCAAAACTGCGCTGCCAAAACCTTTGGTACGCCACGCTCATATAAGCTACTTGAAATACTAATCCTGCGCAAAGTCGCGGGCACCAGCTAGTATTGTATGGCGATGTTTGATTTTCGATCAATAACTATGTTAATAGCGATTTGGTTATATGTAGATAAGTTTTGGGGGAGCTTTGGAGTGTTTTTAAAAACTAAAATAAAACTAACGAATACGTCCACTCGATTCGGAGAGCGCTACTGTATTGATTCAATCATAAACAAGATATTCTTAGGCTAACATGTTACAGCTGACTTCGCATACTTCACATCGCTGAGTCAGCACGGACGTTCAGTACAACTCTACTAGTAGAGGATTGAGGTGAACACATAACTCCTCCCTCCTCAAGAGCGGAATCATCCGATGGACCTCTGGTACATAGGTGATTACGCCAAAGCATTGCTAACTGAGCCTTAAACATAATTAAAATAACACATAGAATCGTTAAACCTAAAAACACATACAAAATAAGAGTAGTCAGTCCAAAGTTGTGCACTATTTGTTCACTGCGAGTTTCACTATTGGTTATAAGATCCGTTTGTTTCATTGCGTATGATAATAGGTGTAACTGATCCAGATTGATGTCCTGTATGTTCACCGTAGGTGTGCTGGGCAACTCGTTGGGCTTCATCTCAGGTAAGTTGATGATAGGGACGTTCCTGTAGCTTATATTATTTCCGTAGGAGCGTTCGCGATGCAGGTGGATGTCGCCGATAAAGATGTCGCAAGGTTCATCTATACATATCGTGTAAGTGCCGAGGACATGTTGCAGAGTCATGTCGGTGCCGCACTTCTTCTTCAGCATGGTCTTGCTTCTCGTGTATAGGATCCAGCAGTTGGAGCTAATGCGCTGCACTTTTATCGCTTCCACTTGAACTGAAACCTGGGTACAGCTGGTAAGGTTGTCATCATACCTCATGAGTTGCTCTATGCAGGTCTTTCTTGGGAACAGCACTCGGTCATCGTCGGTGCAGAGAAAGCGGTTGTCAGCTACTGCTTTGCATGCTTGGTTTAGTGGTAAGTAAAGTGAGTTTTTTGCCAAAAGGTAAGGGTATTTTGGGACAATTATTAGGGTTTTATTTTGAGATTCACTAAACACGGGCAGAGGATAGAGCTTAAAATAGTTATATGTAATATTCTCGACTAAAGGAATTTCCATTAAAAACACAATTTCATTCCGTTTCAAGTAAGACTTAACAGTAATAGACTCTTCAAACTTAATTAGGTTACTTAATTTTACCTCATACATCAACTTTTCAGTTTTAGAAATTCGTTTCAAGTGTTGTAACAGCTCTGTAGAGTTAACAATTGATTGGTGTAGTACAGACACTTTGCTAAAAGCAATGGCGGTTTCTATTTCACTTAATTTTACGTAAATTGTTCGAAAATTGCTCATGAATAGGTTATACAAGCCTAAAATATTTGTATAGTATACAGAGTCATTTTTCTGAGCCGAAAGTTTAGTTACAATTTCCTCTACCTTTTGCAGTCGTTCGTTCAACGACTTCGAGTTGCGGTTAAAGGCAGTTGTACTATTTATAAAGTTATCCAACACCTTGGTAACCAGCGTCAGTTTCCCTGTGACGGTTGCCTGTTGTGATCTTATTTTCGAAATAAGGTCGTCATACCGGATAGCATCGTTATGGTCTAAGTTTCCTGTCAGAAGCTTTACTATTGATCCGAGAGGGTCTAACAGTCCTCGCCTGAAACGGTTGAACCGACGCGTAGGCATCACTTGGTTGAGTTTCTCTATGGTTACGTTACTTAAATACTCTAGCTGTTCCTGTAATCCTAAAAGTTCGCGCGGATGCGACTTATCTAATCTAACTAACTTAACAAACTCACTATACTTCAAAACATTAAATGCTAAATCAAACTGTAAGCCATTTAAATCTAAAGTCTGGATAAGTATCCATCTATCTTGCTGAAAGAAGGCTTCGCCTTTTCTTACAGGCAAGATTCCTGGGTTCTTGTTAATCTTCAGCAGTTGAAGGGCCTGCCCTAGGCTCGGCAGGGTCAGCGCGAGCCAACAGCACCTGCGGAGACCGTTTTATGTTTTTAATTGGCACTCGGGTTTGCCGTCCTCTTATTTGTGCTGGGACCACATTACGAGCTGCCTGTCCTGTAACTACAGCCTTTTGATATAGCGGTTTATCTTTACTTTTTCTGGTATTTACTAATTTGGCAAAAACTGTTTTTCCTTCAGTAAAATCTCCCACAGTTTCACCTCCTTTTTGGTTTCTAACTTTTTCCTTCTGTTCTAACAGTTTTCTTGCTATATAGTCGTACAAATATCGTGTTCTTTTTACGTGGTCTTTCAGTAGATGTTGATAATAAGTTTTGTCATAGTTTACGTCAAAGACTCTACCGGAGTCGGTATGTCCGAATACTATTTCAAACGGCGTTAGCTCGGTAGCACTGTGTATAGTATTATTGTAAGCCATAACAGAATAGGTCATGACAGAGGCTGCATCTGTGCATCTTTTTTCGTATTTTGCTATACGGTAAATTTCGATGATAGTAGAGTGAAAACGTTCTACTATGCCCATGGAATTGGGGTTGTTGGGTGTGCCAATATGAAATTGAATTTTGTACAGATCCATCAGCTCTCGCATTAGCTCGTTGTTAAACTCCGAGCCAGGGTCACTGCTGATCTTTTTGGGGATGCCATAAAACGAAAAATATTTAATTAAGGCGCGAGTGACCTCTGGGGTTGATCGGTTGGCTAGTTCTATTGCTTGTCCTAGCTTACTGAAGGCATCCACTAGGGTAAGATAGTATTTTCCTTCTATGGAGAACAGGTCTATAAATATCTCCTGAAATGGGGCGTACTGAGTCTGGGTCAACTGTAACATAGGCTTAAGGGGGTGTCTATCGTACTTCATGATCTTACATGCTTCGCATCCATTCAAGACTGCAGAAACGGTGTCTTGCATTTTATGCCAAAAGTAGTTTCGGCGTAACCTTACCATGGTTTCTCTTACTCCTCTGTGACATGTTTTCCCAATATGATGTTTCAATATGATTGCCTTTTGTTCTTTTTCATCCTCAATATACACCACTCTTTCCGTACATTCGTAGAAATTCACTGCATCCTTTTTGAATAATTTAATAACGATGGTGGCAAACTTTTTCCTTAATTCCTCAGATTCAAACCAGATGAAATATTTGACTTTATTTTTTATATACTTTTTCAAAAATTCTTTGATTACGTCATCATTATTGTCGGATGGTATGAAAATTTGTAAAACCTTTTGTTTTTCTCTTGAAAGGTCTTGTACTTGCAGTTCACGTTTGCACCAAGAGTGTACAATTATTTGGTTGGGTTTAGTATCCATAGCGTCGTTCAGTATAGGTATGCCTACTGACTCTAAATTTCGTACAGAGTGTACAGTTGCAGAAGCACTGCTCGACAAAGATGGGACTGGGTAAGTCACACTTTCGTCGTCCTTTGCTGATAGTGTGTCTGAAATAGTGATGGGACTAACTGACGCGGTACGATCATCGTCCGAAATTGATATTGTAGAGGAAGAGTGTCTTTTTCCAGTTGTCAGTTTCTTTATTTGTTCTGTGACCTGTCCTATATAAGCCTGAAGGGCTTTTTCCTTTTTATCGATATTAACTTTCATGGAAAGTGCTTCATCCTCTGACTCTGTGGCATTGACTTTGATTCTGGATAAGGCATCAGCGTTGGTGTTCTGTTTGCCTTTTTTGTAAACGATGTCGAAGTTAAAGTCCTGTAGACGTAACCTCCATCGTGTAAGTTTACTGTTGGGGTCTAGTGAATTCAGCCAAGCCAAAGGGCGATGGTCTGTGTAAATTATGAATTTACGCCCATACAGGTAAGGTCGAAAATGCTTTGTTGCCCATACTATGGCTAGGAGTTCTCGCTCGATAGTACTGTACCGGGATTCTGTGTCGCTCAGAGTTCTACTTGCGTAGGCAATAGGGGCGTCTTTCCCTACTGTGCCTTGGGATAGTACAGCGCCTAAGGCCACTGCTGACGCATCAGTAGTTAAAATGAGTGTTTGATTAGGGTCAGGGTACTGGAGCAATGGTGCGCTTGTTAAAAGCTCCTTGCATATATTGAAGCTATCCACGTATGCCTGGTCAATGATGATCTTATTGCGATTTTTTAAGCACGTGGTCAAAGGGCGAGTTATTTGAGCAAAGTCCTTGATAAATCGCCTGTAATAACCTACAAGGCCAAGAAAACTCTTTATTTCGGTGGTGGTTTTCGGCAAAGGGAAGTCAAGTACTGCCCGAATTTTATCATCATTTGGCTGAAGGCCATCCTTAGTGATTTTGTGTCCCAAATATAGTACCTCTTTTCTGAAAAATTCCGATTTGTCCAGTTGAACCTTTAGGTTTGTAGCCCTTAAACGGTCGAATACACTACGTTACTTCTGCAGATGTTCTGGCAGACTTGAGGAGTATATGATTATATCATCCAAGTACACCATGCAGTGTATTCCTTGGAGGCCACGTAGGACATTGTCCATCGTGCGCTGAAACGTGGCAGGGGCGGTTTTTAGGCCAAATGGCATTCGGCAAAATTCAAAATGTCCGTTTTGAGTACTAAAAGCTGTTTTAGCCCTGTCATATTCAGCTACTTCAATCTGGTGATACCCACTCGCAAGATCTAGAGTAGAGTAATAACAGCTGTTGCCTAATTTGTCGAACAAGTCTGTGATATTTGGCAGTGGATATCGATCGTCTACAGTAATTTCGTTTAGACGCCTGTAGTCTATGACCATTCTATATTTTACTTCACCGGACGCATCCATCTTTTTAGGTACCAAATGGACCGGAGCGCTCCACGGCGAATGAGATTCTTGAATAACGTTGTCTTTTAATAGTTTTTCTACCTGGCGTTGTATTTCAGCTGCCTGAGCTGGTGCTTGTCTATATGGCTTTAAATAAATTGGATCTTCGTTCTTTGTTCTGATGTTATGTTTAACTTCATTGGTAAAAGATAAGGGGATCTTATCACAATGAAATATGTCCTTATATTCCTCACACAGTTTCATCACACTCGCTCGTTCTTCTGCATTCATATGTTCTAGACGCAACTTCTGCAAGTTTTCGGTCAGCATGTCGTCAATCTCTAGGTCTTTCATTTCAATATCGCTAATACTATTTACCTTTATTTCGGTATCGACAAACTGGGTAACCTTGAACGGTGCAATGACAGTAAGTGTAATTTCTTGGTCAGTGGCATTCTGTATAACAGTACAAGCGTAACCATTCCTACATTTTACTAACGCACTTGGCATTCTCACTCCTTCACAAAACTGTTTGTAATTTAATATAGCGTTTCCAGAGTACAAGTCAGTTGGCAATTGGACTCTCTGTTCGCTACGAGGTGCCAAAATTAATTTATAGTCCGAAGTGTCACAATTGATAGGCAAAGTGACATTGTAAGTCGAGAGTACTCGGTCTTTGATGTTTATTGTTGCACCTAATGTATTCAGCAGATCCAGTCCAATCAATCCGTCATATCGCACATCCACATCATACACGTAAAAGGTATGCAGGTCATTGCTTTGAAAGGATGGTAAAGATGGTATATCTATAACCTCATCATGTCTACTGGAGGCATGTGTGCTCACGACTTCAAAAGGCTCGTACCGTTTATAATGCGCAAAGTACTCATTTGCCTTACGGGGGCTTATAAATGATCTAGTGCTCCCTGTGTCAATCATAAATTTTGAGTTTATCTCTGGGAGGTAAACGTACGGCAACTTAAGTTTACCGCTGTAATTCAACGAAATCACCTCTGATGGTCTATTGAGGCGTTTATCAGAAAATTTTCAACTTCGGTGGTTTCACCCTGCTGTACCTCCTCTATACCTTCCTCTGCCTGAGGCGCGACGTACGCGTCATCAAAATTGCACTCGTCAAAACAATACTCGGTCGCTGGATATGTCTCACCGCACGGGTACTGATAAGCGCTACATTCTTGCTCTGCTAACTCGAGTTCATTTAATTGAACTCGGGGTTGAACGGTACGCATTGAGACGTCGGTTTCAACACGTTGTGATGGAGGTTTAACGGCTAACTGCTGGTTAGAATTTTGAAATTGTGGACGATATCCAACCTGTTGGGGAGGCCTATAGCCTAACTGGGGTTGCGTGTTTGCGAAAGGCGGTTTGTACCCAAACTGAGGTGGTTTATAACCAAACTGCTGGGGCTGTTGACCAAACTGTTGAGGGCGGAAGTTGGGTTTATACCCGAAGGAATTTTGTGGCTGAGAGCCAAACTGATTGTAACGGAACCCTGTTGGTTGAGGCTGAGGGCCTGACTGATTTGGGCGGAAGCCGATTTGTGGCTGATGGTTAATGCCAAATTGGGGTCTGTATCCCATAGGGGTCAAATTGTTAGGGCCAGGAAGCTTGAAGCCAAACTGAGTCTGTGGTTTAGGTTGGAAGACTGTCGGGTTAGTTAAGCCCGGTCTGTTACCATGCAGTTTATTGCGAGCGTTGTACTGCTCCAAAAAGTTTACTTCTTCTAATACTACGCTCAGAGCTTCCTCAAGTGAGTTAGGGGCTTTGAGCCTTACTATCCTGACCATGTTTTCTGGAAGATTGTGCAGGAACACATTTTGGGCCACGTTATTATAAATGGCTATTTTGCTTTGCCTGATGTTAGGGTTGTCTATCTGGTTGACTTTCGAAAATAAGACTGATCTAACTGACTGTACGCGGTTACAAAAATCACTGTAACTTTCAGTGGGTCTAATTCTGAGTGCTTCCAGCTCTAGAGCGATACACTCTTCGCTGCGCGGGTCGCCAAAGTGTTGAGTCATCAACCGCTTTAACCCATCCCAAGTCACAATATCCTCTCTTTCGGAGAGTAATGCGGCGGCATCGCCTGCCAATCGACTTGTGATGATATGATATAAGTAGGTATTTTGGGCCTGTTCGCCATGGTATTTACTTATTATATATTCGGCTTTTCTTAAAAACAAATTTAAATGCCTTTTGTCACCGCTAAAAACGGGAATTAACTTTACCATTTCACTGGGCACTGCAGTAAGTTGCTCCATGGTAGAGTATAGATATAGAGCTCTCGATAGATTTTACAGAGTAAATGCGTTTAGAGACTCTACGCAGTAAGGCGGCTTTAAAAAACTACTACTAATACTTAACTAACCTTATTTAAATTTTTACTTTATTTTCTCCACTTTTATTAATATATTTATTCACTTTTCACTTTTTATTTTCTTAAAATTACTTAATTAAAGTTAAACTGAGAGAAGTCTTATCTCATGAATAACACAATGAGGAATGGGAGAGGAAGGAAGGCAAAAAATTTCACTCACCAACCAAGCAATCCCATGCTCGTCTCCTGCGTCACCGTGCAGAGTTTGATGCACCTGTGATCGCCTCCGTCCGTCCTTGTCAGATTTTTTTGGTTCGAGGATCCAGGCTTAGCGGATCGCGCAGACTAGCTCGCGGAAACTGCCAGAGTTTGATGACGGAAAACTCGCGAGGTCTACACAGCTAATTAACCGGATCCTACCGGCTGCGCCAGATAAGTTTTGGGGGAGCTTTGGAGTGTTTTTAAAAACTAAAATAAAACTAACGAATACGTCCACTCGATTCGGAGAGCGCTACTGTATTGATTCAATCATAAACAAGATATTCTTAGGCTAACATGTTACAGCTGACTTCGCATACTTCACATCGCTGAGTCAGCACGGACGTTCAGTACAACTCTACTAGTAGAGGATTGAGGTGAACACATAACTATGTATATTATGTAATTAAATAAATAAATAAATAAATAAATAAATAAATAAATAAATAAATAAATAAATAAATAAATAAATAAATAAATAAATAAATAAATAAATAAATAAATAAATAAATAAATAAATAAATAAATAAATAAATAAATAAATAAATAAATAAATAAATAAATAAATAAATAAATAAATAAATAAATAAATAAATAAATAAATAAATAAATAAATAAATAAATAAATAAATAAATAAATAAATAAATAAATAAATAAATAAATAAATAAATAAATAAATAAATAAATAAATAAATAAATAAATAAATAAATAAATAAATAAATAAATAAATAAATAAATAAATAAATAAATAAATAAATAAATAAATAAATAAATAAATAAATAAATAAATAAATAAATAAATAAATAAATAAATAAATAAATAAATAAATAAATAAATAAATAAATAAATAAATAAATAAATAAATAAATAAATAAATAAATAAATAAATAAATAAATAAATAAATAAATAAATAAATAAATAAATAAATAAATAAATAAATAAATAAATAAATAAATAAATAAATAAATAAATAAATAAATAAATAAATAAATAAATAAATAAATAAATAAATAAATAAATAAATAAATAAATAAATAAATAAATAAATAAATAAATAAATAAATAAATAAATAAATAAATAAATAAATAAATAAACTAAACAATAATTACGTGGCGCGCCTGTAGCCGAGCGGGTAGAACAATGGATTCGGAAGTGGGAGACCCAGGTTTGATACCCAGTGTGGGCAAGTACCAATGACTATGTTTTCTAAGTTACGTACATTTTAGATTCTTTTTGTTGCACTTACCCGTGCTGAGGACAATATTAAAAACCTATTTAGATAATAAATAATACCTACGGAGATATTGTAAAGAGGTTCGAAATTTCTCTGATGCCGGCACTTGCCCAATGGCTCAGTTGGGAGAGCGCTGGTACAGTTAGCCAGAGGTCGCGGGTTGGAGTCCCGGTATGGGCGGAGTTTTTAGCCTTTAAATAGGTTTTTATGTACATTTGTGAAGATATAGTAGCAATATCACTCGGTAAAAATGAAGGAAAAAACCGTGAGGAAACCAGTGTGACTGAAGTGTTCAAATACCTCAGGGCTTGGAATTGCTAATCCGCGGTGGGCACGCGTGGTAATTAAGCCCATAATCGCTCTCTTAGAGAAGGCCTGTGCCCTTCAGTGGGACGTTTATAGGCTTCATTAAAAAACAGTAATTAGTGCAGCACAACGTCTATTACGTAAAGTAATATCTTTATATTCTTTCTTAATGCTTAACCCGTTTTAAGGACAATTTTAAAAACCTATTTAGAGGCTAAAAATTCCACCCATGCCGGGACTAGAACTCGATTTGCAAGTGATGCAAATAACTTCAGCCAGATGTCGCTGCCTGTACGTAGGTAATACAGAGAATGTTGTTAAGAGGTTCGAAATTTCACTGATGCCGGTGAGTCACCCATTAGCTCAGTTGAGAGAGCGCTGGCACGGTTAGCCAGAGGTCGCGGGTTCGAGTTCCGGCATGGGTGGAATTTTTAGCCTCTAAATAGGTTATATTCTTTTCAATACCCTAACCAGTGCTAAGGGCAATTTTAAAATTTTAGCCACTGAATTGATTTAAAAACCTATTTAGAGGCTAAAAATTTCACCCATGCCGGGATTCGAACCCGCAACCTCTGGCTATCCGTACCAGCGCTCTACCAATTGAGCCAAAGGGCGACTATTGGTAGAGCGCTGGTACGGACAGCCAGAGGTTGCGGGTTCGAATCCCGGCATGGGTGAAATTTTTAGCCTCTAAATAGGTTTTTAAATTTGTTCCTTAGCACGGGTTAGTGCATTAAAAATAAAAATAGTGTAATCACTAAATTGATGTTTAAAAAGTAATATCTTACTGACAACGTATTTTTTTCACGTTACCACAAGTTTTTCTTTTTCGTTCTCTTTCCTTTAGTTAGGAAAGAAAAGGATGGCGAAAGAAAAACTATTATGCAAAGTGTTGCAGTAGAGAGGCACCTTTTGTTTCAGTAGCAGGTCGCATCAAAGAACTCTCTGCCGAGCTGTTAACTCTAACATTACGAAGTTAGTTAGACAAAGTAGTAAGTTTCTGCCTAGACCTGTGTGAGGTAGAACTATGGCCTGCCTAGACACAAACTATAAGGCCGACGTTAAGATGGAACAAATAGAATAATTATTTGCTTAGTGGGCATTGTACCAAAAAATTAAGACAGAAGTAATAACAATTGCAGTGGACTAGTATAGCCAGACGACGACGACGAAGTAATAAAAATGAGTCGGAAGCGCTCGTGGCCTAGCGGCACCGAATAAAGCGCTCGTGGCCTAGCGGAACCGAGTGAAGCGCTCGTGGCCTAGCGGCACCAAGTGATTGGAATCATCACTTGCATTAAGCAACAGCCACGGTCAGGTACTGGATGGATGATCATCCTATACTACCACTAGTGGCATTTTTCCGTACGCTGTGCTTCGCAAGGCACGCTAAGCCGTTGGTGCCGGCTGTCATGTAATTAATAGCAGTCGTTAAGCCATGTCAGAGGCCTAATGGGTGGCTTGATAACTTCTTACAGTAAGGCCCGCCACTGCCTTACACTGCTCCATGGGAATAAGATATTTTCCCGCAGTAAAACGTAGCCTAAGTGTAAATCCAGGGTGTCAACTAACTCCTTTGCAAATTTCATTAACTTCGCTCCAGCCGTTTAGACGTGATAAAGGAACAAACGTAGGTACCTACACACTCCTGCAGTACAATTCCACCAAACTGCGATCCCCAACCCGCATGCCCAGCGTGGGGATTATGTTCATTACCCCCCAATGATGGCACAACCTAGCGCTATGGCGCTCATTAGGGATGGGCTATGTCCAGCAGTGGACTAATATAGCCTGAAGAAACAGAAGGTAGAAGGTAAAAAACACGAACCGATCCCTTTGGACCTCAGTAGTCGATCGCCTAGTAACTATCTCGTTACCATGTTACTGTCATCGAATGAGATCTAAACTTGCATGAATGACTTTTCCGCTCCGGCGGGAACTTCGCAGGCTTGTTTGTTGAGGCAACTTGGGTGTTACATTATTACGGGTTATTACTCACTCAACCCGTGACGTCACAACCCACTGAATAATTCCCTTACTTTCATTCATAGCAAAGCAAAACTGTCTACACGCGAACAATTTTTCTGTTAAAGAGTTGCCACACAGGTGTAGTCTGTGCGCTGCGTTAGCGCTGCTTCGACTGACCGGAGATGCTCCTTCGTTCTACGTCATCATCATCATCAAGTCATTATGTCCCCATTGAGGGGCATGAGTACCTTCCCTGAGCAAGGTATAGGCCGTACTCCACCACGGGGGCCAAGTCCGGATAGGTGGAGGCTTGCAAGACTAGTGGCTTGTCTTACTGTCAGAAGTTTTCAAGCCGCCCTCAGGCCTCTAACTTGGCTTAATGACTGCCATCTACCGACGGCAGCTGGCACCAACAGCTTAAAGTGCCTTGCAAAACACGGAAAAGCTCGGAAAAATGCACTGGCGTTAGTTATAGACGATCACCCATATATGCACTGAACGCGTCCTATGTTGCTTTATTTCGTGATCGCTTCAGATCACTCAGGCAGCCGGGGCTACAAGCGATTCGTTCTACATAAATCTACATATAAAAATATATCGCTTTTTGTAATAAGGCCGCCAATTGTGATATCAACCCTTTGCATGTCCCCACTGCTGGGGCGCTAGTCTCTTACTGCATCGCAGGAAGGTTAGGCCATACTCCACCATGGGGGCCAAGTCTGGGTTGGTGGAGGATTGTAAAACAGTGGCGGGCCTTACTTTCAGAAGTTATCAGTTAGTTAGTTACTATACCTTCCTCAGGGAAGAGACCCGTGCCCCTCGGTGGGGACATAATGGCATCTGTTTAAATATTTGCAATTACACTTTCTCTTTAAAGCTTTTTCCAATCTTTATAATCCATCTGCAGCAGAACTCTACCACATAAACCTCAGCTTTAAAAAGAGGACAAGTTTCTCTCAGCCCCGATGCACTTTTATCGTCTTTAAAAGCACACACTCTTACCATAAATTACAAGGAGTGGGAAATCGATTGGAAAGATAAAACATTATCGATTTTAGACAAAAAAAACAGCGAAGTACGCAGGAAGAAAATGCTTCTTGCATTAAACACGCCCTTGTACATATACTCATCTAATTAGTGCAATTAAGATTTAAAATAATTATAAGTACAATCGACAGCAGGTACGCCATGTCGTCGTAAAGTCGTGATGAAATGAAATGAAAAGGTTTTATTCAAAGTAGCACAGAAACTGCGGCTTAATGAACGTTACAATTCAAACTAGGTCGTCCTTATGGTAACTGATTTGAGTGTATTTACACCCTAATCAGTTACCAGCGGTATATATATATATATATATATATATATATATATATATATATATATATATATACATATATATATACAAAAAAGACGGATTGAACCTTCTATAATCACATGCGCTATCTGCAAAAAGTCGCAGTATGTAAATGCCTAACACGTCCTTTGCTAAAGGCATAAATAATCTGTGGCATAAACACCAAACCACCAAAATTGTCACATATTGATGAAACCAACGGTAAACTATAAAAAATTAGCTCTGGATTATGCAAGAAAAATATTATGTAAATATTAGATGGGAGTTTCGAGAAATCTTAATTTTGAGCCCATGTTTTGAAGTTATGACCACAGATTAAAAAGACTCAGTTATGACAATTTTGGTGGTTTGGTGTTATGCCACAGATTATTTATGCCTTTAGCAAAGGACGTGTTAGGCATTTACATACTGCGACTTTTTGCAGATAGCGCATGTGATTATAGAAGGTTCAATCCGTCTTTTTTGACATCCGTGTTTAATACTCTTTGATTTTTGCAATAATTTAATCTAATCTGTGTTTGTAATGTAATCTGTACTGAAGTTTTTTAGTTATAGACACTCCCTCTACGCACAGATGTCAACGTGGTTATACAATCAATACAGATATTTTTTAATTATTACTTTTAAACCCCTGCTTCTTTTTATCAAATAAAACTATGAAATAATTTTTCAAAAGAAACATTTTGAGGGATAAATGCTTAAAGCGCAACATAGACTGTTTTTGGTCATTCTCTTTAAGGGAAATCCTTGGCATTTGCTGTACTGTTTACGTGTTACTAGGTACCCTGCGGTGTTTCCCGCGGTTTACCATTTTTCCTATCATTCACTCATCATTAACCTATTATGTCCCTAGGGGCACCGAGGGGCACGGGCCTCTTCCCTGAGGAAGGTGTAGCCATACTCCACCACGGTGGCCAAGTCCGAATTGGTGGAGGATTTTCCCACAGGAATAAGAAATTTTCCTGCTGTTAAACGTAGCCTATGCGTTAATCCAGGGTGTTAGCTACTCCATACCAAATTTTATTAAAAGCGCTCCAACCGTTTAAACTTACTTAGAAGTAACAAACACACTCACAAACTTTCGCCCGTATAATATTAGCGTGATACATAAGCTGCTATTTATGTATGCGGAATCTGGGATTCCAATAATTTTAAACGCAATGTCTGACCTCCATGGTCAAATTCGTTCTTTTTTTAAATACTGACCGCTAATATTTTTCTCTTATATACGTTAGTGTTTTGTTTTTGTTGGGTTTAAAATGTCGTATCGCTGAAAAAATGGAACTCATTCGTGAAAATATTCGTGCTATGATTTATTACGATTTTCGACGTGGTTTAACGCAACAACAGTGCGTAGATCAACTAACTTCGACTTTTGGTGGTGAAGCTCCATCAAAAACGACTGTGTATCACTGGTTTAGTGAGTTTAATCGCGGGCGCAGTAAGCTCACGGACGAAGTTAAAGAAGGTCGCCCGAAATCGATGGTTGTGCCACAAAATATTGAAGCTGTGCGAAAACTAATAATGCAAGACCGCCATGTTACGTATCGCGAGATAGAGGCTATTCTGGGCTTATGTATGACGAGCATTCATAGGATATTACATGAACATTTGTATGTAAAAAAATTTGTTCGCGTTGGATCCCGCACAACTTAACTCAGGATCAAAAAGATGCTCGCGTCGAATGGTGCAAGAAAACCTTAAAAAAATTCAACGGGTGCGACTCAAAATCTGTTTATAATATCTACACAGGTGACGAATCCTGGATCTACGCGTACGATCCCGAAACTAAACAACAATCAACAGTTTGGGTGTTTCAATGAGCCGAACCCTACGAAAGTGGCTCGTGCAAAAAGCACTGTAAAGCAAATGGTGGCCTGCTGTTTTAGTATTAATGGCCATGTGGCTACAATACCACTGGAGAATTGCAGAACGGTTAATTCGGAGTGGTACACGACCATTTGTTTGCCGGAAGTGTTTGAAGAAATACGCCAAAACAACCAGCGACGCAGAATCATACTTCACCATGTCAATGCCAGCTGTCATACATCTCAGGAAACAACTACATTTTTGGATGGTCAAAAAATTGAATTGATGGGTCATCCACCGTACAGCCCTGATTTGGCTCCCAATGATTTCTATTTATTCCGAAATGTAAAGAATAAATTACGTGGTCAACGAATTTCGATCTGTGAAGATGCCGTAGATGCGTTCAAACAGCACGTTACGGAGATACCTCAATCAGAGTGGAAAAAGTGTTGTATAAATGGTTTCATCGAATGCAAAAGTGCATCGATCATAGTGGAGAATACTTTGAAAAACAATAAAAGCATAATTAGCCATAAACGTTTGTTTATTTTTTCTTTTCCGCATACATAAGTAGCAGCCCTCGTATAATGTTATGCGATTTATAATAAGACAGTTCCTCTGAAACAGTCCTCAACCGCAGTTCAAATTGTCTATGTTAAGCTCTTTACCACTGAATATTATTTTTTGTACGCGCATGTACCAATGACTTTATCTTCTAAGTTAAGTACATTGTGACATATTGGAATTTTTATAAGCTTAAATACTTTTTTTTTATATAAGCACAGAGGAAAAACAGATGACCTTTAAGTTAGCGAAAAATTATAAGTCAACATCTTTCCCTAAAAATATACTTTTCCTAAAATGAGATCAAGAAAACATTTTTTAATTGTCGAATGTGAAGTTCTAGTAGCAGTACCACTCGCTAACGCTAAGCTGAAAGGAAAATATCGTGAGGAAACCTCTCTGGTTGAAGGGTTCAATACCTCAGCGCTTGAAATTGCCAATTTGCGATAGGCACGTATTGACAATCTGAGAGAGTGCTCTCTCTTTCTCTCTCTCTCTCTCTCTCTCTCTCTCTGAAAGAAGGCTCTCTTTCTGAGAGAAGCTTGTGAATCCGACTCACGCTTGGTCTTTTTAATGGTTTGTCGTTAGACTATTATAATAGGTCCCACAATCACGCCAAGTTTAATGCCTGTATGCGTTACCGTTTTTACGGTAGAGCATAAACAATAAAACGACGAATAACCACGTTACTTGTATCGAGACCCAGTTTTTAAATATTTTTTAATATTATTATTGTCTAGGTAATCTAGGACATCGTGAGGGTTGCGGGTCAGAAATGGATCAGATAAGCACAGGACCGTGAGGAATGGCACAGTAAAAAGGAGACCTTTGCCCAGCAGTGGGTTGATGTGGGCTGATTATAGATAGATATATAGGTAGGTAATCCACAGCAATTATAAAGGCAAAAGTTTGTGAGTGTGTATGTTTGTTACTTCTTCAGGACTAAACGGCTGGAGCGATCTTAATAAAATTTGGTATGAACCTACCTGATATAGGCTACGTTTTACTGCGGGAAAATACTTATTCCTATGGGAAAATCGATAAACCGCGTGGCACAGCTAGTAATATATATTACTATGTGAATGTTCCAACTGGCTACCTATTGCGGTTCCAAAGATAGAGCCCCTTAAAGGTTAGCACGGACGGACGGGCGGACAGACAGCGGGGGCAAAATAATGCGGTTCCGTAAAACATCAGTATGTGGTAAAGACCTTATGACTTTACCTCAAACACAAGACATAACAAGACGATTGAAACGTTCCTCAGATGCAATTCAAATTGTTTTTGGCCGTAATTCTCTTTACCACAGACTATTGAAACTGCATTTTAAAGAATCTTGTTTTTATAAATAATACTGGGACTACGTTATTTACAAAAATACACTGTATAAATAGTCTGTGGTAGAGACGTTACAGTGGAACGGCTTAACCACAGACTATATACAGCGTCGCTCGTAGCCCCGGCTGCCTGAGTGATCCCGATTACGAAGGTTAAGCAACATAGGGCGCGTTCAGTGTGTAGATGGGTGACCGTCCATGACTAAAGCTAGTGGCATTTTTCCGAGTGGATCCGTACTTTGCAAGGCACGTTAAGCTGTTGGTGGCGGTTGCCATCGATAGATGGCAGTCGTTAAACCAAGTCGGAGGCTTTAGGGCGGCTTGAAAACTTCTGATAGTAAGACCAACCACTAGTCTTACACGCCTCCACCAATCCGGACATGACCGCGTGGTGGAGTATGGCCTAAAGCTTAATTAGGGAAGTGACCCATGCCCCTCGGTGGGGACATAAGAAGTTGGTGATGACGATATACAGCGTTAATTAAATGTTTTAAGGAAATCGATTATTATAAAAACCCATTTAACGTAGGTAACTCAGGTGTAGAATCACGTATATACCTAGGTCTAGGCAATCACGGAAGGGTATACCATCCAGCGCTCGTGAAAGCGTTCGTGGCCTGGTGAAGCGCTCGTGGCCTAGTCCAACCAAGAGATTGGAATTAATCACTTGAGTTAAACAACAACAGGCGCGGTCAGGTGCAGGATGGGTGACCGACTCGTGACTACCACTACTGGCATTTTTTCCGAGCGCTTTCATACTTCGCAAGCACGTTAAGCCGTTGGTGCCGGCTGTCATGTAATGTCAGACGTTAAGCCATGTCAGAGGCCTTATGACTTGGCGGCTTGATGACTTCTGACAGTAAGGCCAGCCACTTTCTTACTATCCTCCACCTACCCGGACTTGGCCCCCGTGGTGGAGTATGTCATAACCTTTCTGCGATGCAGGAAGAAATCCCAGCAGTAGGGACAAACACGGGTTAGTATCAATACCATCCAGGACCTCGTTTTAGTCATGTTGTACACACAAGATGGCATTATTACATTACATGGTGCCCTCTAAAGCGTGGCAATATAAGGTACCATGTTGTAAGCAAGTAAATTTACTTTATTATATTTATAATAAACTTATTTTGATGGATTCTAATTTTCGACCTTCTGCAACAGCGAATTCTAAAGAGCAGAGTTTTTAATAAAACTCGCCTCGACTTCGTCACGCAACCTGTCCAATATTTATTAGCTATTCAAAAACACAACGTATCAATACCTTTTTCGCCGTCCAGTTAACAAGACCTCTACTCACGGTTTGACTTTGGACTCTTTGTTCAAGGACGAGAGGTCATCGGAGAATGGATGATAATAAGCTAAAGCTTTCCTTCCATGGGCCAAGTGGATTGGATACGAAATGTCCGGAACCAGATTTGACACTCTGCCGATATCGTCACATTACCCTCTTCTGTCGTTTAAAGAAGCTAGGTTACTGTGGAGACGAATAGTTAACATAACATAACATTTACGTACAGGCACATACATTGCTTCTGGCCCCACACTAGGATACCCTGTGTCGTGGGAACCAGAAACAACGACATCAAAACATGTAAACATCCAAGACCTGGGTTTTTTTTTGTTTCCAGCCGGGATTCGAACCCGGGACCTCTTGCATGGTAGTTAGATGCGCTACCGCTACGCCACAGAGGTCGTCAATATATAGATGGATTTAATATATCGACCCGTTTAATATATAGGTCGTTTATATATTAAACGGGTCAAATCGCGATTATTTATTAGGCAAAACGTAATTAACTTATTTCCCAACGTTTCGGCAGCGTTACAGTTGCCGTGGTCTCGGGTAGAATGAAGTGGCGAGTACACTTAACTATTGTGGGTAGCCATTTCAAATTTTTCGCAGCTTACCGACACACAACACGCACTACGTCCACAGACAAGTCCGAAGACCCGTTTAATATATAACTATGTATGAGTATCGCCAATCATTAAGAAATACTGTGAAGACGAATGTTTAGTTACTTTTATTTTTTTTTACTTTGTTGAAGACTAAAAACGTTTTACCTTTTCGCTTCAATAAAGCGCCCGGCGTATTTTTAAGTTTCTTCAGTTTTTAAGGAAAATCTCCTATTTTTGAAATTAATAAAAATTTACCTGCGTCGAGTTTCATACAACTACGAATCGTAGTTATTATGACAATCGTGGGACATTGCGTAGCAGAGTCTACTTAATGGTTATTCGCTAATCTGTGGGTTGATCGAATCTGCAATGAACATAGAATTATCATAGTAAACCATGAATCGCAGTTCTATGAAACAGGCCTGGTTAGGTTGGAACACTAGGTCAAGGTAGGTTAGCGTGAAAGGGAACAAGCCTATGGCCAACAGTAGCGGCCTAAAAGAATAATAATCCCTACCACTATTCTAATTTAATTTCCAATTCCTAGTTAAACTACATTTATTATTTTTTTCTGTTTTTAGGGTTCCGTACCTCAAAAGGAAAAACGGAACCTTTGTTGGATTACATTGTTGTCCGATCGTCTGTATGTTTGTTTGTTTAGCCCGTTAAAGTTATGAAAAAATGAATGTTCTAAAGTTAACACAAAAAAAGTTACGGCTGTTTATGCCGCAAAAATAAAACTTTTTATGTCAACACTCAAAGGAATCAACATTCATAAGGTATATAGGGTCCGTTGACGTAGAACCATGAAATTTGGCAAGTTATATCGTATTTTACTACAAATACAGGATAAATCTGAAAACTGTAAACTTGTAATTAAATCATCAAAAAAATAGACTATGAAGTTTGAGAAAAGCTCGGATAAAATTGAGAGACACGATTCCTAACATATTTATAATATGTATGTATCAAGCAACAAAGGGCATTGTCCATTTTGGGCTATACGTGGACAGAATGTAAGAGAATAATCGAAATAGCCCCTGATTATAATTAATTTCAAAATGAATATTTTTGCTTATATCGTTGTATCAATCGAAATTTAAACAGTTACACACTAGTAAGAATTTTATCTGAAAACCAGTCTTTTTCTGTCAACCAGCCTTGATTTTTATTTCGGTGTTGCAATTTAAAGAATTTAATTAGTCACAAATTGCACAGGAAACAATTTGGAGTTGCTAATGCAACGCATTTTAGTGTTATTTGGGTAAAAAATAATGCACACTAATGCAATGGCATTACAATACTTGCTAGATGTGTCGTATTCAATTATTGGTGTGATAAAATGAATAAAAAAAATAATCTGGATTTGAGGGTTCATTATCAACCCTTGTATGTCCCCACTGCTGGGGCACGGGTCTCTTCCTGCATCGCAGGAAGGTTAGGCCATACTCCACCACGGGGGCCAAGTCCGGGTTGGTGGAGGATTGTAAGACAGTGGCGGGCCTTACAGTCAGAAGTTATCAAGCCGCCCATAAGGCCTCTGACATGGCTTAACGACTGCCATTATATGACAGCCGGCACCAACGGCTTAACGTGCCTTGCGAAGCACGGAAGCGCTGGGAAAAATGCCACTAGCGGTAGTCACGTGACGCTCACCCATCCTGTACCTGACCGCGCCTGTTGTTGCTTAACCAAGTGATTGATTCCAATCACTCGGTTCGCCTAGGCCACGAGCGCTTCATTTATTTGGATTTGAGGGTAAACTATTTATTTATGGCAACACTAGAAAAAAAAAATTGTTTGAATTGTCATTATCACCGGCTAAAACAAACAAAACGATTCATTAATTCATTGTTTTGGCTGTTTATTTGCTTCTCGTGAATATTGTTTGTTTTATTACTACTTTGTCTTAAAATGGATCCCGATTCTTCGCTTATTGATGACCCTGGCTCAACTACGGATTTTGTACCGAACTTACTTTGTGGTACTTACCAAATAAAGCAAACAAATCAAAGGACACCTTGCAGTAAAAAACTCACAATGAAGTTACGAAGGTACGAGTAATTAATTTGCATCAAAATACTCGTATATTAATGCAAATTAATTACTGTAATAGGGTTCTTACTAACTCATACTACAAAAACTACTTAGTTTTGATTCAATTGACTGTTCACGTTTGGCCGAATCGCCCATACAAAGTGGACAAAGTCCTGTACAAATATGATTCCTTTGCTATTATAAAACATAAAATTTGCTTTGGAAGATAAAAAGCAAAAAGTAGAAAAAAGTTATAGTGGAAGAGCACGATCACCCGCTCATCCTTATAAACGGAAGCCGTCTCCACACTAGCAAGAGCGATATCAGATGGCTGCTCGTTGAAAAATCGACAGGTGCACATGATAGCGCCCATCGCCATTCTCTTTATTTATTGGCGCCTTCCCTTACTGAGGGGCCGGGATTTTCGGAGTAGTACCCTTTTTTCGCATCAATTATTATCTTCGCCGCCCTTTTTGGACCGTAGCTGGCATGAATATGAATATTGTTTGCTCGGTACCTGGATTTTAAGGCCAGAGCGTTTCATAATGTCTGGAAAGGCAATACTTATGCCCCTGTTAAGCATGAGTGAGGAGCAAATGAATGAAATCGTTTGACTTAGGACTAAACGCACTAGCGGCTATTCTTATGTCACACTAAATAATATTATTACGGCAAAAGTTTGTGAGTGTGTATGTTTGTTACTACTTTACGTCTGAACGGCTGGAACGATTTTAATTAAAATCTGTATGAAGTTAGCTGACACCCTGGATTAACACATGAGCTACGTTTTACTGCGGGAAAATATCTTATTCCCACGGGAAAATCGATAAACCGCGGATCACAGCTAGTAGTTTATAAACGTCCCACTGCAGGGTACAGGCCTTCTCTCAGACACTCAGGTTTCTTCACTATGTTTTCCTTCTTGACCTCCTGTACTACGGTATTACTACTATAACTTCACTAATGTACGTAACTTAGAAAACAAAGTCATTGGAACATGCCCGCACTGGGAATCGAAGCTGGGCCTCTAGCGGGTCCTTATATTATAACACAATTAATTCAAGAGCGAAGTTTCGGAAAACTCGTCCTAAGCCTTCTGACGATGGGAACTTGCGTCAAACTTAAATTGAAGGGGCACTGCCTCTATACCACAGAAGACTACCACTTTTGTATGTGTTATTACCACGGAATAACACATACAAAAGTAGAGGATTTTGGACTTTCGGACCACGCCGCAACAATATTAGCCATACAGACATCTAGAACGAGCGTTCAAATACAGTGGATTATAAAAAAAAGATTATTTCATAGTAAAAATATTAGACATAGTAAAATTTCAAATCTAAGCCCAAAACAAAATATCAAAATAAATAAAATATTTAAAAAACACTGGCTAACTATAGGTATTAAACAATCATGTCTAAACAAAAGAATACTAAAAATACTTTCGTAAGCACAACACATTGTAGACTTTTAGTCCGGATTTACTTACGGGTGTTGTTATATCGGAAAAGTCCGACCGAGTTTCGCTCCGATTCGCAGAGCTTAATCATGGCTTTTCCGATATAACAACACCCGTAAGTAAATCCGGACTAAAAGTCTACAAATAGCTAACTTATTTAATAAATTTTTCTCCTCGATAGGCAACACACAAGACCCCAAGAAACCCGTTCGAAAAGGATATTCTGTTATTCAACCTCCGGAAAATTTAATGTTTCTAAAACCGGTAGAAGAAAAAGAAATTTTTATAATCATCAAGAACCTAAATGATAAAAATAGTCATGGTTTGACGAGCTTCCCCATCCTTAATAAAAAAATGTTCAAAAGAGCTAACTGAACCGTTCACTATGTTAATAAATCAATCATTCAAGGAAAGCATCTTCCCAGATAAACTTAAAGTAGCTCTAATAATCCGTTACATAAAAAGAACAAAAAATCTGACTCTAACATTACCGACCGATTACCGACCCATTGCATTGTTACCCACAGCGTCAAAATTTTTCGGAAGAGTGTTTAACCGTATACTCATTCTGTGAAAAGTTCAAGATATTTGATGAATGTCAATACGGTTTTCGGAAAAAAAGATCTACAATAACAGCAGTATTTAAATTTATTCAAGAAGCATTAGAAACAATTAATAACAAAAAATATGCAGTCGGTTTGCTGCTCGATATGTCGAAAGCTTACGTACGACAAAGTTCAAAATAAAATCCTTTTGAATAAACTTTATGGCATAGGAGTTCGCGGAGCAGCACACGCATGGCTTGCTTCCTACTTAAAAGACCGAGGACAGTCAGTAGAAATAGATTTTTACTACTATGAGCTAAAACAAATTGAAAATATAAGGTCATAAACTATAATTGTTAATGCATCTATTCCACAAGGCAGTGTTATTGGTAGTTTATTATTTTTAATATATATCAACGATCTACCCAACATTTTGGATGACTCGTGTATTTTATTCGTGGACGATATCTCTCTGCTCACATCATGCCAAGATAGCACAAACATAAATTCAAAATTACATACTATGCTTTTTGAAACGAATGAATGGCTAAATAAACACAATTTAGAAATTAACTTCCAAAAAACAAAAATTATAACTTACCACCCATATCAAAAACGCTCATTAGACGTAGATAATTATCGTTTAATGGGTTTAAAATAGAACAAGTTGATAATATATCATTGTTAGGAATAATTATAGATAAGCACATAAATTGGAAAGCACATAATATACAAAAAAATAAATCAAAATTGTCTTCATTCGCATACGGTCTTCGGGAAGTAAAAAAACAACTTATGTGCAAACAACTCTCGTAACTTATTACGCATACGCTTACGCCTGGCTGTCTTATGGAATTATAATGTGGGGTAACAGTACAGACGCACCGCAACTCTTCACCCAGCAAAAAAAATTGGTTAGATTAATGACAAATATAGTGAAATCCGACAGTTGTAAACCATATTTTATAAATTATAACCTACTTACCTTACCCTCTATTTACATATTAGAAATTTGAAAATTCGTCAGACAACATAAAGAACTTTTCAAAAAAAAAAAGACTTCACTATTTTTATTTTTAATGCACTAAGTAATCATGTGGGTACAGTGATATCGTTCCGATGTTAAACCTAACTGCAAAGTAGGTAGTCGGGGCTGTAAGTAATGCAATTTGCTTAAGTCAGATGTCGCTGCCTGTACGTAATACAGAGAATATTGTAAAGAGGTTCGAAATTTCACTGATGCCGTGAGTCGCCCATTGGCTCAATTGGTAGAGCGCTGGTACGGATAGCCAGAGGTTGCGGGGTCGAATCCCGGCATGGGTGAAATTTTTAGCCTCTAAATAGGTTTTTTAAAAAAGAAGACTTCACTAAAAGACCCATAAGACACAAAAAATGTTATTACCCACCTCTCGAATGCAATTACACTCTCCCAGTACATTGGTAATGGCTATAAAAATTTATAATAAACTCCCAAATTACCTGAAAGAATTGAATAACGACTGCAGTTTCAGATTTAAAGAAAATACTAATTTCAAAATGTTATTATACGATAGAAAAATATTTAAAAGATAGTATAGATGAAATGAGATAAATAATTGTATAAATGTAACTTCACAAATATAACTGAAATTGCATGATAAATAATGAAATTAAATTTAAGTTAATGTAATGCATACTTTTATATAGCACTTTAAAATTTTGCGTGCCCTACAGGGTCCACAAAGATCTTATCAAATAACTGTCAAGTTATAAATTTATAATGTAACAACCTTAAAACTTCTTGAATGCAATGAAGTATGAGTATTGAGACTTAGAAAATCTCGTGATTATTTTTATTGTCCACGGATGAGTGAAAGGTGTAACTAACTAACTTTTCCTGCGGTGAAAGAGAACATTTTTGTTTTTTATTTGATTATTATTCAATACCTAGATATGTACCCCAACACTGGTACTTCGAGGAAAGACAAAATACTTACTTTGTTCAAAGGTCTGCCGCCGTCGTATATAGACATTTCGACGACGCGACGACAAATCGCGACTATTTATTAGGTAAAACGTAATTACCTTATTTCCTGACGTTTCGGCAGCGTAACAGTTGCAGTGGTCTCGGGTAGACTGAAGTGGCGAGTACAGTCAATTATTGTGGCTAGTCACTATTAATATTTCGCAGCTGGCCGACACAGAACACTCACTACTACGTCCACGGACCGGTCCGGTGATAAGGCGCGTGACTTGTATTTAGTTAGCACTGGATTCCACGTACTTGAAAGCTTGAAACCATCCTCTCCGTTGAAATTCTTGTGTTTTTTAATTTCAATTGCCTAATAGATAATCGCGATTTGACCCGTTTAATATATAACTATGTATGAGTATCGCGAATCATTAAGAAATATTATAGATAGACATTTAAAAATAGCAACTGGCCATCTTTCCACAATCCAATTTTTTACATATCACCAACAAGTCTCTTACATCTTGTCGTTATCCAATAAAACCAATATTTTTTCACATCATGTCATTACAGTATTTTGCTTTTCGGGGTGCCCAAAATTCCGAAAATCCAGTAATTCTATACACACAAACCGTATTGGATTTCGATATTTCAAAAATTGTGTAGATGCACCAAAAATATTTTAGGAGATAACTCGAATATTAACATTCTCTGCATACATAAAGTGTTACGTTTAAGTTGTGACGTCATAGTTATGACGCCAATATGTATGGCACGTTTTTGCACCACGTGATTTCAAAGACTTTTCGACAGATCACATTATAACCAATATTAGTCGCAGAAAAAATACCACGTTTATTTTACTTTTAACATGGAACTATGTTAGTTAGCTAGATTACGAGTATGTTAGTTTTTATTTGTATATAAAAACTAACATAATCGGAGAGCCGATTATGTTTGTATTTATTTGTTTTTTAGTTTGGGGACCAGGCACTATTTTTGTAAACTATTATGAAATATATATTTTTTTTATTTGTAGACCAAAACATTTTTTTCATGCAATTCCCCCATGACAACTCTACTCTAGCGGTCAACTGTATTACGGCAGCTGTGACTTTGGTTTTGCATCACACGTCCGGGCACACGTTCGGGTCTGAAATGGGTCCTTGTCAGAGTGTTGCCGTCAACCCAATCGTTGTGAGGACTTCATCATTAAAGCAGAACTCGCACTTGGCAAGCAGCTTGGTTGACTCCGCACGTATTGACATATCTTTCTTGTTGGCTGGGCTGACTGAGCTCTCAGGATGGTATATGTGCTGGGCTAGCCTACTCCATCTAAAACAATGGACGCTGCAGCGTCGGAGTTGTCCCTTCATCCGTCTTATGAAGGTGCCACTGAACGCCATATTGTGGGGGTACCTTCATGTACCCACATAGATACATACATAACCTCACGCTTGTATCCCAGAGGGGTAGGCAGAGACCAGGGACTGCCACTTGCCACGATCCTGACAGATCACCTTCGCTTCATCAACGTTCATGAGTCGTTGCATGCATGCACGCCGGTTCCGGGTACTTTTTATCTTCCCAGTTGCTAATACATCCCCTGTTTGGTTGATTTATGTCCGCTTGGGACGTCCCTTCCCACCCTTCCACTCACATTCTTAATATATATTTGTTTCATCAATCTTTCTTTCTTCATCCTCTCCACATTCCTTTCTCAATTCTAGTCACTGCATCTTCTTTCAGCCCACAACGTTCTCTAATCAGACTATTGCGTATCCTGTCATTCAAAGTAACACTACACATACTTACACTATTTTTATTTTTAATGCACTAACCCGTGCTAAGGAACAAATTTAAAAACCTATTTAGAGGCTAAAAATTTCACCCATGCCGGGACTCGAACCCGCAACCTCTGGCTATCCGTACCAGCGCTCTACCAATTGAGCCAATGGGCGACTCACGGCATCAGTGAAATTTCGAACCTCTTTACAATATTCTCTGTATTACGTACAGGCAGCGACATCTGACTTAAGCAAATTGCATTACTTACAGCCCCGACTACCTACTTTGCAGTTAGGTTTAACATCGGAACGATATCACTGTACCCACATGATTACACTATTTTTATTTTTAATGCACTAACCCGTGCTAAGGAACAAATTTAAAAACCTATTTAGAGGCTAAAAATTTCACCCATGCCGGGACTCGACCCCGCAACCTCTGGCTATCCGTACCAGCGCTCTACCAATTAAGCCAATGGGCGACTCACGGCATCAGTGAAATTTCGAACCTCTTTACAATATTCTCTGTATTACGTACAGGCAGCGACATCTGACTTAAGCAAATTGCATTACTTACAGCCCCGACTACCTGCTTTGCAGTTAGGTTTAACATCGGAACGATATCACTGTACCCACATGATTACACTATTTTTATTTTTAATGCACTAACCCGTGCTAAGGAACAAATTTAAAAACCTATTTAGAGGCTAAAAATTTCACCCATGCCGGGACTCGAACCCGCAACCTCTGGCTATCCGTACCAGCGCTCTACCAATTGAGCCAATGGGCGACTCACGGCATCAGTGAAATTTCGAACCTCTTTACAATATACTCTGTATTACGTACAGGCAGCGACATCTGACTTAAGCAAATTGCATTACTTACAGCCCCGACCACCTACTTTGCAGTTAGGTTTAACATCGGAACGATATCACTGTACCCACATGATTACACTATTTTTATTTTTAATGCACTAACCCGTGCTAAGGAACAAATAATATAAATAATATAATAATATAATAATAATATAAATAATAAATAAACAAATAGTGTAATCATGTGGGTACAGTGATATCGTTCCGATGTTAAACCTAACTGCAAAGTAGGTAGTCGGGGCTGTAAGTAATGCAATTTGCTTAAGTCAGATGTCGCTGCCTGTACGTAATACAGAGAATATTGTAAAGAGGTTCGAAATTTCACTGATGCCGTGAGTCGCCCATTGGCTCAATTGGTAGAGCGCTGGTACGGATAGCCAGAGGTTGCGGGTTCGAGTCCCGGCATGGGTGAAATTTTTAGCCTCTAAATAGGTTTTTAAATTTGTTCCTTAGCACGGGTTAGTGCATTAAAAATAAAAATAGTGTAATCATGTGGGTACAGTGATATCGTTCCGATGTTAAACCTAACTGCAAAGTAGGTAGTCGGGGCTGTAAGTAATGCAATTTGCTTAAGTCAGATGTCGCTGCCTGTACGTAATACAGAGAATATTGTAAAGAGGTTCGAAATTTCACTGATGCCGTGAGTCGCCCATTGGCTCAATTGGTAGAGCGCTGGTACGGATAGCCAGAGGTTGCGGGTTCGAGTCCCGGCATGGGTGAAATTTTTAGCCTCTAAATAGGTTTTTAAACTACACATACTTCTCAAGGACCTCATTTCTATTGCATTAATTCTACTTTCTTGCTTATTTTGCCACACCCAAGTCTCGCTACCATACATAAATGTTGCTACCAGCACACCACTACGAATAGCCTATCTAGCTCTTTCGGAGACGTTTTGGCTGCACACGATGGAGTGCCAGGCACCGTTTACACCTTCTTAGGTACTGAATAATAATGCAAACAACACTATCAGATACTCAGCAAAAGTATATACTTTCTTACTGACAAAGGAAAAGTAAGTGTGTGAAACCTGTCACTCAACCCACATACTCCAGGTTGAATTTAGTTTAAGAATCTCTTCTTTCGGAAGGGGGCAGATATAGTTAAATACCCTTCTTATAGTGCCTTTGCCTATGGAGCACTGCTTACCCTAAGCTACAGGGTCTTATCCCCCTTTCAGGAAGCAGAGGCTCTAAATCTTAGCATACATATATTATTTTCGTATTAAATTAAAAGCAAAACTAGACGCTAAGTTTTATCAATAAAATTACTTACTTTCTTTGTCTTTATTTCAGCAACGCGTGAAATGCCATCATGCCCGGGTAAGTCAAGATGTTTGTCAATTGGTTCGTTGTAGTAAAAGTGACACATACTTATTGCAGAATCTCATCTAGAAATGTACGCTTGATTCTCTTATAGAGTTCTAGGCTTTTAAGGTTTCTTTCTGAAACATGCTGACAAGGACACTTGTCAATGGTCATCCGATTAAGAAGTAGGAAGGAGTAAGGGCGGAAAAGTCATTCCGAGAACAGAGTAGTAAGAACCTCGTGCAGGTGAAATTTTTCTTGATTGTGTTAAAAGAATAAATTATATATTTACCTCCTCAACTGAAGTGGAATCTTGAGGCGATTACTTTGAACCAAGGATGTGGTCACCGGATATGTAAAATGGGGACAATATGGAGGAGAATTCTAGTTTGGGACCAGCCTTTTACGCGCACCACCCTGAGCGATTCCAAACTGTCAAATTAGTATTGAATTTGCCGAGAGCCGAGATCACAAAACTTCTCTCTCCACGTGGGAAATTAAGCATCCGAATGTAACCAAGGAGACTATGCGACCCAAAGCACCAATAAAAATGCAAACTCGAAAGATCCCGGAAGCAAAATCTTCTCGCGACGTTATTTACCCCCTCTATAGTATTGCTTTGTACCAACGCATTAGACATAGGTCATTACCGAAATCCCACCTCACTTTCTTAAGCCCGGCCACGCCGATTCCGACCCTATTTCAAAGGTCACAGGGTGTAAAGGGACGCTGGTGCCGTTCACCAATCGATTACGGTGGACGATAAAAGTTTATGTGATTACTTATCGAGACTGAGCGGAAGATAGCTTCGGGCGATTTTTAAGAAATATGCGGAAGCTTTGCGAGGGAAAAGAGGGTATTATCTTGTGGGAAATCTGTTGAATGAAAGCTGAACTATATACATTTCAGCGCAGAACACGGGTCTTCTTGTAGAAAAAAAGTTTGAGCTTAGTCACCATACATGCCACACTAGATTGGGCACCACCACCGCCGCCGCAGATTGGCAATTTTAAGCACTAAGGTATGTGACACTTTGCTAGGACAGAAGACGGCCGGTGGACCAGGGCAGTATCGAAGTGGTGGCCAAGGGAGGGAAGGAGATTGGTAGGCAGACCACCGACATGATAGTCAGACGACATCGTGAGGGTTGCGGGTGAGAAATGGATCATTAGCATAGGACCGTGAGGAATAGCGCAGTAAAAAGGAGGTCTATGCCCAGCAGTGGGTTGATGTGGGCTGGTTGTAGATATAGAAGGTATGTGAACACTTTAACAGCATAATATATATACATTTACATAATATTTACATACTGGCACACACATTGCTTCTGGCCCTACACAAGGGGTCTGTATCCTGTGTCGTGGGTACCAGAAACAGCGACATCACAATCATGTAAATATCCAAGACCTGGATTATTTTTTGTCCCCAGCCGGGGATCGAACCTGGAACCTTTCGCATGGTAAGCAGATGCGCTACCGCTGCGCCACGGAGGTCGTCAAAAGCGTCACAAGACCTTAGACTTTCATATTTCTATTCACAAATGAACTTGTCTCGGTAAATAAATTCATTGTTACATGTTCTTGTAACGCTTTTGTAGTGTGTTCTATATGAATACTGTAAAATAACTAAAATTTTCGCGACTTGAACTCATTATTAGAATATTTTCGGCGCTTAATCGCGTAGTAAGTTATTGCTATTGTAACTCGACGTTTCGACGACGTCACCGTCATCGTGGTCACGAGAAGATTAAGCCCCGAAAATATTCTAATAATGAGTTCAAGTCGCGAAAGTTTAAAGTGAACTAAGATTTAGTTTAATTTAATTTCGCTAAGTACTTCTTTAAACCGAATTAAAGCATTTAATTTGGTTTAAAGTGTCAATACTAACTGAGAATACCATCTCTATATGCCAAGTAAGGACGCAGTATAAAAATTCTTAGGCCAAAAGTGACGGGAAATTGTTAGGGCAGCAAAAAGGGGTAACTTAATTTTTGTAAAGACGAAATAGTATTGAGTATGGTATATTTTACAAAGGGATAGGCTTTTATATCTCCTTTGGTTTTATGAAAGGGTCGGGTTTTTCCATAGCCCTTATTCTCACCATTAGCGTGTGATATTTATTACCTCTATATTGCACAATCTCAATTTAAAAAATCATACTTTTGATAAAGCGATCATTCATTGTTTTTTACTTAGCTTAGTTAGAATGCCAGCGATTGCATTGGTTTGCTGATTAGTACGATAGCAACCCCTTGTATGTCCCCACTGCTGGGCACGGGTCTCTTCCTGCATCGCAGGAAGGTTAGGCCATACTCCACCACGGAGGCCAAGTCCGGTTTGGTGGAGGATTGTAAGACTGTCACTGTCAGAAGTTATCAAGCCAACGGCTTAACGTGCCTTGTGAAGCACGGAAGCGCTCGGAAAAATGCCACTAGTGGTAGTTGCGGTACGGTCACCCATCCTACACCTGACCACGCCTGTTGTTACTTGACTCAAGTGATTGATTGCACTGACTCGATTCGACTAGGCCATGAGCGCTTCTGTACGAGCGCTACTCCATTTATACTAATAGTAGTTGTGAATTCGAAGTAGCGAAATTTGCGTAAGTGAAAAAAAATTTCGGAAAAATGGCCGTACGACAGCGCTTTCTTGAAATCATGATTAAGCTCACACTCTCTCCTTGAGAGAAAATCCTTGCCCTCTAGCCAGATGTATATCAGGCTTATCTAATTAGAAACACGATAATAGGTTTGTTATGAAGTTATTTTTATTTCGAAAACCTATTTAGAGGCTATAAATTGCGCCCATGCCGGGAGTCGAACCCGCGACCTCTGGCTGGTATGGTTTTTTTTATTTTATTTTTAAAAAGGTACTGCCACTATTTATCATGTGGCAACCTTGTAGTCAATGAATAAATTAAATACGAATATGTTGCAATTAATATTAAATTTGTCTAAAGTTAAATCTATAAAAGTAATCTTAGAATATAAATTATTGTCAATTTGTTGTATTATCCTAATGTAGGTTTAACCTAATGGGTCAAATTATAACTTCTTTTTTTTTTCTTTTTTTTTTCTATCTTTTGCCTTCTTTTCACTTTTTTAAAAACCTATTTAGAGGTTTTTAAAAAAGTCGAACCCGCAACCTCTGGCTATCCGTACCAGAGGTTGCGGGTTCGAATCCCGGCATGGGTGAAATTTTTAGCCTCTAAATAGGTTTTTAAATTTGTTCCTTAGCACGGGTTAGTGCATTAAAAATAAAAATAGTGTAATTCTTTTCACTTTTTCTCTTTTGGTATTATATATTATGTTTGTTATTATAATTTTTGTTTTGCTCCTTTTCCTTTTTTTTCATATTTTTAACCCATTCACATCACTATTTAGAATAAAATACAAACTAATAAAAATAAAATGTAGACAATGTAAAAAATTAAGATTAAAATAAACAATTTCGGATTTTCCCCCGGCGCCTTATCTCTGTCTACTCCGGCGAGTAGTCACAAGCAAGGCGCCGGGGTTTTACAAAAATAGGATGTCAATAATAATATAACAATAACATTAAAATCAAATTCTTAAAATTAAAATAAAATCAAATTAAATTACAATAGCATGTCAAATAAAATAAAAAGAAAATTGCCTTCTTATAATGTAATTACTATTAGGTGTGTTCCCCTTATCGGCCTTATCTCTGTCTACTCCATCGAGTAGTCACAAGCAAGGCGCCGGGGTCCTGTAATGATTGTAACTTAAAGTCTTATCCTCTCCCTCGGCCTAAACATGGGCATCCGGATCGCTCGGGTTAAGACCGGCCCCCATTCGCCCTCGCGGCCGCGCGCGTCACCCCCAGGGCGAAGGCAAGGAAGGTCTCTAGACTCTTGGAGTCAGCCATATGGCCATATGTCGGCTGGTATGGTTAGCCAGAGGTCGCGGGTTCGAGTCCCGGCATGGGCGGAATTTTTAGCCTCTAAATAATATTTTAAAATTCTGCTCAGCACGGTTTAGTGTAACAAAAATAAGACAGACAATATTTTATGACCCCTGTTATAAAGATAGGATAAGATAAGATAATTTACTTCACAAAAACATGTCACAACATACTACCATAGTAGTAAGGATAATAGGTTCCTTGCTCAATAAAAATTAATAACCTGTGGTATGTACTAAACAGTGCTCTCTCAAATAATGTGTGTGTGTTAATGATATGTTAAGCACACTTTGTGTCAAAAGGGCTACTATAACATAAAGGATTATTTAGTGACAATGAGGTCTGGAATTAAAGCCAGTACAATCTATGAGTTCTATGTTTATAATAATTATGTAAACTATGTTAATTAAGGACTTTTGAAAAGACTAAGTTAGGAGTTTTTTGTCCATTTTTTCTCCTAAATGATCTAGATTTTGAAATGGACACCTAGTTTGAATTGTAACGGTCACTAAGCCGCAGTTTCTGTGCTACTTTGAATAAAACCTTTTAATTTCATTTCAATACAAGGTCTGTTTAAACCAAAATATCATTGGTTTTAACTAAAACTTTTTAAATATACTTCACATGTTTTGCCTTTGATTGTTTATGCTAATGTGAGCATTTGTTGCGGCCAAATAATTTGAAACGCAACGTGGCGAGGGGCGAAAGCGGTATGTGCCCGACGGCTTTATATTATGTGAGAGATTTAGTGGACTGGTTTTTTTGTGGGTTCGCTAGGACACTGATTACAGCATTTACGATAAGGGTAGGTAAAGGGGAAGCATCCACGCACCTTCTGCTGCCCAGAACTCCTCGTGTTGAGCCGCTGAATTGGCGCCGAAGCTCCTAGTCCAATTGTTTCACTTTGATTTCGTCCGAGTGCACTCGTTGAACACTGACCGTGGTTTTGGGAGTCCAATCAAGGCTAATAACACTTCACAAGAGGCGTTAATGAATAACACTTATTGCACTTTAATTTCGGCGGCGCGGGCGATGTCGATCCTTATTAGATATGTCGACGACTGGTGATGCGTAGATTTTTGATGTTCCGTAGGTGCGTATTTTCTTCTTGTAGGAGGGGGAAAGGGATAGCGAATACCCATTCATACCAAGACAGAAAGGGAAAGACTCATAAAACTAATGCAAATAAAATTGCATAGAAAAATGCCCTTTGGCGTGAACAGCATTGTCGAGTTCGTTTGTGCGTAAGCGATGTGTGTGTTTGTGTGTGTGTGTGTGTGTGTGTGTGTGTGTGTGTGTATGTATGAGTGTATTTGTGTGCATATGTATTTCATACATGATCAGATAACATTCTAATAAAATAAACATGCTTATGAAAATAAAAATAAACATGCTTATTTATTTTATTTTTTTATTATTGTTATTATCTATAACTATTGTAATTTATTTTGTTTGTTTTATTGTTAATTTTATAATTTTAAACAATATGGATGTAACATCTGAAATAAATATATTGAATTGAATTGAATTATACATTGTTGAGTCGAATTCCTAGTTTTAATTTACGCCTTTATTCATTTACTTTTAGTTATGTTTTTCACCATGTAGGACTTTTCAATATTTTTTGTTATTATTCTAGATCATAAATAAATAAATGCTCAACCTCTTCAACAGCAAAAACTGAATTCCATATACTCCTAAAGACAAATCAATTGAAACTGAACACAACACAATACCCGGCGTCGCGCCGCGTCACAAAACGAAATCAAACACAATTCCACTCGCTCGTCTCTGTGTCTCATCGCTAAATGCAATTTCTTCCAGACATCAAAGGCCCGCGATCGGAGATCAAACACGAGGCAACCGCGATACGCCGGCGAGTCAATGGATGTGTACCTGTGTACAACATGATCGACTTGTTACTTGTGAACTTGTAAAATTATTATGGCACTTTTCATGGTGAATGTTGTACGGTTACCATAAAAAGTCAAAATAAAAGTCAAAAGAATTTTATTCACTACAAAACAAAAATTACTTCGATATCGATATCAACCCTTGTATGTCCCCACTACTGGGGCACGGGTCTCTTTCTGCATCGCAGGAAGGTTAGGCCATACTCCACCACGGGGCCAAGTCCGGGTTGATGGAGGATTGTAAGGCAGTGGCTGGCCTTACTGTCAGAAGTTATCAACCCGCCCATGAGGCCTCTGACATGGCTTAACGACTGCCATTACATGACAGCCGGCACCAACTGCTTAACGTGCCTTGCGAAGCACGGAAGCGCTCGGAAAAATGCCACTAGCGGTAGTCACGGGACGGTCACCACCTGCACCTGACCGCGCCTGTTGTTGCTTAGGTAACTCAAGTGATTGATTCTAATCACCCGGTTCGAAAAGGCCACGAGCGCTTCTCGTTTTTACTTAATGAACGTCAAATCTGTTAGTTTCACAATTTATTGTGAAACTAACCACTCACATTTATATAGCATGAACGCTAAGAACGGCCGTTTTTGGCACAAAAGTGCTAGCTTTGAGATCCAAGGTTCTTTGTTGTGGGTCCTGAAAATCACTGCTAACTTTGAAACGTTTTATAACTTTTATCATTAATAAATAAACTCTGGAACGACTTCAGATGTGGTTTTATTTGTAGATTTTGTATAATATTTTAATAAAACAGAATAAACTGGATAAAAACGGATAAGCAGGTAATCTGGTCAAAGGGTAAAGTCGTAGTGGTGAAAAATGAGTGAAATCGAAGAATGTGTGACGTACATAATTTAAATATATGAAAATGATAGATGGAAAAAGAAATAAAAATGGTGTGAAGAGGTTTGCACCGTTACACTACCCGGGAGCAAACGGTAAAAAAAAATTTTTTTTAAATATATTTATTTAAAAAATGTATTTAAAAAAAATTTTTTTTTATAAAAAATATTGTCAAGTTAAAAATTCAAATTTAAAATCGAGATTAAAGTCGATGATAAAAAAAAATTGTCGAAATAATAAAATTTAAATTTAAAGTCATGAGTCAGGTCGATGAAGGTCGGGGATGTGGGATGAGTAAATAAATATGGTTATTCTTAAATATTAAAATAAAATATAAAGGATGGGCGATGAAAAAAATTTAGAGTGTGTGGAGTGATATTTACAATGAATTATTTACATTAGGCAGTTCCACTTTTATTCATCACCTATCATTCATCCCTAGCATGCATCACCTAGCATTGTCTTCATCTAAAGTGAAGGTGAAGACGTTCATTCAGTATAGACAAAATCTATTTTTATTAATTAGATTTATCCAGAAACTGGCCTAAATTAGTAATAGGCTTATTTAGCCAGTTACCACCCGCTGGTATTCGGTAGTGGTAAGGCTTATTTATTGAGTCACAATCCGCTCTATGAAAGTTATTTACATTTTTACAATATCTATAATATTGGGTACATAGTACCCGACGGTGTAGAATCCGTCGTAGTAGTGCTCTCAAGAGCTATGGTGGGGTAAACACCGTAACGCGTTTAATTAGATAACGCGATTGATAAATAAATTAGTTGACCTAGGCTTATTTAACGTGTAGTCGCCGCACCTGATTGAATGTTTGGATGTTCTAAAAAAAATGGTTAGTAAATGTCCAGGAGGATAGTGGTGTATAAAAAATAAATAAAAAAATAGTTAATAAATAAATAGACAAATAGTATGACGATGTCTCCGAAAAGGTAATGTGGTGATTATATATACAGAAAATTTGAACTTTATAAAGGTGGCATTGGTAGTTTTTGTACAAGTTGACCTGTTCTGTGAAGTTGACAGTTAAAATATTTAAAAAGAATACGGATTATAAGAAAAGAGGTTACTAGGAAATTATTTTAGTAATGAGTTAAGGATGGGGTGAGGGTGAAGTTTTTATTTTATTGCCAAAGAGTTCCTTGTAGGTTTAACCTGTGGAGGTTTTGTTTTGAATTTTGAAAATGATAGATGGAAAAAGAAATAAAAATGGTGTGAAGAGGTTTGCACCGTTACAACTTGATTGAGAGACTGTACAGACACTTTTTGCATATACCATCTGTAAACGAAGACATGATTTTTGGCACAAGCTAGTGGGCATCTAGTTACCATCAAATTCTTCTTCTTCTTCTTCAGGCTATATTAGTCCACTGCTGCACATAGCCTCCCCTAATGAGTGCCATAGCGCAAGGTTGTGCCATAATTGGGGGGTAGTGCCCATAATCCCCACGCTGAGCATGCGGGTTGGGGTTCGACGTTTGGAATTGTACTGCAGGAGGCGCTGCTGCCCACCACCCTTTTTTGTCCCTTAGTCGCCTTTTACGACACCCGCGGGAAGAATTTAACCAACAAATTAAATACATTAAAAATGCATTTTATTGGTGCTATGATATGCTGGTAACTATGTGGGCAACTAGTTACCAGAAAATTAAATACATTAAAATGCATACATATTGTTCACATACTTCAACGCTTGTAATTGCCAATCCACAACGGGCATCCGAGGTGATTAAGCTCTGTCTCTCTCTCTCTCTCTCTCTCTTTCTCTCTATCTCTCTCTAAGAGAGAGGGCCTGCAGCAGTGGGATATATTGGAAACCATCCTCAGTTATTTGACAGGTTCAAAAGTATACGCCAAGTTGTAAAGAAGTTTTTGCCTGCGTAAACGTAGCGTATTTCATAACATGCCTCGGGCCGAACGCAATATCTTCGCAAAAACACAGTGCCCACTGATGGATGTTTGGCTTTCTAACGCTTCGTAAGGGCATCCGCTTACACTGCCTCCTTAATAAGGCCTCTCGCGAGGGAATTCCCATACAAACGTAGTTTGGTTTTATTTTATAAACGACGTAATGGATCGCTATGAAACTTTACCAATAATATGGGTACATAACAAATTGTTAATGTATGTATGTTAATAATATTAGAAATTTATGTTTATAAGTCACAAGTTTGCTCGTGCTTAGAATTGAGAATATATTTAATAAAAAATAATGTATACGTAAAAAAATTGTGCTTCATAACCCTTTAAAAAAAATCAGCGCTGAGGGCTCAGTCCCTCAGCACAACGCTGAGTCAGCTGCCTTTTGTGGCAATTTAGACGCACCACAGGCGAAAGTTGTGTGTTTTTTGTTTCGTTAATTGTATATTTGGTTAATTTCTGTTGTGCTCATGTTGTGTTAATTTTGTGGTTTTTTGTTTCTGTGATGTGTCTTGTTGCTATAATAAATGTCTTTCTTTCTTTCTATATATAGAAACTTCTTAAAAGTATCGAATTTCTTATCACAGTCTATCCTCTGTCTAAGATTTCGTCCTGGCAGAAATCTTAAATAATGGCCAACAAATAAATAAACAGTTTCAGAAACTTTTTTTACGATTGCTTTACATTTTAGTTTGGGCAGTGCCAATATGGCCTATGAGCTACCAATTAAACTGGTGGTCGCGCGATCTGACCTCTATTTCATAGTTATGCAGATCATAGTATTCTACGACAGTTCGATGTACATTGAAAAGTTAATTACCCCACAGACAAAGTAGGAAGACTGTTGCATTGCATTGTAATACGAAACTATGTTTGAAGTTGTATGAAACGCGGCCTAAGGTGCCTATTCTTAATCCCGTGTCATTCGTAGCCTCTAAGATCGGAAAGATACTTTAAGGTAGCACTGTGCCAGTACCACGTCCTCAAGTCAATCTTCGAAAGAGGCGTAATTTGTTTTTCTATTCAATTTCGCTTTGACGTATTGTCCTGAAATATTTTCACGTAGGTGACACAATACCTACGAGATATTCTCAGTAAATGTAATAATGTGGAAAACAAACACAAAATCGAATTGTCATTGTAAGTTACAGAAATGACACAAAATCATGACATCTCGTGGCATATTCGAACCGTTCGATTGCAATCAATCACTTGGGTTAAGCAACAACAGGCGCTCTCAGGTACTGGACGGGTGACTATCCCGTGACTACAGCTAGTGGCATTTTTTCCCGGCCCGTCCGTGCTTCGCAAGGCACGTTAAGCGTTAGTGCCGGCTACCATTTAATGGCAGTCGGCAGTCAGCAGATTGATAACTTCTGACAGTAAGGCCCGCCACTGTCTTACAATCATCCATTAACCCAGACTTGGCCCCTTTGCATGTCCCCACTGCCGTACCCCAGCAGTGGGGACATGCAAAGGGTTTATGTCGCATGAGATCTGAAGATAGTGGATGAAAAAGCAAGAAACGCAGTGCGCCAGGCCAGTAGGAGCATAAGAATTCCTTCCTAAGAAGTCCTTAGGTTTATATAGTAAGAGAGAACTACAGTAGGTGAGAATTATAGGTATAGTAGGAGAACCGAGTCGGTGCAAGTGGAAACGGGGGGAATTTGGCATGAACAATAGCATGTTCATGCATAAAGTTTTCCAATCGCTGCACTAATGCGACCAATTTCAATCCGACCCCCTGCCCGCTCTTCGAGTCATTAATAGCGTGAAAGTAATAAACGCCTACAATTAAAGAAAGGGTTGAGCCGCAAAAACGTCAAACCGCTTACGAAAACCAATCGGCTGATCACCGGTGTAATTACCGTAAATATGATTCTTCATACAACACAACAATTAAACAAAATGTTAGGTTATTACGGAACTGCCCGATAAAAAACCGGCAAAAAAACAGCATAAAATGACCAGAAGAACTGCCCTAGGCTTGTGGTCAGCAAAGGGTGCGTGGATGTGAATGGCGAGAAACCGGGGGGGGGATAAACTGGGCAGTGGGCAGAGGTGGACTGATGCGGATGATGATTAATGCGAGCATTCGCCCTCACGCTAAAACAGTCTAGCCAATAACGCAGCCAAATACGTCCTACTTTAAATAAATAAATAAATATTCATGGACATACTACACAGATCTCGTTAGCCCTATACTAAGTACAACTAAATGACTTGTATTACAGGTGCTAACTCGACGATAGATTTAATACAATAAATACATAGATAACATCCAAGACCCGAGACAAATTAGAAAAGTTCGTTTCCTAGTTTGACCCAGCCGGGGATCGAACCCGAGACCTTCGGTTTTACAGCAGCAACTTTAGAGTACAGGACTTCTCTTTGAGACAGACTATCGGCTTGATTACCACTCGTGCCTACCGCGGATTGGCAATTTCAAGCGCTGAGGCATTTGAACACCTCAGACACTCAGGTTTCCTCACGATATTTTCGTTCAATTAACGAGTTGCTAAATGTACATAACTTAGAAAACAAAGTCATTGATACATCCCCGCACTGGGAATACATCATTAGAATAATTACTTTGTTATTCTATGAATTGACAGACTGATCGTTTTTTTCAAATGGCCTAACAAACTTTTAGCAAGCTTTCGTATTTATGGCAATTCTAAGAAAATATATATGCCCTGCAGTGGGATGTTTATCGGATACAGTAAAAAAAATGTATGCAATAATGTGTCTGTAGAGTGTGAGAGTGTGGGTATGTTCAAGTATGTAGATGTACACACATCTTAATACTTGCACATACCCACACTCTCACCATAATACATGTGTAGATAGTACTGGTAAAACCCTTTTACATTTATGATTCTAATTTGTCATATGTTTAGTCATTTTGTTTCTTGTTTAGATTCGACTTTTTGTACCTCCATCAATTTCATAAAATCTTTTGCTGGATGAGGTTTTTCTTTGGGCTGGCACAAAATTAAAATCGCAAAACAAAATACCAAAAAAATTCAAAATTCGTACAACAAATCCAGTTTGATTTTAATTTAACATTATATAGTCATTATAATCTTTTTTTAATGCACTAACGCGTGCTAAGTTCAATTTAGGACTGTACGTAATACAGAGAGTATTGTAAAGAGGTTCGAAATTTCACTGATGCCGGTAAGTCGCCCATTAGCTCAGTTGGGAGAGCGCTGGCACGGATAGCCAGAGGTTGCGGGTTCGAATCCCGGCATGGGTGGAATTTTTAGCCTCTAAATAGGTTTTTAAGTATGATTATTATTATTATTATTATTATTATTATTATTTATTCATTTTAATTGCATAACATTACAGTGAAAACCTTTGCGTTAAGCAATTCATACATACAAAGTATAAACAGGTATTTTAAACAATTCGCTAGTTACAACATCAATGAGAACTGAAAAACATAAAATTTTGAACTGTATAGGTACAAGAAAAGAACAATATTACATATTATATAGTCATTTTGATTTTTGACTTCTTGGTTGATTCGACTTTCTGTACTAATCAGTGACCGGAGCCCTTTTGTGAGCCGCGTGAAAAGTGGTCAGGGTTGGCGCTAAACGACTTTTTTGATTTATCGCGCACATTTGTTAGTCTTGATGTAGATAGATATCAGGAATATGTGCGAGTGGTTTTTTGGCAACCCTTATTTTTTCGGCGGAAGAAAAATTAAGGTTGATGATGTGTGGGCGGTGTTTTTTTTTATTACACTTCGAGTGTCCAATGGCTTTTAGGTTTTTATGTAATGGGCAGTTAGGGATTTCCTGGTTGTAATAGGTACTTTAAGACGTCATTGTAGAACTTATGTGCTGAAACGCTCGTGGCCTAGGCGAACCGAGGGATTGGAATCAATCACTTGGTTAAGCAACAACAGGCGCGGTCAGGTACAGGATGGGTGAGCGTCCCGTGACTACCGCTAGAGGCATTTTTCCGAGCGCTCCCGTGCTTCGCAAGGCACGTTAAGCCGTTGGTGCCGGCTGTCATATAATGGCAGTCGTTAAGCCATGTCAGAAGCCTTATTGGCGGCTTGATAACATCTGACAGTAAGGCCCGCCACTGTCTTACAATCCTCCACCAACCCGGACTTGGCCCCCGTGGTGGAGTATGGCCTAACCTTCCTGCGATGCAGGAAGAGACCCGTGCCCCAGCAGTGGGGACATACAAGGGTTGATAACGATAACGTAGAACTTATGACATAGGAAAAGAAGAGATTGGTAGAGAAAACTTCATTGTATATCTTCTCCATAATATAAAAATGGATCGCTGAATGTGTTGGTAAGCGCAAATCTCGATAGCAGCTGAACCGATTTCGCTAATAATTTTTTAAGAATATTCTTTGAAGTATGGTCCGAGGATGGTTCTTACGGAGAGAAAAATAAAAACAAAATTAAAGAATCGACTATTAGGCGGTACGAAGTTCACTAGGTCAGCTAGATTTATGGATATATTACACAGATCTCTTTAGCCCTATACTAAGTACAACTAAATGACTTGTGTCTTCTTCAGGCTATATTAGTCCACTGCTGGACATAGCCCTCCCCTAATGAGCGCCATAGCGCAAGGTTGTGCCATCATTGGGGGGTAGTGCGCATAATCCCCAAGCTGGGCATGCGGTTTAGGGATCACAGTTTGGTGGGATTGTAGTGCAGGGGGCGCTGCTGCCCACCCCCCGGTTTGTGGCCCTTAGTCGACTTTTACGACACCCGTGGGAAGAATTTGGGTTGGTGCTATTCTCTAGACCGACACCACACAGCACAATGACTCGTGTTATAGGTGCTAACTCAACGATAGATTTAATACAATAATTACATAGATAACATCCAAGTCCCGAGACAAACTAGGAAAGTTAGTTTTCTAGTTTGACCCGGCCGGAGATCGAACCCGAGGACTTCGGTTTTACAGTCAGCGGCCACACCGCTGCGCCACCGAGGCCGTCGTAATGAAAATTACATAGATATATCTTAACCTAATAGTATGGCGTTATTGGCGAAAGAGTCTCGAGACTGAAATGGGAATAGACGGGACACTTTGCGAGGCGGGAAGACGGCAGATGGACCAGAGCAATCACAGAGTGACGCCGAGAACAGGAAGAAGGCCAGTGGGCAGACCGGCACAGCGATATATAATTTAGAGCTGATTTTTCAATAGTCAGATAACATTTATCTGAGAAATAAAAATGGCGGTTTGACAGCTTATGTATGAAAATTATGTCAAACCGCCATTTTTATTCCTCAGATAAAAGTTATCTGACTATTGAAAAAATCAGCCCTTAGTGCATTAAAAAAATAATATATTATTATTATTATTTTATTTATTTAAATTGTAGAACATTACAGTACATATGACTATTTCGTTTTACAATTAGCGACTATTTTACTAATAATTTAGACATAAAATACACATAACATACAATAAAAATTAAAATCCAATACAGTTTACACATAATTTAGACCATCCTTTCATTCGTCTCGTTCACAGTATTTCAGACATTCTTCAGCTACATTCATCATCTTATCAGCAAACAGATCACACCCTGGTGCTGACGATAGAAGGGAATTAATCGAGGAGAGTGCGCGCATGAGCGGAGACTGACTGCGGGCGACCGTACGCATAATCGTAAGACTACCAAATAAACACAAAAAAATATAAATATCTGTGAAGCCGATTTTTATTTATTACATTAAGGCGCTACGCGGTGCTAACTAACCACCAATGAAATAAAAATAATATTATGTTTTTTTAAAAACCTATTTAGAGGCTAAAAATTTCACCCATGCCGGGATTCGAACCCGCAACCTCTGGCTATCCGTACCAGCGCTCTACCAATTGAGCCAATGGGCGACTCACGGCATCAGTGAAATTTCGAACCTCTTTACAATATTCTCTGTATTACGTACAGGCAGCGACATCTGACTTAAGCAAATTGCATTACTTACAGCCCCGACTACCTACTTTGCAGTTAGGTTTAACATCGGAACGATATCACTGTACCCACATGATTACACTATTTTTATTTTTAATGCACTAACCCGTGCTAAGGAACAAATTTAAAAACCTATTTAGAGGCTAAAAATTTCACCCATGCCGGGATTCGAACCCGCAACCTCTGGCTATCCGTACCAGCGCTCTACCAATTGAGCCAATGGGCGACTCACGGCATCAGTGAAATTTCGAACCTCTTTACAATATTCTCTGTATTACGTACAGGCAGCGACATCTGACTTAAGCAAATTGCATTACTTACAGCCCCGACTACCTACTTTGCAGTTAGGTTTAACATCGGAACGATATCACTGTACCCACATGATTACACTATTTTTATTTTTAATGCACTAACCCGTGCTAAGGAACAAATTTAAAAACCTATTTAGAGGCTAAAAATTTCACCCATGCCGGGATTCGAACCCGCAACCTCTGGCTATCCGTACCAGCGCTCTACCAATTGAGCCAATGGGCGACTCACGGCATCAGTGAAATTTCGAACCTCTTTACAATATTCTCTGTATTACGTACAGGCAGCGACATCTGACTTAAGCAAATTGCATTACTTACAGCCCCGACTACCTACTTTGCAGTTAGGTTTAACATCGGAACGATATCACTGCGGGTTCGAATCCCGGCATGGGTGAAATTTTTAGCCTCTAAATAGGTTTTTAAATTTGTTCCTTAGCACGGGTTAGTGCATTAAAAATAAAAATAGTGTAATCATGTGGGTACAGTGATATCGTTCCGATGTTAAACCTAACTGCAAAGTAGGTAGTCGGGGCTGTAAGTAATGCAATTTGCTTAAGTCAGATGTCGCTGCCTGTACGTAATACAGAGAATATTGTAAAGAGGTTCGAAATTTCACTGATGCCGTGAGTCGCCCATTGGCTCAATTGGTAGAGCGCTGGTACGGATAGCCAGAGGTTGCGGGTTCGAATCCCGGCATGGGTGAAATTTTTAGCCTCTAAATAGGTTTTTAAATTTGTTCCTTAGCACGGGTTAGTGCATTAAAAATAAAAATAGTGTAATCATGTGGGTACAGTGATATCGTTCCGATGTTAAACCTAACTGCAAAGTAGGTAGTCGGGGCTGTAAGTAATGCAATTTGCTTAAGTCAGATGTCGCTGCCTGTACGTAATACAGAGAATATTGTAAAGAGGTTCGAAATTTCACTGATGCCGTGAGTCGCCCATTGGCTCAATTGGTAGAGCGCTGGTACGGATAGCCAGAGGTTGCGGGTTCGAATCCCGGCATGGGTGAAATTTTTAGCCTCTAAATAGGTTTTTAAATTTGTTCCTTAGCACGGGTTAGTGCATTAAAAATAAAAATAGTGTAATCATGTGGGTACAGTGATATCGTTCCGATGTTAAACCTAACTGCAAAGTAGGTAGTCGGGGCTGTAAGTAATGCAATTTGCTTAAGTCAGATGTCGCTGCCTGTACGTAATACAGAGAATATTGTAAAGAGGTTCGAAATTTCACTGATGCCGTGAGTCGCCCATTGGCTCAATTGGTAGAGCGCTGGTACGGATAGCCAGAGGTTGCGGGTTCGAATCCCGGCATGGGTGAAATTTTTAGCCTCTAAATAGGTTTTTAAATTTGTTCCTTAGCACGGGTTAGTGCATTAAAAATAAAAATAGTGTAATAATGTTTTTTGTTCGAAAAGTGACCATGAGAAACCTTAACAACTGTGTCAACTAAATTAATTATAGAGAACATTTTCAAAAGTGACCGCCGTTTTACAAATTGTCATTAACCTACTTAAGTTCTATGTAATTTTTAAAAACCTATTTAGAGGCTAAAAATTCCGACCATGCCGGGATTCGAACCCGCGACCTCTTGCTATCCGTGCCAGCGATATTCCAACTGAGCTAATGGGCGACTCACCGACATCAGTAAAATTTCGAACCTCTACATTATTACTCTCTGTATTACGTACTAAATAGGTTTTTAACATTGTCCTTAGCACGGGTAATAAAAATTATTTTCTTTGAACTAAGAATTTTGCAAGTACTACACATTATTGATTGTGATTATAGGCTCTGCGAATCATAGTAAAACCTGGTGCGCTATCGATAAAAAAGACAATATTCTCTGTATAACGTTCTATGTCATTGTTTCTGAAAAAGATTCTGTTTAGCGGCGCATTATTTTGTATGTCGGCACTTTTGGTTTGCTAGTGTGCGCGACAGTAAGTCGCTGCCCCGCCTTCCGCGCTCGTGGTGCTAGCCTCGATATCAACCAACCCTTGTATGTCCCCACTGCCGGGGTTCACGGGTCTCTTCCTGTATCGCAGGAAGGTTAGGCCTTACTCCACCATGGGAGCCAAGTCTAGATTAGTGGAGGATTGTAACACAGTGGCGGGCCTTACTGGCAGAAGTTATCGAGCCGTCCATCAGGCCTCTGATATGGCTTAACGACTGTCATTACATGACAACAGGCACCAACGGCTTAACGTACCTTGCGAAGCACAGAAACGCTCGGAAAAATGCCAATAGCGGTAGTCACGGGACGGTTACCCATCCTGCACCTGACCGCGCCTGTTGTTGCTTAACTCAAGTGATTGATTCCAAACACTCGGTTCGACTAGGCCACGAGCCACGGCCGTGGTGCTAGCCTAATAGGCCCAACTTTCTAATTAGGAATATACTAGCTGTGCCCCGCGGTTTTACTCGCGGTTTATTGATATCAACCCTTGTATGTCCCCACTGCTGGGGTACCGGTCTCTTCCTGCATCGCAGGAAAGTTAGGCCATACTCCACCACGGGGGCCAAGTCCGGGTTGGTGGAGTAATGTAAGACAGTGGCAGGCCTTACTGTCAGAAGTTATAAAGCCGCCCATGAGGCCTCTGACATAACTGCCATTATATGAACGACTGCCATTATATGATAACTGGCACCAACGGCTTAACGTGCCTTGCGAAGCGCGGTTTATTAGGGAAAATAAATTGTGTGTATTAACAGTAAAAGATTTTCCTCACAGCAAAACATAGCCTATGTATTTATCCAGTGTGTCAGCTAACTCGATACCAAATTTTATTAAAATCGCTTCTGCCGTTTAGACGTGAAGAAGTAACAAACATACACACTCACAAACTTTCGCGTTTAAAATATTAATGTGATTCACTTTTGCTGCTTTTATCCAGTGGTTTTATTCATTAACAAGCCCACTTCTAAACTGTAATGTGGAGTAGGTATTTTATTAAATGTCATTTCGTAAGCCGGCAGTATCGCCTAAACTTTCTGCTATATAGGAAGAGACGCGTGCCCCAGTGGGGTCATACAAGAGTTGATTTCATGAGCCGGCGGAAAGTGTGGCGACTATTTCTTACCATACGATATCTTATGATATCAACCCTCGTATGTCCCTGCTATGAAGCCATTACTTTATTTACAAAACACGAATCCTCTAAAACACTCCTCAGATGCAGTGTATTTAATCTGTGGGTACGTCCTTCCATTAACTAAGACGGTAAGTTTATAAAAACTTTGTTCAACTGCACTTAAGCTTACGCCTTTCACTTACGCTTTACAAAGTACGTAAATTACCAACAATTAAGTCGCAAACTAAGGCAGACACTAACAATTAATTAACTGGTTCACACACGAACATCCCCATGCAATAATTAAAGCAAACACTTAACCCCACCTTTCGAAGTCAGGCAATAATGAAAATTTATTATTTCCTTGCCCAGCCCTGTGTGGAAGGTGCATACTACATATTGTGCAGTCTACCTTTATATTTTTGCTGCAAAGTCGTCCGTAACGCAACCGAGTAGAGTGCACGCGTGCCAAGTTGATATGCTGTCGACTGTACAGGTGAACATCTACAAATAGTGAAACGTAAACTTGAAGTAATTCATAGTTTCTGTCGCGCGTTGTGGGTGCAAATGGCAACCAAAGTAAAATTAGGGGAAGCATACGATCCTAAGTGCTTAGTGCGAGTTTGACAGATCCAATCGAATAACTTTACTACCGCGTTAATCGAGCATTGAGTAGTGAGTATGAGTAAGTTAACCGTTCGAACTGGCAAAACGCTGTCACAATACAACTCGCACTCACGTTTATTCGTGTTTTGGCTGGTAAACGTGTTCACTTCTCAACGTAAACCAGAACAACTCGCACTCAGCAATGTTAATTTCCATACTTGTCGCTAGGTGGCGCTTCCTCGATGCCATAGAAATATTACCAGCCAAAACACGAATTAATGCGAGTGCGAGTTGTACTGTGACAGCGTTTTGCCACTTCGAACGGTTAACTTACTCATACTCACTACTCAATGCTCGATTAACGCGGTAGTAAAGTTATTCGATTGGATGTCAAACTCGCACTAAGCACTCAGGTGATTGTCAAGTTCTATTGGTGGATGAGTAGCTCGTAAATACGTCTTATATTCGAATGTAAAAGATGCATAACATTAAGCTCAATCCAGTCTTGTTGTTGAAATGCGAAACAGTCTTTCAGACAATCATTATTTCTTCAGTATTTCTTTTTACAAAGCCAACAGTGCTTTGATGTCACTGCAGGGCCCCTGAGGTGATCCCACCTTGCAGTCCGTTGCTTTTCTACGTTCTCACAAGGACCGGTCACGAATGCGGATCCCATTTTAGTTAGTCCCATTTAGTAAAGCTACGCGAAAATGCTCAACCCTAAACTACCAGAAGGTGTTGCCAGCCTACGCGGCCGTGTGTCGTGTCAATCCCACATTAATACTAACTACCGACCATTTCCCCGGGCCTACACGCCACGGCATTAGATATGGAAAAACATAGCGTTTATGCAGCCACGGAAAAACTATGAATAGGTTGTTGGAATTATTAGCTAGAGTTTTTTTCACGGCGAACAGTGTTGCAACAGAAGTGTTTCCTAATTAAGAAAGGAAGTTAGGAGTATTTTTTTTAATTTCTTACGTAGACTCTTTTGTGTCACATTGTCGTCAATGTCCTCCCTTCCTCCTTTGCAACCTTTTCTGGTTCTGGAACACCATCCCGGCAAAACGGCATTGAGAGCGTCCCACCATGTTTGCTATGTCTACCGGGTCGTCAGTGTCAATTTTATGGAACCCAGTTGTATGCCTTGCGAAGCACTCGTGGCTAATCGAAACCGAGTAATTAGAATCCATCTCTTGGCTTAATTAAAAATAAGCTCGGTCAGCTGCTGGACGGTTGACCATCCTGTGACCACCGCTGACTTTTTTCCGAGCGCTTCCGTTCTTCACAAGGCACGCTAAGCCGTTGGTGCCGGCTGTCACATGATGACACTCGTAAAGCCATGTCAGAGTCCTTATGGACGGCGTGGCCGATAACTTCTGACAGTAAGGCCCGCCAGTGTCTTACAATCTTCCAGCAACCCGGGCTTGGCACCCTTGGTGGAGTATGGCCTAACCTTCCTGTGATGCAGAAAGAGACCCGTGCCCGTACAAAATGTTGATATCAGTTGGAAGCAGTTTTAGTTCAGATATCCGAGCTTATGCGGCAGACATTGCCAGTCAAATTGCACTTTAAATTAGTGGTCACTACTCCAACATTTACAATCTTACGGATGACAAAAGTTGACAAAATTAAAGTAAATAGTATTTCTTAATGACTCAGGATGCTCATATATCTAATAATAACTTTTGCCCGCGACTCCGTCCGCGTGTACTTTAGAGATTCAAGGAATAAAATTTTGCAACCCCGTTCACTCACTTAAGGGTTAAATTAAAAAAACGGCGAAACACGTGTTTAATCAATTGTGTTGAAGAGTATTTATTTTATGTTTCAAGAAAATTTGCTATTCTTTATACCTCCCGTACAAATTTTTGGCAACACTTTTCGGCCATTTCCGCCCCTGGTCTTATTCCTTGCCAACATTATATATAGACCCTCTGTGCAAAATTTCAGCTTCCTAGGTCCAAAGGCTTGGGCTGGGGGTTGATGAGTGAGTCAGTTACTCAGTCAGGAGTTTGAATTTTATTTATATAGATATAAAAATCTCGGGTCACAGTATTAGTTTTCGAAACGGCAACACCAATTTTTCTGACTTTTTTGTGTGTATTTAGTAGATCTGAGAGTAAGTCGGGACGTAGGCTTGTTAATATGGCAAAACATCGTTTGCGGGGCAGCTAGTATTTATATATTAAACGGGGTTAATTGGGTCTAACCTCGGGAATTAAGATAATTACACGTTACCTAATAAATAATCGCATTTAGACCCGTGGAATATATAACTATTTCTAAGTAAATCGTTTTAAATGTATTCAAATTAACTACTTTGGTGAGTTTCGGTTCGAACCGGGTTCATATTGATGGTATTGTATATTTTAAAAACCTATTTAGAGGCTTAAAATTCCACCCATGCCGGGATTCGAACCCGCGACCTCTGGCTATCCGTGCCAGCGCTCTTTCCAACTGAGCTAATGGGTGACTCACCGGCATCAGTGAAATTTCGAACCTCTTTACATTATTATCTGTATTACGTACAGGCAGCTGTATTGTACACATTAAAAAGTGCAAATATTTTACATCTTGTAAGGAGGATCGGAGTAGTATGTAAGTGTACACATGTGTGTGTATGTGTGTGTGTGTGTTTGGGTACGTACGCCTCGCTGAACGTGCCGGGGTAGGAAAAATATACCTACTAAAAAAAATCTTCACGTACCTACATATCTGAGTGCTAAGTGCGAGTTTGACAGATCCAATCGAATAACTTTACTACCGCGTTAATCGAGCATTGAGTAGTGAGTATGAGTAAATTAACCGTTCGAACTGGCAAAACGCTGTCACAGTACAACTCGCACTCGCGTTTATTCGTGTTTTGGCTGGTAAACGTGTTCACTTCTCAACGTAAACCATTACAACTCGCACTCAGCAATTTTAATTTCCATACTTGTCGCTAGGTGGCGCTTCCTCGATGCCATAGAAATATGAGTTTACGTTAACGCGATCGAGTAGTTAAAAAACTCGCACTAAGCACTCTGTTTCGGTAGTCAAGCATGCTAACCGCTAGTCCATCGAGGCACTAACAGTCTAAGTAAATCGGTCTAAATGTATCCAAATTGGCGATTTTAAGAATTTAGATACACTTAAGTATTCAGATTTTTTTCTGCACGTTTCGAGTTCATATTAATCGTATACAACTAATCAGGTACTGGTTGTATATTTTAACAAGCGCAAAATGACCAACTTAACTAAAAATAACATATGAAAAAAAAATCTTCACCTACCTATCTGGAACTCAGGTGTGTTTGTATGGTTCTTCCGTCACAATAGTCTAACTCATTACTGAGGTATTTTTCAAAGCGTGTAAAGGTAATTGGCGATTTTATTGGTCTGTGAAAGTTTTTAGTAGTATTTGATGGGCATTTAAAGCTCCATTTCGCTAACTGTCTAACAATACGCACCCTCAACGTGCTACTTCGCAAGCTGACAGTTTCTTTACCATTACACGCTCTTTTTATGACTTATTTAGGACCTCCTGCTGTATAACTTGATTTTAGGGCCCTGAACTTTCATAGTACCATAATTAATTTACTATGACAGTACGAAGTACAGTCACACAATACATAACCTTACGCCTGAATTGCAGAGGAGTAGGGAGAGACCAGGGACTGATCTGGCCACGATCCTGACCACAAATCATAAAATTCTGACCTTTGCTTAATCAACGTTCATAAGTCGTTCCATTCTCACACACCCGTTCCCGTCACAGTTTATCTTCCCCTTTGCTAGTGCATTCCCTATTTGGGCGACGTATGTCCGCCTGGGACGCCCTTTACCGGCCCTTCCACTCACATTCGCAATATATATTACACGCAATATATAGACGATTCTTCCTTCCTCAGGCTATACTAGTCCACTGCTGGACATAGCCCTCCCCTAATGAGCGCAAGGTTGTGCCATTGTTAGGGGGTAGTGCCCATAATCCCCACGCTGGGCATGCGGGTTGGGGATCGCAGTTTGGTAGAATTGTACTGCAGGGGGCGCTGCTGCCCACCCCCCGGTTTGTGTCCCTTAGTCGCCTTTTACGACACCCGCGGGAAGAATTTGCGTTGGTGCTATTCTCTAGGCCGACACCAAACAGCTATATAGACGATTAACTGATAGGTAAATAAGTTAATGGCAATATAGACTTTTCTTGACATTTTCATTCCCTGATTTCTGGAATTTCACGCCATTTTGATGGCGTGAAATAACTCATTATTCAATTCAATTTATTTCAACGTAAATAACTTACATTCTATTTGCTGAATGTCAATGTACAATGTAAAATGTAAGCCGCCGCCTTCGGGCCGTATTGTAGTGGAGAAAAAGGCAGCGGAAAAAAAAACATCTTTTCTCAAGTTTGTTTGTTATTTGTTTGCTACACTTTTTTGCACCATAAAACTTTAATGACTTACAATGTGATAACAATTACGTACATAGGCGGACTTATTTCAACAGAAATTTCTTCCAGCCAGCCTAAAAATTTGAAGTCATCTTAAACCTAATATACTCGTACCAATGGCCACCTATATCTACGTATGATAAGATTCCATGATATACGAGTACATTTTCTTGTTCCTTTGTCAGCCATTTCCTCCGTGGCACACCACAAGCCTCAGCTGAAGTAGAGAACTGCATTGAACGGACTGTATGGACGACGATAAGCGGACGATAATATCTTCAAACAAGCGTGCGTTCCAGCCACGTTATTTCCCACACGGGTTATGTCGCTGGGCATGTGGAAATGTGGGCAGATTTTAACTTGCCTATTTTTTATGTAGTCTGTAAATATCTCTCTGCTGGACCCAGGCCTTCTCCCAGTGAGAGAGATAGAGAGAGAGTAGAGGCTAAATTGCCACGCGTGCTCAATTGCAAGAGCTAAGGTATTTGAACAACAACATTTACATACAAGCACTTACTTTGCTTCTGGCCCCACACTAGGATACCCTGTGTCGTGGGAACCAGAAACAACGACATCACAAACATGTAAACATCCAACACCTGGGTTTTTTTTGCTCCCAGCCGGGATTCGAACCCGGGACCTCTTGCATAGGCAGACGCGCTACCGCTACGCCACAGACATTCCTCCTCAGACTTCCTCACGATGTTTTCCCCAATCGTTAACGGGTGAGCGGCAGTAGCCTAGAGGGTGCTAGCAGCTAGGTCATTAGAAAGAATAATTTTTTGTTAAGGCTGGTAAGGTGATACTCCAACGACTAATAAATTTCGATGATGATGCGAAGGTGATCTGTCAGGATCGTGGCAAGAGGCAGTCTCTGGTCTCTGCCTACCCCTCTGGGATTCAGTCGTGAGGTTATGTTATGATATAAAACAGTACAATTATATTTTATTATGGAATTCATTAATATAGGTTTGTTTCTATTAAATCAATCACATACTTTTTTTGCCTCTAGCTTTTCCACTAGCTGACCCAGCGCACTACGTACCGCCTAACAGTCGATTCTTTATTATTTTATATTTTTGTCTCCGTAAGAACCATCCTCGTACTTCAAGGAATATTCTAAAAAAAAAATTAGCAAAATCGGTTCAGCTGCTCTCGAGATTTGCGCTTACCAACACATTCAGCCATTCATTTTTATATTATAGATGGAATTCATTGATATAGGTTTGTTTGTATTAAATCAATCCCATACTTTTTTTGCCTCTAGCTTTTCCATTCAACGTGTTTTTGCTGGAAGAAAAACCTATTCGTCTCTGTAATTTTTTTTAATGCAATACAATATTTTCATTCATTCATACAATACATTACAACCAAGGATGTTTTAACCACTTACAACTAATACAATATCGTTATGTTACTAGAGGCATCATAGAAGTCCTTGCCTACACAGTTGGAAGCGGTACAGTTGACAGCACGTCAACACACACTTTCCTTGGCTAGGCGCCTTTCAATTTAATGTTAATCAGACATCGACTGTTGTAGAGGTATGTACAATAAGCAGCTGTAAAAACCAAAACAGCGTGAAGTAATAAAATGTAAAAAAAAACATTCAAAGAATAAAACGTATCACTCCAGCAATTAATATTCAAAGCGCATTGTTGTAGAGCCTAACTTCTCACAACAAAACAGGGCACCTAGACAGTTGTGCACCGGCCCCATCTTGTCGCAACGACGGCAGCATGCCTGCCAGTGTTAGTGCCGAGAAGTAAGCTTCGTATCTGTGTGTGAACACCGTTTTATGAACGTACATGAACATTGCACACATAAAAATAATCCTGAAAACACTAAATTTACGAACTAAAAACGTGCACATAGCGAGCTCATTCCATTAGAAATCACTGCATCATTATCGTATTGCCTCTAAGGTAGATATAAAGTAAGTTTTCTTTGAAATAAATTACATTTAATATAAATTATATTTAATATTTGGTTTCAATTTAATACAATATAGACTTTAAAACGATGAAAAAAATTTAGCTTAGGCCTCTAGAGATTATTTGATCACTAGGCTTCGTAAATTATAAAGCCTGCGCTTATAAAAAAAATACAATAATAGTAATTTTAATTAATTTGGTTTTATAAGCGCCACGTGAGCGACAAAATATTTCTTGTCATCACTGTCCTCGTAAAAGCACATTTCTTGACAAAATGCTTATAGTAGCATTCCGTGATACCGGTGTAAGAAACAACAAATATTAGCTCAGTTCGCGTAACTGAGACAAAACAAGACGAAGTCCGTGGTGCGACCGACGCAAACAAGGACGGTATTCTCTTAAAGTCTTCTTCTTCTTCAGGCTTTATTAGTCCACTGCTGGACATAGCCCTCCTCTCATGAGCGCAAGGTTGTGCTATCATTGGGGGGTAATGCTTAAAGTCTATATTCACGAAATTTTACTTTTTGAGCTGGTCTATTTATCCACTTAAGTTTAAGTTTTATAATAAGAACGGCAAAGTTGTGGAACACGTTGCCGTTGTCTGTATTTCCGGAGACATAAAACCTGCGTGTCTTTTAAACTAGAGTCAATCGGCATTTAACAGGTAAGCACGTAACATCGTAGACCCTGTCTTCGCCTACCATCAGGCCTGACTGGGGTTAAGTATCAGCCTATATAACTTAAAAAAAAACAGAGCAGCATCTAACCGAGGGGAAGGGCAAGACATCGCGAGGCATGCAACATCAGCCTACAATAGAGCCTCACAACGACCACGACCATTCTGTCAAGAGCGCACCTACCGACCAGTAGAAGCTTAAGTACGGCTAGTCAATTTGTGTCGTTTTCTCTAAATCTGAATATAAAATCAAGAAAATCTTAAAAATGGGTAACATAATTTAAAATTTTGAAAATGATACACCGTATTAAAGAAATATCAAAAAAATGGTGTAAATAGGTAAGTTACAAGGTAGGTCAGGTGACTATTTGTTATTCATTAAATTAAAATGCTTACAATATACGTGTGAGGTACTAAATTACGTTAAATTCAGCTTTAGCCTATGTGGAAACATTTTTTTAAATATATCTTACACAAAAAAATTAAGACAGCTGTTCATATTAATTAAAATGATGAACGACCTAGGATGAACAAATAACCTTTAAACAATATTGCATGACATATTTTCACAATTTCTATCAACGATTAGCTTACATTTAGATCAAAGCTTAATGAAACTCAATTTATAAACCTTAATCGGAATAAACTTATGAAGTAAATGACAACTCTTTTTTCAAATCTAATAGCCAGCAGTTTGCACTATTCGCGAACTGGTCACGCCAAGAGGTCAGTTCGATCTGTAAGTGACAACTTGAGAAGAAATCCCTTGTATGTGCACACCACGACTGAGTTGAAATGCGGCGAGAGAATGCTCCCGTCTCGCGACACTTTCGCAGTAAAACTTGCGCAAACAACGTTATTTGCGGACGAGATGAAAATATAACACCATCTAATTTTATTTTAGTTTTTAAGGGGCTTGTTGTACAACAAGGAATTGATAGTTCTATCGCTGTGTAACTATTCCGTGCAGATATTTGTGTTGACAGAGCTCTACGCACTACAATGCAAAATGCACTGGCTGGTGCATTTATTTATATGGTTTGTGTCACACCTCGATATCAAACCTTGTGTGTCTACACTGCTGGGGCATCTCGTCCTGCATCGCAGGAAGGTTAGGCCATACTCCACCACGGGGGCCAAGTCCGGGTTGGTGGAGGATTGTAAGACAGTAGCGGGCTTTACCGTCAGAATTTATCAAGCCACCTTTAAGGTCTCTAACATGGCGCAGCGACTGCCATTACATAACAGCCGGCACGAACGCCTTAAGGCGATTAGATCCCTCAATTCCCGTCAAATGGGCATTTTGTAAAGCGGACTGCTCATTCACGGCTGGCCAGATTTATTTCAAAAAAATATATGTGAAGCATCAGTTCAAGGACTACATTTTGAGCATTTGTTGTTTCTTTATGTCTTTGATTTGTATATTAAAAAAAATAACTACGGGACATCGATTTTTTACTTCAATTCAAGACTGCTCCTAAACGGTTATGATATATGGAAATATTTTTACACTGATAGATTAAGAATCCTTTATTCTTTAAATTATGCATTGCTTTTGTAAATTGAAGAACATTTTCATTTAAAAGATATCGAAATTATTGAATTCCGAAAGTTACTTGCATAGGGTGACCTGCGCGGGCGCGGGCGGCAGTCGTCCGCTAGCATTCAGACGGGGAGGCTGTGTCACTCGTTGTCTAGCTCGTTGCAATATTTTGACATGCCGTCAAACGTGTATTCTCGCGTATGTGTGCGTTGAGACACTATATTTTGGTATATGTGTGTTTAGAGCGTACACAGTGCAGGCAGTCAGACGATACGATACAATTTGTGTTTGAAGTGTTTCGCGCGTGGACGCTATTATTGTTGCTCAAATTATTAGTGAAAATAATTAACTTTATAAGTGATGATTTAAAGTGTATATGGGTAGTATTTTATTATTTCGCCCTCAAAGACTTTTGATAACATATATTGTTAAGTACGTAGGTATATGGATCAAAATGCCTCCAAGAAATAAAATAAAGAAAACAGCGGCTAAGAAAGCCTTGAAAATGCATGCAGTATTGTAAGTACCTATCTAACTTGTCGTCACCTATTCTCTATAAATTAAAAAACACTATACTCAATGTGTTGGTTAAAATCTAAATATTAATAGTAATGATAATTATTTCCGCATTATTTCAGACGAGCTAGAAAGAAAGCATCAGCAACGGAAGACAAAAACAGTGATTGCAATATATCTTCACAAACAATACTTGAAGACTCGATACAGGTAGTTATAAAATAAACCGTGCTTGGGCCCCGAATATAGGTACCTACACAGTGAGGCTGGACTCGGCTGGAGACAATCAGCTGTGCTTGTGGTGCGAGTTATATCCGATTGGTCACACATAAATAAACCACTACCGGTTCGTACTTGCTCAAAGTAATAATTTTTTTAAATCAATCACAGTTTCGTTTTCATTTTTTTATGAACGAAGGACGAATCGGTGATCGTAGTATGAACAAAATTTGTTTAGACGGATCGGATGAACGATGAACCGGAAATAACTCTGAGGAGTGCCCGATTGGTCACTGTCCCGACTTGCCATCTATAAATAAACTATGCCCAATTGGTCATCAATGCCAAATTCTGAATAAAGTCAACAAAAGCAGCATTACTATTTTTAATTGATACATTTTAGATAGTAAATCAAAAGCGGTGACCAATCGATCAATGACAAATAAACAAAATATATTTATTGTTAAATAGTGACCAATCAGTAATCGTTATATGACTTTATAATTTAGTGAGAAGTTAGGACAGTGTACGATTAAACGTCGGCAACAACGTCTAGTTTGCATTTAAAATGACAAGCTTGATGTGCTGTCCACTACTGTATCTAGCTGCAAATTTATGGAACCTGAATAAGTTCGTGGTCTCCACTCGAGAACCTTCCTACCTCATCGGCCATCGGCTCTTCGGCAGATGTGACCAGCCCACTGCCACTTCAGCTTACTTATTTTATAGGCTATGTCGATCACCTCATTTCTGATATGGTCCATCAGAGAGACACCGAGCATAGCCCGTTCCATTGCTCTGTATAGTATGCATTTAGTATTCAGTAATTACTTAATTATTTGTTACATTATTGAGATAACTAAAAGGTGACGTAATGCAACGTACGTGGTATACATTGAAACCTTTTTTTTTTAATTTTCAGGTAGAAACACCTTCATACCTAAACCAGTCTCCAAAATCATTGAGCGTCTCAGAAACACACGGCAAAATTCTGTAATAAAATAACCACTTCGTATAATTTTCCACTTTTTATTGTGAACTTGTTGTAACGTACTTCCAATTTACAAACAACGATACTTCGGTACACATCCGGACATAACGACGGTGTCAGCGAGAATGCCCTTTCCAACCAAGCGTTAGCCTTTTTATACTAGATAGTGTTGCCAGTGTTTGGATTCAAAAACGGTAGAATTGTTAAAACGTGGCTACGATATATTTAAAATTATTTACCTTGACTGGATTTTTTTAAAATACCTAACACTCGTCCATCCTGAAATCGTGTATGCCCCCATACACGTTCCAAGTGAAACTACCTAACACTCGGTTGGATAGAGTAGGCTTTACTTAATTAAAAAATATATATATATATTATTACTAGTAGGTATACAAAATCAATCAATAGGCACCAAATGTTTATCACATTTTTTTTTTTTGGGCAAACCAATCACTTCTTGCCCTCAATGACGTACCAACATGAGCAGGTAGGTCTTCCTTCGAAGCATTTCTAGGCAAACCAATCACTTCTTGCCAACGACATACCAGTATGAACCAATCACTTCTCGTAACAGGTGTAGTCATGCTTTGAAGTACATTGAGACATCAATAAGGCAAACCAATCTGTTCTTGCCAATTTATATACCACTATGAACCAATCACTTCTCATAGTAGTCATAATCATATTTCATAGAATATAATGAGAATGAGGCAAACCAATCACTTCTTGCCAACATTATGAGACACTTATTTTCGCTAATCTTATTCATATCTAATTTAAATCAAAGTTCTTTAAATCAAATTTCTTATTTATTCCTTTATTTTTCATCTATTAAATAACAATACAATCAAATCCATTTATTTCAACACCTGTCTACATCCATTTAGTTCAATCACTTAACCACGACATCATAGCGATACTGCAGAAATAATTTTATAACATTAGAACACAAATAATTACATATTTAATCAAGCTCATCATTTTCGCTACTATCAGATTGTTTATACAAATCTAAAGCTGCTACATGTACCCATGGCTTCATGCGACCTGCTGCAATGGTGGTTTTCCTTTTCTGTTTTATATTACTAAAACCCGGAATTGGAGAGACTTTATATCGATCATTTCCTAATGCTTTTGTAACCTTAAAAGGACCAATATATGATGGAAGAAGTTTTTTACTTTTTCCATCATTGTTGAAAGAAGTCTTAGTAATTTTCACCAAATCACCGACTCTATATAACTGTGCTGGTTTTCTTCCCCGATCATAATATTCTTTTTGCTTTATCTGTTCTGATTCAATTTTGTCTCTAACTTCCTTCCTAAGGCTCGCCAAATCAACCGACTTGTCGGTGCTTTGTGAAATCTCGTAAAATTTTGGATTCATCTCACAGCTCCCTAGATTACCAAACATGATTTCGGAAGGCATTTTCCCAGTTGTCTTCTGCACTGTATTATTCATGCCCCATTGGATTTTACCGACTTGATTATCCCAGTCCTTTTCATTCAGATCAAGATTTTGGGCCGTTAAAGAGTTTAGAATTGTTCGGTTGTACCGTTCAACTTGACCGTTTGATTGTGGGCTTGCAACCGCATTTAATATGTGTTTTATGCCTTTTTCAGTGCAGAACTTTTTAAAGGCATGAGACGTGAAACAGCTGCCTTGGTCGGTCACGAGACGTACGGGGTTTTTAAATGTGAAGAAAATGTCGTCTAATGCTTTAGTGACACACACAGTTTTAGTATTTCTCACCGGTTTGATGAAAACGAATTTAGAGAAAGCGTCCACAATAACTAACAAATAAGAATTACCTCGCTTCGATTTAACAAAAGGACCAAGATGGTCTGCATGCAGGGTATGAAAAGGGACTTCATTTTTGTCTATCGGGTGTAGTAATCCCTCCCGGCTAGTTGATTCATGTTTTGCATAAGCACATTGTATACATGCCGATACATATTTCTTCACGAATCGTTTCATTTTTGGGAACCAGTAATGCCTTTTCATGCGATCTAACGTCTTTTCCACCCCAAAATGACCGATATCATCATGATTCATTCTGCACACTTGCCACCTCGCACCCTTTGGTACAACCCAGCGAAGGTCAGTCCTAACCCCATTTGCGCAACGAAATAATTTGTTATCCTTTACCACATAGTTTTCTTTTATATGTTGCAAGTCTTTAGGATTTACGTTATTGGAAAGAATATCCTTTGTACGGCAGATTTCAGAATCTCCTAACTGTAAGGTATGAAGCCAATCTTCTTTGCTTATCAGCATCACCGAGGGAAACGATTCTGTACAAAAAGGTTCATCATCTTTAATGGGATTACGCGATAGAGCGTCAACATGACACATCTTGGTACCGGCTTTATATTCAATCGTACAGTTGAATTCTTGTAGAGCCAGCCACCACCGTGCAATTCGCGGAATAAGGTCACGTTTGAGAAAAGTAGAACGCAAAGCACTACAGTCTGTCAAGATTTTGAACTCCCTTCCTATCAAATACACTCTGAACTTTTTGAGCGAACAAATTACGGCCAGTGTTTCGAGTTCATAAGAATGAAAGTTTTTCTCCTCGGGCGAGGTTTGGCGACTAAAAAATGCAACGGGCCTAAACGTTTCACTTTCGTTTGATTTCTGCAATAATATTCCACCAACCCCATGTTTGCTGGCATCTGTATGTAGCTCCAGTTGCCCCTTGGGATCATATATTGCCAAAACAGGTCTTTCGACCAACCTTGCTTTCAGTATGTTGAAAGCTTCGTTTTGAGCATCGGTCCATTCCCAGCGAGAGTCTTTTTTAAGCAGCCTGGTAAGAGGATAAGCTATTTGAGCAAAATTGGAAATAAATTTCCGAAAGTAGCTAACCAAGCCCAAAAACTGACGCACGCGATGTACGTTATCTGGTTGAGGAAAACTCATCACACATTGAATTTTCTTTTCTCCTGGTTTTACCCCCTTGGCACTGATTTCATAGCCAAGGTAATCAATGTGGTCTTTAAGGAAGTCGCACTTTGACAAATTCAACGTAAGATGAGCTCTCTCAATCAAGGATAATATTTCCTCCAACCTCTGCATACACTCGGGTATGTCTCTTCCAAATATCAGAACATCGTCAATATAAGCGGTTGCCTTGCTAAATCTGGCTGAACCAAGAACGTGATTCATCATGCGCTGAAAAACAGCTGGCGCATTTGCCAGACCAAACGGCATCCTATTGAACTCAAACTGGCCGTCCGGTGTGACAAATGACGTCAGATGCTTGCTGTTCTCAGCGATGGGAACTTGATAGTAGCCCGATGCCAAGTCCAGAGTCACAAAGCATGCTTGACCCGACAATCGGGCGATCTCATCTTCTATGATTGGCATCGGGTACCGTTCTTTAATCGTTGCAGCGTTTAACATTCTGAAGTCTACGCACATTCTCAAGCCTCCTTCTTTTTTTTTTTACCAATATTATAGGGCTTGCATACGGAGATACGGATTCTCTAATTACGCCGGCCTCCATCATTTCATCGATCATGTCCCGCACTTTTTGACGCTCGTGGTGAGACAGACGGTAAGGGCGATAGACGATTGGACGTAGATTATTTAATTCTATATTCATTTCTGTTACGTCTGTGCAGCCGAGTTCTTTCAAATTAGATGCGAAGCAATGCTTATACCGGTTCAATAACTGCAACAGTTTCTGTCTATCGCCCTTTGGTACTGTGTCACCAATTTTGACTTGACTTTCTTCTATGATCTTATTATGCACTACTTCTGAAGTTCGAGTGGCAATTCGATTTACAAAATTAACCTTTTCTGCCCGGCACAGAACTACACCCTGTCTCAAAAGGCAAGGGTTAACGCATGGGGTCACCGTTATGTATACGATACCGCATACGACACTATATAATCCGCCGAATACTGAAAATTGTTGACCAGGCTTCCCTATTAACCTATCGTTCAAATAGATACTGCCAGAGAAGTTGTCGTCGGTGCGACCTTTTATTGAGGCAGGCCCAAACAACTCCACATCGTTGTTAACCCATACTTTAATACAATGTCTTTCTCCTGTCTCTACATTCGGGACTTCGCTGCCGATATCGATAAACTTTAGTTTGTAACCGTCCTTGTAAACAACTATGTGAGGCTGTTCAGTGAATGTCTGTCCTACAAGGAGAGGTTTGTCCAACAAATCATCATTGACAACTTGACAGCATAGAGTCGCTTTTACTCCATCAACTACTAATTCAATATTGATACTTCCCAATGACTTTACTAGTCCATTGCCGAAACCTTTCATAGTGGCCTGAACATGATCATGTGTCATTTGATGTTGCAAAACAAACATCTCCTTGATTAAGGTTACCTCACTTCCTAAATCAATGAAGGCTTCGATTGGCAAGCCATTTACTTTGGCAACTTTGAGGAATTTTGAGCTAGGATTTGAACTGGAAATGCACATTGTCTTCGGAACGTTTTCATTCCTGTTTTTGTTGTTCAATCTGCAATTTTCCGAATTATGTCCAACTTTGAAACACCGTTCACATTTCACAAGTGGTTTGGGACATTGTAGGTAAGGGTGACCTTTTTCTTTACAATTGAAACAGAAAACAACAGAAGCAAATTTTGATTCATTTTTAGGATTTTGATTGTTGGGCAAGTTAGATTGAATGGGCCAGGTTTTTTGTTTATTGTTGGTCCTATCACTGTAACTGGAGTCCTTGTTGCTCATCAAAAACTGTAACAGTTGTTCGGGACTTGTACATCTCAACGCTAATGCACTAGACTTCATAGTTTTATCGCTCAAACCATGGATAATGCAGTCAACTGCCCGCTTACCTGTTATGTCACATTGATTCACTAGCGCAAGTTTCTCATAGAAGTAAACCTCGATGGCTTCATTAAACCTACTCCTGCGTTTAAGCATATCTTCCAACGTTTGGCCAAAGTTTTGCTCGCAGGGAAAAGCATTTAGTAACTTCTCTTGCCATTCCGTCCAGGAAAACAGAATAGAATTTAAGCCTTCAAACCAAACCTTGGCCAAACCCTGTAATTTTTGCATAGCAAAGTGGGTGGTGGTCTTTTCATCCCAACCATAGACGGTAGCGCATTCATTGACCTTTTTGAGCCAAATGTCGACACGCTGATTTTTCGCAGAAGGGTCAAAATTAGGAAGGATGTTTTTATGATCAATATTCTTTTTTGAAGCGCTTTCCGTCGATGGCTGTGATTTTATAGAACTCGGTAGTTGTATCAGGTCCTTCGTTGAATAAGAAGGGCTACGATCCCTGGTGTCTTTGGGCTCCGATCTACATTGACTTTGATGGCGATGCTCTGCACTATCATTGGTCTTTGTAATTGAGTCATTACAGTAATTATCGCGATGCTCTTTACTACGCTCAACACGCCTGTATTCCCGATCTCGTTGCAATTGACGTTCTAAAAGATTCAAACGCTCACGCTCATTCTCTAGATCCCTCTCTCGCTCCCGGAGACTGCGGCTGTGCCCACGACTGTCTCGCCGGCTCCTGCTTCGGCTGCGATTGATCTGCAGACTGCGGCTGTGGCTACGACTGTGGCTGTGGCTACCCACACGTCTTCGATTTTGGTCTTGTTCCACCCTCTTGTTGGGGTGTCGGGAGACATCACGGCTTGGAGTCTCTAGTCGACGGCTCCCATCTCTATCCATTTCCAGCCACTCTTAAACAAAAACGTATCACATTAATGACGGAAACAACTTTGTTCCAAAGATAAGGGACCAAAATTATCTTCGTCGTAATTTCATTATCGAAGTGTTGCCTCGACCCAATGAATATCGAGGAAGAATCATTTTGAGACAAGCTTATTTGTAGGATATTTATTTTATCATATTTATTTTGTGATATTGTTCGCCAGCACATACATTATCAAAGAGTTGCCTTGACCAAATGCTTTACTAGCAAACAATAGCTCACAATACTTTTGACAGATTTCAACCGGAAAACCGCTACTACACTATCAGGGTGTGCCCTGACCAAATGTCGCATTGGAAAACCAGCCGAAACAAGTAATATATACTTAGATTGTTCTTATTGTTTTGAGGTAGTTTCCATTATCAAGGAGTTGCCTTGACCGAATGTTCCACTATCCAAACAACAACTTTAGAAGTTGATAGTTTCTCCCAGCTAACAGTTTCACGCTATCAGGGTGTGCCCTGACCGAACGCTTCAACAGCAGGTAGGAGCACCAATCATTAGCCATGAACCAATATCTATGATGGTAAGTACCATTTGGCAGTGGTTAACATTATCAAGGTGTCGCCCTGACCGAATGGTCCACCAGCCAAATGGAACCCGTACTCATATCGATTGTTTTCGGCAAGAAAAATTGATAAACATTATCAGGGTGTGACCTAACTAATGATACAACGTTAAAATGCCGTAAAAATTTGCAATATAACAAAATACAAATAAATGCTCAGGGCGTGTTACTTACGTTTTTAATTCGGTATCCCACTTCTGAAGTGTAATAAAATAACCACTTCGTATAATTTTCCACTTTTTATTGTGAACTTGTTGTAACGTACTTCCAATTTACAAACAACGATACTTCGGTACACATCCGGACATAACGACGGTGTCAGCGAGAATGCCCTTTCCAACCAAGCGTTAGCCTTTTTATAATATAGTGTTGCCAGTGTTTGGATTCAAAAACGGTAGAATTGTTAAAACGTGGCTACGATATATTTAAAATTATTTACCTTGACTGGATTTTTTTAAAATACCTAACAATTCCAATACCTGCCCTAGATTCGACTGAACACCTGGCGGTATGCATTTAGTAACAACTTGATTATTTGTTACATTACTGAGATAACTTGAATCAAAGATGTAACACAACATAAGTGGTATAAATTGACACTATTTTTTTTATTTCAGATTGAAACACCTTCAGGAACAGACCTGTTTTCAAAGTCAGTGACTGTCTCAGAAACACAAAATGATCCAACACATGCACAAGAGCCGGTTAAACATTTAACAGTATGTATTAAGTTCGAAAAAATTCTAAATTAATAAAAAGTGTTATTGCTTTCCTTTTATACGTAGATACATGTTGCACAATAAACGCAAATAAACGGTGATTTCTTTTTCAGGTTGAATTTTCTTCACCAAAAAAATTACCAGGTTCATTTGTTGATGGTCGGCGAATAATTGATATTGGTTATTTCTATTCAAGACTGCAAGAAATATCTGAACATGGATCTATGAATTGTGGCTTGGGTTGCATTGAAATTGTAAGAGAACGGCAAGTTGGACTCTATTCTAAATTTACGTTGAAGTGTAAAATGTGCAAAGAGTTCTTTTTCATAGAAAACGATCCTCCAGGAGAAATAAATATAAACAACTGTGCAGTTGCAGGAACAATAGCCATAGGGTGTGGGCACTCCCAACTTCAAGAGCTTTCTGCGGCCTTGAATTTACCTATAATTTCGCCGAAAACCTATAGAGCATGTCATTGTAAGTTATCAACTTATTGGGAAAAAAATTCAGTCGAAACAATGAATGCTGCTGCACAAAAAGAACGGGAAATTGCAGTAGCTGAAGGACGTGTAGATGAAAACGGCATTCCAATAATTGACGTAATTGTAGATGGATGTTGGTGTAAGAGAACATATAAAAAAAATTACTCAGCTCTCTCCGGGGCTGCTGCTATAATCGGCAAAAAGACTGGACAGGTGTTGTTTTTGGGCGTGAAAAATAAATATTGCTCGATATGTGCACAGGCGGAAAAAGCAAACAAAGTAGCAAAAGAACACAAATGCTACAAGAATTACAACGGACCGTCAACTGCGATGGAGTCCACGATTCTCGTTGAAGGCTTTAAGTGCTCCATAGAGATGCATAATTTAATTTATGGGAGGATGGTATCTGACGGGGATGCCAGTACACATGCAGAACTGCTAAAAAAACGACCATATTCTCATATTACCGTAGAAAAAATTGAATGCCGAAACCACCTGCTTCGTAACCTTTGCAACAAACTTATCGCTCTTCAAACAGATACCCAATTTATACTGAAACATCGTAAAGTGATAACTCAAAAAAAAATAATGATCCTGAGACAAACTGTTCGAAATATCATTAAAGCATATAAAGCGGATTCTGAATCAGAGCGACGATGCAACATTGAATTATTGTATAATGATCTGCTTTTGGCACACTTACACGCCTTCGACGATCACAGCAGATGCAAGCCGACTTTCTGTAATGTTGGTGAAAAGGAATTGGAGTCACAGTCTACAGAATTTTACACTGGCACACTTTGGTCCAGAATTTGTCTTTTGATGTCCAATTTGGCATCACACGCCCCCAGCTTGATTCACGACATTGACAGTAACACTGTTGAGCGGTATAATAGTATAGTAGCAAAGCTAGTAGGTGGAAAACGTATAAACTTCAGCAAACGGGGTTCATATCAGACAAGGTGCCATGCTGCTGTTGTCTCATTTAACACTCACAAAGTCATATCCTCAGTGTATAAATCTATGGCAGGTTGCAGTCCTCGAGGAAGTGTTAAAAGATTAGAAAGCAGAAGAATAAAAAGGGCAATGGCAATGAGGAGAATTGTGAGAAAGAAAAACAGAATGCTATTTGCTAAGGGAGAAGACATAAACTACGGAGATAAATGTGAAAAGCCTGATATGCCCACAGATATGTTTGAAAAAGAAAAAAATACGTTCTTACAAAATTTGGTCAAAACAAAGGAAGACAAACGAAAAATAGAAAGAGACACAATACTGCAGAGCTCTTGTAGCGAATGGTTGGAACTGCGGCGCAAACTACTAACCGCATCCAACTTTGGAAAAGTTATAAAGAGGCGTAATGACATAAGCTGTCACAATATTGTGAAAGATATTATTTACAAGGACTGCGTAGCACACGTAAAATCGATCAAACACGGAAAGGATAATGAACAGAATGCTTTGAGGCAATTAGAGGTACAAGAAAATATAAAAATTAACCCTTGTGGTCTATATATTGACGAAGAACATCATTATCTTGGAGCTACACCCGATGGTGTGATTGATAATGAGACAATTGTTGAAATAAAATGTCCATTAAGTGCCTATAAAAAGGAGATTAAAGAAGTTGTCAAAAATAAAAAGCTCCCATTTTATAAATTAAACGACAATGAATTAATTATCAATAAAACCCACAACTGGTACTATCAGGTGCAGGGTCAACTGCACATAACAAATACAAATAAATGCTTATTTGCAATATGGACAGGGGCTAGTAATGAAATTAAAACGGAAACTATATTAAAGGATAACGAAATCTGGGAAAATATAATGAAACCAAAATTAATAACCTTTTACACAGAGTGTATGCTTCCGGAATTAGTCGACCCAAGGATTCCCAGAAACCTTAGAATCAGAGATCCTGTGTACATACAGGAAGCACTTACCAATAAAGCAGAAAAAAATAAATTGAAAACCAAAAATACAGAAAAAGAAAACGAACATGATGCGGAACGAAATATGGTAATGGAAGTAACATAGAAGAAACACAAAGGAATATGGTGGGTGATTGGCAGACGGTAAATAGAGTGAAAAGGCGATACCCAAGGACGGAGGTCAAAAAAGGAGGCTGTGTAAATTCGGTGGACATTCAAGGGGCTGAAGTCAAAAAATACTTACATGTTTGGCAAGTGAAAAAGGAAACTTCAGTGGAAGCCATGGAGACATTTGTCAAAAAGATTTGTGGAGAAAAAGCGGATATAAAAGTGGAAAATATAAAGCATAAAACGGAGAGAGACTATGCGTCATTTATTATAACTGTGCCGGAAAATATGTATGAAAAACTGTGCGAACCTGAGAATTGGGCTACCACTATAAAATATTGTGAATGGGTGTGGTTTCGTGGAGAAAAGTATGAACAAAAAGTCTAATAATAACTACACATTGTATTACCAGAATGTCAGAGGACTGCGGACTAAACTGGATGAATTATATAATGGTTTTCATACATCTACGGCGGACTTGTTTGCATTTACGGAAACCGGGTGTACAGAATCAATTCAAGATGCAGAAATTGTACCACAAGGTTACAAAATACTTCGGTGCGATAGAGCGGACGGGCGAAAGCAAGGAGGAACCTCACTCGTGGCCACACCCCGGTTTGAGATTCGGCGAGTCGCAACGCATGTAAACATCGATGCTCACGCGTTCGAACTAGTGGCGGGAGCGGTGTATTTGCAAAATAGACTGCTTTTCTTGTTGTGTAGTGTCTATATCCCTCCGAATACTAATGAGGCTGAGTATATGATAATGTTTAGGCTAATAGAACAATACTGTGATAAATACAAGCGAGTAATAGTGGTGGGGGATTTTAATCTGTATTCTAGTACTGTGGAAATACGCAGTTATTATGAGTTTTTGGTATCATATTGTGGATTCACTCAGGGTAACATGGTGGGCAACTGCAACGATCGGCAATTGGACCTAGTTCTAAGCAAGTTTGATGATGACAAGTGTAGTGTTTGTGTGCGCGCGGCGGAGGCGCCTCTCCTGCCGGTGGACCCGTACCACCCGCCGCTCGAGGTGTCGGTGGCGGTCGGCGGCGGCGGCGGCGTTCGGACTCGGACACAACGTAGGTCTACTCGCGAACCGGAGAGCGAGGTAAGAGCGTGGAATTTTAATAAAGCGGACTTCTTCTCATTGTACGCAACTGTAGCTGCCATAGATTGGACACCGTTGTATTTTCTGAATAACATGGAAGATGGTTTGGATTACTATTACGACACTTTGAGTAATATTTTTGATGATCAGGTTCCAAAAAGAAAGGTGCGTTCCAATACTTTAGAGTGTACCTACCCAGAGTGGTACACAAAAGACTTAATTCGGGACATTAAACTAAAGGGTGAACTACATAAAAAATACAAAATTAGCAAATCCGAAATAGATTACCATAATTTTTCAATATGCCGAGCTAGAGTTAAGTCTTCAATTAAATTGGCACACGAACAATATAAATGTCGAGTTGAAAGCCATTTAATAGAGGATCCAAGATCGTTTTGGGCTTATATAAAGTCGATGCAAGGAAGTCGGTGTCCGCAAAAAATTGTCAGGGACGGTAAAGTGCTGTCGGAGGAAGAGTGCGCGCAAGCGTTTGCGGATTATTTCCACTCGGTGTACAGCACAGAGCGCGCCCAGCTAGACAGCACTGCGGCGATGGCGGAGGCGGAGGCGAGCGCGGCGCGCGTGCAGCTAGACCGGCTGCAGCTGCAGGAGGTGAGTAGCGCGCTCGCTCGACTCAAACCGAAACGGTCGGCGGGGCCTGATGGCATTCCGGCTTATATAATAAGGGACTGTAGGTGGATTTTAGCAGAACCACTAACGCATATTTTCAACCAGTGCCTTAAAACAGCAGTATTCCCTGAAAAATGGAAAATGACACGGGTAATACCAGTGCCTAAGGGAAGGGCGAGTTCGAAGGTGGATGGATACAGACCTGTAGCAGTACTATCGACGACAGCCAAAGTGCTAGAATCGGCGGTGCAAAAGGCAGTTCTAGCCCAGGTCGAACCACAGCTTTCGGATGCACAGCATGGATTTAGAACAGCTCGTAGTACGTCTAGCAACCTGCTAAATTTTATGTCCAACGTTATCCCAGCAGTGGATGGAGGCGGTCAGGTCGATGCGGCATATTTTGATTACAGGAAGGCGTTTGACCTGGTTGATAATGATGTATTGCTTAGAAAGATGGTGAATATCGGTTGTACACCACAATTACTTAAATTCTTTATTAGTTACATGAGCGACAGAACGCAATATGTGGAGTACAGCGGACACCGTTCTGAGCCATATTTCACCAGGTCAGGGGTAAGCCAGGGTAGTAATCTGGGACCATTGGAGTTTACTATCATGATAAACGACTTGCCAAATGTAGTGAAGAATGCAAACTGTTTGTTATTCGCGGATGACCTCAAACTATCTCTTCCTGTAAGTACTGCTGAAGACTGTGTCAAGCTACAGGACGACATAGATCGAGTGATGCGATGGAGTACAGAGAATAAGTTAGAGTTCAATGTGTCTAAATGTGCAATAATAACATTTACGAGAAAGAAGAGTCCGTTAATAGTCGAGTATAAAATAGGAGATACGCAGATGCAGCGAGTGAGTAACGTCAGAGACTTGGGTGTTCAGTTAAATTCTGACTTAAACTATCGCGAGCACATTGAGAACATCCTGTAAAAAAGCGTACAGAAACCTAGGCTTTATACTTAGAAAAGGACGAGGTTTTTCACGCATTACGGCCATTGTTACACTGTACAATGCCCTAGTTAGGAGTCAAATGGAATCTAATGCTGTGATATGGACGCCACACGAAGCTAAATATCGACTTATGTTAGAGCGCATCCAAAACAAGTTTGTTAGGTACTTGTACTTGCGACTATACGGAGTCTATCCATTTTATCCACTGATGTACCCCACTCTCTTTATCTTAGGTATGGTGGGGTACAACGAACTTAAGGTGAGGAGAGACCTAGCTCTGGTGAGTTATGTTCACAAGGTGTTAGTAGGCAGGATAGCGAACCCGGTGTTGCTAGGAGCATTGTTTTTGTGTGTGCCGGACGAGTACGTGTGCCGCCGCCGCCGGCCGCCGCTGCTGCGGGCGCCGCGCGCGCGGACAAACCTGTTGGCACGGGCGCCGCTGACGCGGGCACTCAGACTCTTAAATCGCATAGCGGAAGATGTTGATGTCTTCCATGTTACCTTGAGTGAATTTAAGAGAACTGGATTATATGTGATATGTTACATACCAATTTAAAGGTTTATGTTAGAAATAAGAAGAAGTGTGATATTTAAACATTGTTAATAAGATAGTTATTTGTATCTCCCTATTGAATTAGGTTACACCTGTAAGGATAGGGAATGTTTGGAAATAAAGAAATAAATAAATAAAGAAATATTAAATTGAAAAGAAAGCACCCAGAAAACATAGGACAAGGTAAAGAGGAAAAAAATAGGATACTTACTTGCAATTTTTTTTAACTGGTTCTATTTGAAGGTTGGAATGAAAGAGTTATGCCCGACTGGTCACTGTTTCGACTTTTAAGAATGGTCACAGGTCGGGCCAAGGACCATTCGGGCAAAACTAAAACGAAGATTCTTATGTTTCAGTTGCAACTAAAGAACAAAATAAAAAACAGAAAATGTGTAATGAAGAAATGTATGCTGCCCAATGTGATAATTTACCAGTATTGATAGACCAGAACCCAAATACAGATTATAGTTATGACAATGTAAGAGAATTAAAGTTTACTGAATTTTGAAATGCGTGTTTCATTTATGAATATCAGTTGCGTAATCAAGCCCCAAAATCAGAGTTATTCCCGATTCGTCATTGACCTGATTTCTCATTCATAAAAAACACGGTTCGTCATTGCCCTAATATTTCTTTTTAAATTCAACCTCCGATTCGTCAATATTTTCTTAATCACGAAAAAATTAAATAAATATTGTTATTTTATGGACTAGTGACGAATCGGGAATATCTCAAATACCAGCCAATTTTTTACCTGGTAATTTTTAGCTTTCTGGGGAAAATAATTGCTTAGAAATCAAACCCTTAGGACATATTTATTATATATTTTCACACTTTTGTTGGTTTTGTACTTACTCGTATGTAAAGAAAATATATATTTTTTACACACCAAATAAAAACTTTGGTCGCTATTTCGGCAATCAAACTATTCTACTTACAATTATTTTCATTATACAGACACCAACATCTTATGTTACATTTAAAAAGAACGTTCATCAATAAATTAAATGTCAAAAATTAGGTAAGTAGTGCGTATGGATTGCGCTTCTGCCTACCTACGGCACCCGTGTATTTTAAGATCTCGATGTTTTCGTGCGGGGTGCGCGGTTCTGGCGCGGGGCGGGGAGCTCAAACGTCCAAGGCCATCGAGGACTCTAATCGCCTTAAGGTGCCTTACAAAGCACGGAAGCGTTCGGAAAAATGCCACTAGCGGTAGTCACGGGACGGTCACCCATACTGCACCTGACCGCCCCTGTAGTTTCTTAACTCTAGTGATGGATTCCAATCACTCGGATCGACTAGGCCACGAGCGCTTCACTAGGCTACAAGCGCTTGAATTAGGTGTGTCATTGTTTAATTTGAAAGTTACGTACATTTGTGAATTTGTAGTCGAAATACCACACGCAAAAGTGAAGGAAAACATCGTGAGGAAACCCGCGGCTTGGTTGGCTCCGCATATATTGACTAGTCTTTCCTGTGGGCTAGGCCGACTAAGCTGTCAGGTTGGTATAGGCGCTGGGCCATGCCAAGCCTACACCATGTAAAATAAATAATGCCCATAGGATGGGTAAAGCGCTCGTGGCCTAGGCGAACCGAGTCATCGGAATCAATTACTTGCTTAAGCAACAACAGGCGCGGTCAGGTACTGGATGGGTTAGGGTCCCGTGACTACGGCTAGTGGCACACGCGCACGGAGCGCTTCCGTGCTTCGCAAGGCACGCTAAGCCGTTGGTGCCGGCTGTCATAAAATGGCAGTCGTTAAGCGACGTTAGGGGCCTTATGGGCGGCTTGATAACTTCTGACAGTAAGGCCCGCCACTGTCTTACAATCCTCCACCAACCCGGACTTGGCCCCCGTGGTAGTGTATGGCCTAACCTTCCTGCGATGCAGGAAGAGACCCGTGCCCCAGCAGTGGGGACATACAAGGGTTGATAACGATGGGTGACCGTCCTGTGACTACCGCTAGTGATAGTTTTCCGAGCGCATCCGTGGTTCGCAAGGCACGTTAAGCTGTTGGTGCGGTTAGCCGCGTCTATTGTTGCTTAACTCAAGTGATTGATTCCAATCGCTCGATTCGACTAGGCCACGAGCGCCCAAAACAAACATCAAATATTAAAACCACTTTTATCTTCAAGTTTATTTACTTCTTCTTCTTCAGGCTATATTAGTCCACTGCTGGACATAGCCTTCCCCTAATGAGCGCCATAGCGCAAGGTTTTGCCATCATTGGGGGGGTAATGCCCATAATCCCCACGCTGGGCATGCGGGTTGGGGATCGCAGTTTAGTGGAATTGTACTGCAGGGGGCGCTGCTGCCCACCCCCCGCTTTATGTCCCTTAGTCGCCTTTTACGACACCCGCGGGAAGAATTTGGGTTGGTGCTATTCTCTAGGCCGACACCACACAGCAACTTTACCACACAACAGTTTACTTACACGGTAGCTTTTTAATATTGGAAAAGTGACGCCTAGGCTTCACAAATAAATTCAGTAGTCATGCCTTGCTTGTTTAGGCTCACAATAACTAATTCCAAGTCCGTAGTCGTTCGTGGAAATCACTAAATTTTGGTGATATGTGAACGCAGCACTGTTTACGTACGCGAAATTTCTGCGAAATGGGGTGCTATCCCTTTTATGCTACATTGACACGAAGTAACACAAAGAACTTCTTTTATATTGGGAAAACTTACTTTTTTACGATATTTTCTAACAGTTCTTTGGATATAAGGTACGGTATTTTATTAACAAAGAGCAAAGTACAATAGAACAAACATACAGAAAAAACCAGAGGGGCGGTTCTAAGAGTTTAATTTTATTTATTAAGAACACTATGTGAAACCATATGAAATCATAAAAACTAACGATAATTACACTATTTTTATTTTTTTTTAATGCACTAACCCGTGCTAAGGAACAAATTTAAAAACCTATTTAGAGGCTAAAAATTTCACCCATGCCGGGATTCGAACCCGCAACCTCTGGCTATCCGTACCAGCGCTCTACCAATTGAGCCAATGGGCGACTCACGGCATCAGTGAAATTTCGAACCTCTTTACAATATTCTCTGTATTACGTACAGGCAGCGACATCTGACTTAAGCAAATTGCATTACTTACAGCCCCGACCACCTACTTTGCAGTTAGGTTTAACATCGGAACGATATCACTGTACCCACATGATTACACTATTTTTATTTTTTTTTTTTTTATCGTTCCGATGTTAAACCTAACTGCAAAGTAGGTGGTCGGGGCTGTAAGTAATGCAATTTGCTTAAGTCAGATGTCGCTGCCTGTACGTAATACAGAGAATATTGTAAAGAGGTTCGAAATTTCACTGATGCCGTGAGTCGCCCATTGGCTCAATTGGTAGAGCGCTGGTACGGATAGCCAGAGGTTGCGGGTTCGAATCCCGGCATGGGTGAAATTTTTAGCCTCTAAATAGGTTTTTAAACTAACGATAAGCCTAATGAAATACAAAATCATCATCATCATCTTGTCTGTCTAGCGGTGGTCTGGAAGACATCGATTTTAGCTATAAGACCGGCAATTGTATACGGCAAAGGTTAGATATGTAAGACTTTTTAAATTAGACGTTGACGCACTGCAGGACATAGTCCAGGTGCAAGATGGGTGGCCGTCCCGTCACTACCGCTAGTGGTTTTTTTCCGAGCGCTTCCGTGCTTCGCGAGGCATGTTTAGCTGTTGGTGCCGGCTGTCATGTAATAGCAGTCGTTAAGCCATGTCAGAGGCTTTATCGGCGGCTTGATGACTTCTGACCGTAAGGCCCGCCACTGTCTTACATTCCTCTACCAACCCGGACTTGGCCCCCGTGGTGGACATGGCCTAACCTTCCTGCGATGCAGGAAACCCTTGTGTCTGAGGCATTGATGTACATCAGCTCACCCTACACATACAATGAAAAAAAAATTTAAAAATGTCCCTACTAAGTGCGGACATCTCAGGCCAGTATTACAGAAGCGTACTCAAGCGCCAATCTCTACTTAAGATTAGTTTTGAGTATGGATTTAATTTTAGAACGTTACTTGAGTCGAGATTCATCAAGCGCGACTCAACTGAGTAATAGCTAATTCGAGAACGTTACTTGGGTAGCAATCTCTACTTAAGTAAAGATCAAATATGTATTTACTCAAGTGTGGTCGGAACCACGCTTGAGAGTCGATCGGCCAGTTATTATAATTGTCAATTTGGAATGTCTATTGCAAAATTCATATATTCGAAAACCTTGATTACTATGATGAAATAGTTAATGATAGCAGCAGCCCCTTAGGCATTTAAGGGACGCTGAAGACCCCTACTACATGGATTCTAATAAGTGTTTAAGTGCAAAAACAATAACATTAATATTGGGGTGGTTTCATTGAATAAATTTCACGCAACAAAATCACTTCGCGAGCGCTTCCGTGCTTCGCAAGGTACGTTAAGCCGTTGGTGCCGGCTGTCATATAATGGCAGTCGTTAAGCCATGTCAAAGGCCTTATGGGCGGCTTGATAACTTCTGACTGTAAGACCCGCTACTGTCTTACAATCCTCCACCAACCCGGACTTGGCCCCCGTGGTAGAGTATGGCTTAACCTCTTGCGATGCAGGAAGAGACCCGTGCCCCAGCAATGGGGACATACAAGGGTTGATAACGAACACAATCACTTTACCTGGTCCCAAACTAGGACATCATGTACTTTGATAACCAGGCAAGAACGTCACAAACATGAAAGTACACCGAGACTGTGGTCACTTGTACAAATATATAGGCCCACAGTGGGAATCGAACTCACAAGCTCGGTCTTGGTAACCAAGCACCTTAGCGGCTAGGCCAACAAGACAGTCACAAAGAGGAATAAATAAAATAATCAGTAAAACAATCTCAGCTTTTTTATTGCTCATAACTTTGTAACATAATTGACACATATTCTATAAATCCGCTGTGTTGAAGTTGACTTTTTGTCTTCCTCGAGGAGGATCCTCTCCACTGTGGTGAAGTTGAAGTTTTGTGTTCAACGAGCAGGTTCCTCTCCACTGCGATGAGGTTGAAGTTTTATGTTCAATGAGCAGGTTCCTCTCTACTGCAACGAAGTTGAAGTTTTATGTTCAACAAGCAGGTTCCTCTCCGCTGCGGTGAAGTTGAAGTTTTATGTCCAACAAGCAGGTTCCTCTGCACTGCGGTGAAGTTGAAGTTTTATGTTCAATGAGCAGGTTCCTCTCTACTGCAACGAAGTTGAAGTTTTATGTTCAACAAGCAGGTTCCTCTCCGCTGCGGTGAAGTTGAAGTTTTATGTCCAACGAGTAGGTTCCTCTGCACTGCAGTGAAGTTGAAGTTTTGTGTTCAACGAGCAGGTTCCTCTCCACTGCGATGAGGTTGAAGTTTTATGTTCAATGAGCAGGTTCCTCTCTACTGCAACGAAGTTGAAGTTTTATGTTCAACAAGCAGGTTCCTCTCCGCTGCGGTGAAGTTGAAGTTGTATGTCCAACAAGCAGGTTCCTCTGCACTGCGGTGAAGTTGAAGTTTTATGTTCAATGAGCAGGTTCCTCTCTACTGCAACGAAGTTGAAGTTTTATGTTCAACAAGCAGGTTCCTCTCCGCTGCGGTGAAGTTGAAGTTTTATGTCCAACGAGTAGGTTCCTCTGCACTGCGGTGAAGTTGAAGTTTTATGTTCTATGAGCAGGTTCCTTTCCACCGCGATGAAGTTGAGTTTTTGTCTTCTACAAGGAGGACCCTCTCCACTGCAGTGAAGTTGACTTTTTATGTTCCACAAGGAGGATTCTTTCCACTATGGTGAAGTTCCTTGTTCTCATTTTTTCACATCTCGTTTCAAAACAGCGAAGTTCAAATTAAACCACACCGACTATGTACAGATATTAGTAGAGAGAATTATTTTATCGACATTTGTTACGTTCCGTTCTGTACTCAAAGCGAATAAATAAACAAGAAGCGTGAACGTTTTGCTTCCTTTAAATATACGGATCATTACAAACTAATAACTAAATAAAGAAACTTTGAACATTTTATTTGCGAATACATAAACATTATTTTAGTTTCCTCTGTATATTTGACATAATTTACTAATTTCCATTGTCACGTTTTTGTAACATGCGTGAAACGGAATAAAAATCAACACTTGTATTTTTCTTGTCATAGAAAACAAACTTTGATCATAGACAATCTGATTGCAGTTCTGAATCTCTACTTAAGCAGTGATTGGCTGATCTCTACTCAAGAACTGTTTGAAAATAAAGGGAGTGCTTGAGCATCGATTCAGTGCTCAAGTAATGATTGGGCGATCTGAGATCAATCTGTGCTTGAGCATCGTTCTGTAATACCGGCCTCAGTCTAAACATCGTATTAAGAGTTCTGGGTAATACTTATTTGCAAAGAACTTTGAATTGGTGTATGATATAGTTTAACGTCTTAACAAACAAACAAACAAACAAACAAACAAACGAACGAACACACACACCGACACACACACACACACACACACATACATACATACATACATACATACATACATACATACATACATACATACATACATACATACATACATACATACATACATACATACATACATACATACATACATACATACATACATACATACATACATACATACATACATACATACATACATACATACATACATACATACATACATACATACATACATACATACATACATACATACATACATACATACATACATACATAACCTCACGCCTGTATCCCAAGGGGTGGGCAGAGACCAGGGACTGCCACTTGCCTTGATCCTGACAGATCACCTTCGCTTCATTGACGTTCATAAGTCGTTTCACGCGCGCCGGTTCCGGGAACTTTTTATCTTCCCCTTTGCTACTACATCCCCTATTTGGTCGATATATGTCCGCCTGGGACGTCCCTTACCATCCTTCACTCACTTTCGCAATATATATTTGTTTCGTCAATCTTTATTCCTTCATCCTCTCCACATGTCCAAACCAACGCAACATTTATTTCTCAATTACACTATTTTTATTTTTAATGCACTAACCCGTGCTAAGGAAATTTAAAAACCTATTTAGCCTCTAAATAGGTTTTTAAATTTCTTTCTCAATTCTAGTCACTACAATGTCGACAGAAAGAGGATGTAGTGACTACATCCTCTTTCTGTCGACAACGTTTTCTAATCGGACTGTTGCGTATCCTGTCATTCAAAGTAACACTCGCATACTTCTAAGTAAACGTTTTCTAATCGGACTGTTGCGTATCCTGTCATTCAAAGTAACACTCGCATACTTCTAAGTAAACGTTTTCTAATCGGACTGTTGCGTATCCTGTCATTCAAAGTAACACTCGCATACTTCTCAAGAACCACATTTCTACTGCATTAATTCTACTTTCTTGCTTCTTTTGCCACACCCAAATCTCGCTACCATACACAAGTACACCAGCACACCATTATGAACAGCCAATCTAGCTCTTTTGGAGATGTTTCGGCTGCACACAATTTAACGTCTTAACTCTTTAACTATCGCTTTTTGGGGAGGATTATATTATAGGAGGAAATTATATTTAAATATTATTTTAAAGTCTACATACTTCTCTTTTTACGAGACACAATAATCTATGTTATTACACTTTGTGATAGTCATAACCATAAAATTTCTGAACAAGACTTACGTATATTATAGCTTCGCTTATGAATTAAATATATTTATTGCCTTCTTTATTACCCTTTTATATTCTAAAATAAGGTCGTATTTCTTATCAGATAACTTATCATAAGAATATTTTTCCTAGCGCACCTTTCTGGACCTAAAAAGGTGATAAATAATAGTTATACTGCTGTTATAAGTAAATAACCTAGGTCATAACGTATAACGAAGGCACACAAAGTCGTAAAGGAATCCTATTAGATTGGAAAATATTCGTTTCTGTTAAGTCGAATCTATGCAGAAAACGTCACATACATCAGAACAATGGATTCCTATTAGATTTTGAAATGGACACCGAGATTGAATTGTAACGTTGATTAAGCCGCTGTTTGTGCGCTACTTTGAATAAAACCTATTTATTTCATTTCGATATATTTTACGTTTTGTAACTAACATCAGTTAATAGTGCAGAAACTGCGGCTTAATGAAGGTTACAATTCAATCTAGGTGTCTATTTCAAAATTTAAATAGTTTGGAGAAGAAATGGACAAAAAACGCAAAAACATAACGTCCAAAACGCAAAACATAATATCTACTGTTTTTTATAATTTATTTTAATATAAGTTTTCTCTATAATATACTTTAATTGTGTTCATTCATTCATCCGTTCGTTCGTTCGTTCGTTCGTTCGTTCGTTCGTTCGTTCGTTCGTTCGTTCGTGCGTGCGTGCGTGCGTGCATGCGTGCGTTCGTTCGTTCGTTCGTTCGTTCGTTCGTTCGTTCGTTCGTTCGTTCGTTCGTTCGTTCGTTCGTTCGTTCGTTCATTAATTCATTCACTCATTCAATCATTCATTCATTCCGCGAACTGGCAAACTCAGAGTAGGACGCCCTCCCAGCTCGCTAGACCGATGATCTACGGCAGACTGCTAGCAGTAGCTGGATGAGGATGGCGGAGGACATAAAGAACGTTGCAACGTTGCCGGAACTTCGGGAATTAAGGTAATTGCTAGGCCTGTGCCCTGTATTATATGCTACATAAAAAAAGTTAATGTGTGAATGGCAAGCCATCATGGTGAATGGATTGTCCAATCAGGGTAAGGGATTCGCTGATTGTGACCCAGGGTGCGCCAGACGTACGGGCTCAGTGAGTACTTCATTAGGAGAGGCTCCTTTCATGTACTAAGGTTTTACCTAATAAATAATCGTGATTGGATCCGTTTATAGGGAAGAGCGGGTGATCGTGCTCTTCCACTATAAAGGGAAATTTCCCGCCAGGCAGATCGTATGCCTGGGGACGGCCGGTCCAACTGTTGTTAGTCGGACGTTAAATTTATGGTATTATGTTATTGAAACACTTTGATTGCGCGATGCAGGAATGTTGGAGTTTGTAGTGCGCGCGCAGAGTTGACATGTGGGCACATGTTTAATAACGTTTAATAAAAAACTATGTGGCGGAAGAAAGATTGACGAAACAAATATATTTTGCGAATCTGAGTGGAAAGGCTATTAGCAAAGGGAAAGAGAAAAAGCACCCGCGAACCAGCGTGCGTGCATGCAACGACTTATGAACGTTGATGAAGCGAAGGTGATCTGTCAGGATCGTGGCAAGTGGCAGTCCCTGGTCTCTGCCTACCCCTCTGGGATACAGGCGTGAGGTTATGTATGTATGTATCTGACGCACCGGCCGATTGATTGATTCATTCGTATGAGAACATCGAGAATGACAGATTCGCCGCAGCAAGGCCCCACGCTAATGACGCGCGAATCCGCAGAACACAGATTCCCGTCTCGCACCGCGAACGAACGAACCCCTTCTAATTTGTTTGCGACTCGGAACCGTGCTCCACTTTCCGGGCCTAATTAAAGATATCAATCATACGGCGTTATTGCCTGGATTCCCAAGTATGCGATCGTGCTAAGTATGCGTATTCACCTAGGACGTTTAGGTGTTCGTTCAGCCACCATATCCATACCACACATATCTATCCACACCATATCTTCTTCTTCTACTTCTTCAAGCTATATATGCATCTGACAGAGAACCAAAGTTATCGACATAGCCCAGAGCTGAGGTGGCAGTGGGCTGTCAATATCTCGCGAAGAACTGACAACCGTTGGAGTAAGCTTGATCTTGAGTGGAGACCGCGACTCGGCAAACGTAGTGTAGGACGCCCTCCGACCAGGTGGGATGACGATCTGTGAAAAACTGCCGGCAGATGCTGGATGCGGCAAGCTGAGGACAGGGCGCTATGGCGCTTATTAGGACTATGTCCAGCAGTGGACTACATAATATAGCCTGAAGAAGAAGAAGAACGCAATCACTTGACCTGGTCCCAAACTAGGATACCCTGTACTATGGCAACCAGGCAAAGACGTCGCGAACATGAAAACACACCCAGACTGAGTCCAATCGTACAAATGTACGGCGGCCTCCAGTGGAGATTCAAACCCACGACGTCTGCCTTGGTAACCTAGACCAACAAGACAGTAAAAAACCTCAAAAGCTTTTATCCACACCACACATCAAACAGTTCTATTTTGCCGAGGTCTTACAGATCTCAAATTATTTGTATGTGTCTGTTGATAATTTTATTTATTCAAACTGTTATTTAGGCATCTATTTATATAGGTACCTCTGAAATTATCGTTTTCTACGTTTTTTTTGTACATCTACTTCCTTCTCTAATGTATTAGTTCATTTCATCCAAAGGTTGTATGGAAGAGATCACTTTTAGTGATAAGGCCGCCGTCTCTACTCTTAGGTTAAGAAATATCTGTGTTATTTCCATTCGTACAATAGAGTGTTCTCTATCTATCTACAGGTAGCCGCTTAAATCGGTAATCTTTCCAGGAAGACATTTAGGAAATCCTAAAAAACAAGTAACGCGAACAGCCACGAACCAGCCTGTTCGCACATGATCGCGATGAATAGACAAAGCACTGCACGGAACTCGTAGGTTACATGACTCCATGGTAATGATAATGAAGATTAACATTATTAAAGTGGCTTCCTACAAATTATACGATTTGGGAATTATGATCGTTTTGTGTTCTTCCGATAGTACATTCTTGTACTTTGTATTACGTATGGTGTGCAAATGCGCAACATAGAATTCTACTCTGATTTTAGTAGTAGATTTTACTTAGGATGCGTACCGAGATGCGATAAAATTTATTACAGTGAGAATCCATATAAGTTCAGTAGGCACAAGAACCCTATTTCGTGCTATGGTCGGATTGCGCTGTAATCGATTTTATCGCATCTCGGAACGCAGGATTAGTTATAAATTCATAATGAAAATGAATAAAAAAAATATTGCACTTATAACAAATTTAAAAACCTATTTAGAGGCTAAAAATTTCACCCATGCCGGGATTCGAACCCGCAACCTCTGGCTATCCGTGCCAGCGCTCTACCAATTGAGCCAATGGGCGACTCACCGGCATCAGTGAAATTTCGAATCTCTTTACACTATTCTCTGTATTACGTACAGGCAGCGACATCTGGCTTAAGCAAATTGCATCACTTACAGACCCGACTACCTACTTTGCAGTTAGGTTTTACATCGGAACGATATCACTGTATCCACATGATTATACTATTTTTAATTTTTAATGCACTAACCCGTGCTAAGGACAAATTTAAAAACCTATTTAGAGGCTAAAAATTTCACCCATGCCGGGATTCGAACCCGCAACCTCTGGCTATCCGTGCCAGCGCTCTACCAATTGAGCCAATGGGCGACTCACGGCATCAGTGAAATTTCGAACCTCTTTACACTATTCTCTGTATTACGTACAGGCAGCGACATCTGGCTTAAGCAAATTGCATCACTTACAGCCCCGACTACCTACTTTGCAGTTAGGTTTTACATCGGAACGATATCACTGTAACCACATGATTATATTAGGGGTTAAAGTATGAAATTGCCGTTTTATTGCAATAGGTTCTTTGAATTGACATAGAATCTTCATGGTTTGAGGTTTTCGGATGAAACTTTCGTATTTCGTATTAGCAATTTTTAGGGTTCCGTAGTTAACAAAAAACTCTTATAGTTTCGCCATGGCCGTCCGTCTGTCTGACCCCAGCTTAGCACAGAGACGACGAGTGCTAAAAAGCTCTAATTTGGCATAGATATTACCATTTTGTCGACGTCATTAATATCGTGCCGAGAAAACAGTAGGATAAAATATTAAGGAATATTTTTTTTGCCCCAGACCTAAATTGACCATGACCCCGTAAAATCGTTTTTTTTTTAAATTGTGATTGTTTTTAGGGTTCCGTACCTCAAAAGGAAAAAACGGAACCCTTATAGGATCACTTTGTTGTCCGTCTGTCCGTCCGTCCGTCTGTCAAGACCCTTTTTCTCAGGAACGCGTGGAGGTATGAAGCTGAAATTTATATCAATTACTCAGGTCTACTGTCCCTTGAAGCTGTGAAAAAATCAAACTTCTAAGCCAACGCAATCAAAAGATACAGCCGTTTATGCCGCAAATTTTCGACACTTGCAAGGGAATCAAAACCTACAGGGTGCTTCCCGTGAACTCAGAATCTTGAAATTTGGTACGAAGCAACGTCTTATAGCATAGATAAAGGAAAAATTACGAAAACCATAAATTTTTAGTTACATCACCGAACATGAGAGATGTAAAAATACTTTCATGATTCTATTTTTAAAAAAAGTCTCGAATCTTTTCATATAGTCTGTAGTACAAAAGCAATGCCACTTCAATCTAAGTATTCTAAGTTTGACGCGTGTTTCCCGTTGTTTATGTTTGGCCGAGACCGCGTTGATGTTTTATTAGTTTTCGATAGAACCCGCTAATTTAGGATTCAGCCAGTGGCTTCTATTGTTTCGTTAACAAATAATGCCACCATTGTGTGCGCTAGTCAACCGGCCGAATACTGAACACAGAATCTGTTCGTCAGAATACTGATGGAGTGGAAACCCTATACTTAGTACCGGGTATTGCGATTCGCTTTGCGGATTATGCTAAAGCCTTTAACAATAGTTTTGTGTCCGCAATCCACCTATACAGATCGCCATTGATTCCTGCTATAGATGTGTTTTGTAAAAGGATTTTTATTGTACATATTTTTTGTAAAAGGATTCCAGCTACAGCGCGCGAAGCGCTCGTGGCCTACTCGAACCGGGTGATTGGAATCAATTACATGAGTTAAGCAACAACAGGCGCGGTCAGGTGCAAGATGAGTGACCGTCCCGTGACTACCACTAGTGGCATTTTTCCGAGCGCTTCCGTGCTTCGCAAGGCACGCTAAGCCGTTGGTGCCGGCTGTCATGTAATAGCAGGCGTTAAGCCATTGTCAGAGGCCTCATGGGCGGCTTGATAACTTCTGACAGTAAGGGCCGCCACTGTCTTACAATCCTCCACCAACCCGGACTTGGCCCCCGTGGTGGAGTATGGCCTAACCTTCCTGCGATGCAGGAAGAGACCCGTGCCCCAGCAGTGGGGACATACAAGGGTCGATATCGATTCCAGCTCTAGATATTTTGTAAATAGCGCCCGTGAACTATTCTGAGAAACGCCATACTGTTGTCAGTATAAATTCCATCACTTTGCAGACACTCTTGTTAGAAACTCGTTTAGTGGTGTCAATTATTGAATTGTAAACGATTCAATTCATATAATAAACGATTCAATTCAATACAATACATAGTACTTACCCAAGTTTTAGCTCAAAAATATTAGTGTCGAATTCGTCGCCGTCGATCTTCCATTGAGAAATCCGGACGAAAATCACTCTAATATTATAAAGGCGAAAGTTTGTTTATGTGTGTGTTTGTTACTTCTTCACGTCTATATGACTACTGAATGAAAACGGAATAAGCAGGTAAAAATAGTCAGGCCGTAACGGTGCCAACCTCTTCACACCATTTTTATTTCTTTTTCCATCTATCATTTTCAAATATATAAATTATGCACGTCACACATTCTTCGATTTCCCTCATTTTTCACCACTACTTCTTTAGCCTTTGACCAGATCTGACTTTTTACCTGCTTATCCGTTTTTTATCCAGTTTTCCTGTTTTAATATTACTAAGTACATACTAATCTAAGAATAAAAGCACTCCTAAAGTCGTTCCAGAGTTTATTATTAATTATAAAAGTTATACAACGTTCCAAGGTCTAGTCGAGATGTAATGTAGTAATGATGACCAAAGAGTATATAACCACTTCAATGAGGGAAATCTCAAAAATGGGTGACGTATTTTTAAATTTTGAAAACCCGACAGAAAGGAAATTTAAAAAAATGGTGCAAAGAGGTTTGCGTCGTTACAAGCTGACATCATGGATTAACATGGATGGCTACGTTTTACTGCGGGAAAATATGTTATTCCCATGGGAAAATCGATAAACCGCGGGTAACACAGCTTGAAATACTTAGCAACAATATTGAGCTAAGGGATAGGAAGATAATTAGTGACATTAGTCTTTGAACCTTTCTTAGGTATAGGAGTAACAAATGCGAACTTCCAGATTCAATGTGTGATACTATCTTTCATTTAACGCATTTAGCTAACAGAATAGGTGTGGTGGGGTAGGGCCTAGACGATTTGTATGTCTCGAGGCCTTTGAGTTTTTTCTCTAAATCGGATTTCAATAGATTTTCACACAACATGATCACATAGATCACTGTGGTATGGCAACCAAGCAAATACATCACTGATATGAAAACAAGAGATATTTGTTGGGGACCTATAAATGTAAAAGTTTAAGTTTGATCTGGTTTTCATTTACTTATGGCCTTCCCAAAATCCACTACGCTGTGCATCATTGCCAACTTTCTATGAAAACAATTCAATTTTTTCACACATACAAGGTACAATGAAGCAAAAATATCGGGCTAGAGCAGAATTCCAACCCGTGCCTTTAGCATAAGTTGCCAGCCATTGTACTCGTCCCGGAATGTTTCTTCTAAGAAGTTTGTTCATCAGGTCTAACAAGGTACTCACGTCAAAATCAAAAAGGAAGTGTTCCAGGCGTATGAAGTGTACATTATCATAATTATAGCATGTCAAAGGAACAATGTTTGTTATGTAATAACAAACATTAGCACACATAACAGAATAATTGTGGTTAATAAATATAATATAAAATATCATTAGTTGTATAATTTTGTCAAGGTGAAATTGTATCGTTCGTTATCAACCCTTGCATGTCCTCACTGCTGGGGCACGGGTCTCTTCCTGCATCGCAGGAAGGTTAGGCCATACTCCACCACAAATTGTATCTATCTTATATTATATATACTTATCTAATATTATAATATTATATATATGGTCTAGTTTATGTATTTTATTAAATATATATGAATATTAGTTGTAAGTCAGTTTATGTACATATTCTTCCTGTATACTTCATGTACACCTACCTACCTACTCTCTTCATCTTTTAGTTCTATCCATCCCAAGGTTGTCTGGAAGAGATAAGACCGCCAATTGTATACGGCAATAGCTTAGATGTGTAAGCCTTTTTATGTACTCGTATTTTGTTTTCTGGTGTACAATAAAGAGTTCTAATCTATCTATATCTATAATCAGCCCAAATCAACCCATAGCTGGGCATAGGCCTCCTTTTAATTGCGCCATTCCTCACGGTCCTGTGCTAACCTGATCCATAATGACAAATTGTATAGATTACTTAAATTTTGTAGTTGGAATAAAAACAAAACTAAGAATCAAATTTACAAATTTCGAAAGTATCGTAATTATCCATGACACAGACAGCGTAGACACCGTAATATGCAGGGCTACAATTTACTATTGCGTCTTTGTATTACGCTAATACCTAAGTGAGCGTGGTATCAACCCTTTGTATGTCCCCACTGCTGCGCCTTGGGTTTTCCTCGGGTTCTTCCTGTATCACAGGCAGGTTAGGTCACACTCCACCACGGGGGCCAAGTCCGGGTTGGAGGAGGATTTTAAGACAGTGACGGGCACTACCTACTGTCAGAAGTTATCAAGCCGCCCATAAGGCCTCTGACATGGCTTAGCGACTGCCATTACATGACAGCCTAAGGGGGCAAAGTACATTAAAAGGAAGGTCCTCGGAATATATTTTCGTCACATTATCTACTTAGGCTAACCTTATCACCTGTCCCGGCAAGACAAAGGGAGAAAGAAAGATTAACGCCCGTACCGAAATTAATTCACATCGCATCGCGACGTCTTTGGGCGAAATTTAAATTCCGAATCAGCACGAATTCAGACCGGCGCAGGGCACAGAGTAAATGCAACAGAAGATGCACTATTGATGGCGACAAAGACCTTGAGCAAAAAGCTGCGCAAATGAGGAACGAAAGTGCATCGCTGGTGTGCAGTGATTTACTTATCAACATATAGTGGATTTTACATTGGATGATATCTGTAGTGGATGTAGAGCGGTTACACAGAAAATTAAATAAAATTGAGTTATTGAGTCGCAGGCTTAAAATCATCATCATCAGCCGTTTGATGCCCACTTCAGGACATAGGCCTCCCACGTGGTTTTCCAAGGTTCACAGTCTAATGCCGTCCGCATTCAGCCACCGTAATCAGCTTAAAATAAAAGCGAAAAATATCAGAGCATCTAATGAGTTTAAGAATTAATACTCGTAGTAATAAAGAGTAGCTCCAATAAATCAATTGATCCATGAAATTTTTGGTATAATGGCAACGCGCGGTGTCGACTAGTTATTTTTAAATCAGTTGTGTTACCTATGACCCTGAAAATAACAATCAAAGCCCATTGTTAAGTTCAAGGTTAGGACTTAGGAGGTTGATCGAATGTTATCGGCTGTCAGTTGTGTTTTCGTATGCGCTGTGGCCAAATGGCAGCTATTAAAAGTAGATGCGAAGGTTACGGGACAAGCTAAATCAACACACTCTCTAGTTGGAACAGGAGGGAAAGCCTTTGTCCACCATATTAGGACACCACAGACTCTAAGTAAAAAAAATATTGAAGACCAAACTGGTTCTTCTGCAGCCTCCGCATATTCTCCGACCGCCCCGGAGAACCCACTCGTTCGATTGTCAGGGACTTACCCCTGTAAGCCTCTTAGCAGAATAAGGAGATTCCCTCCTCTAAGATCCCTTTGAGGCAAATGCTGCTCGCAGACTTTGTATTCTAAAAATTTTAGGTTTCATCCACGTTTGAGCTTGGACTGACCCGCCACCTTATAATCATAGAAGCTCAGCTAAGCGCTACATACATATATATTCAAAAGCTCGCCGGTTACAGGTGCCAGTATATTCACACAAGTAACTTGAATAAATTTCATGCATTGACTTCGCCGACTATGGGCCTCATAAGAAGGCTCAAGGTCACCCAACGCGCTATGTTAGGGGTTTCACTGCGTGCTCGAATCAGAGATGAGGATATCCGCAGAAGTACCCGAGTTACTGATATAGCTCGAAGGATCGTTCAGTTGAATGGGCATTGTCACATCCTATTTTTTATTCTATAAATCTAAAATATAGACTAATATAAGAAACTAATTTGAATATGTTCTTAATTTTTGATGTAATTATCTTTTCATTAATTATTTATAGTTATGTAAGTATGACGTCAAAACTGGCATTATGAACTACGTTCATTGAATTTATTCATGATAAAAAAAAGTTGACGTTTGACAAATCTTGTTGTTGACGAATTTTTTTTTAATATTTGCAGGCAACGGTACTACCGCTTGAGAGCCAATGATGACGTCATTGAAAGAAAAATGAAATCATTATTTTGCGATAAATATTATCAATCCCTTTTTTATTTTACCTATTTAAACCTCTAATAGTAATCAGTATCCCCTATTACTCGAAATGGTTTTCACTTTACAACAATCGATGCCTCCCTGACGAATGCCCATTGGCAGTGGGCGGGGCACATAGCTCGAAGAATTGATGACCATTGGGACAAATAACTTCTGAAATAGCGACTACGGACTAGACGAAACAGCGTGGGCAGGCCAGATGGTCTGACGACCCGGTTCCGGTGGCGGGGAGTCGCTGGTTTCGGGCGGCGCAATCCGTGCAGCTTGGAAAATCATGAGAGAGGCCTATGTCCTGCAGTGTGCGTCAAATGACTGCCAATGATGATGACTTCGCTTAATTCGGGTCTCATAGTTAATAAGCAATGAAAAGAGGTTCACCAGAAACATTCCGACTGCGTGAATATTTGTTCAAGTTATAGGACGGGTATTAAGTTAACTACGAGTACTAGCATAAAATATGTATTGAGATTTGAATTGTAATGATTTTTTTTACTGTAAAATGGTTACAAACGTAGGAGCCTGTGCTATGTGCTGTGTTTGTAAAAACTATGCCAAAGATCGCAAACGTCTGTTTTTATTCCATTGCGCAGAAGTGGGAAAGGAGAGAGCCAACACTCGCGTAGATGAGCGCCAATGAGCGCAGTGGGGCAAATCTCTAGACAAAAACCTTTCCCGTAACTGATGAAATGAAATTGGCATAAGATAAGATAAGAATATTCTTTACTGTACACCAGAGCACATATTATAAAACATGTAAAGATACAAAGTACAATTGGCGGCCTTCTTGCTAAAAGCATTTTCTTCCATACAACCTTACGACGGAATGTTGCTGAAGGAAATAAGAGACAACAATATACCTACATAAACAATAACAATATAGTTTTGATAAACTTACGTAAATACGTTATAATAACAAACACCGCATACCGCAAATTCCGTTTTTACTTAGCACGCACAGCAGATCTCGAGAAAGGTGAGAATGGAAAAGGACTCGCGCCATTCCGCTCTCATTTGCAACGTGAGCGCATGATTAGTCTGGCAATTCCTGTCTAAGGCCAGGTTTTCACGGTCTTAGTACGCTCGGACCGAGTGCGCCATCGGAGTAAACTAATGCTTCTAATTGGACGGTTTTTCGTGACAACACCAACATAGCCAATCAGAAGCATTAGTTTACTCCGATGGCGCACTCCGACCGAGCGCACTAAGACAGCGAAAACCTGGCTTAAGGCTTGATGAAAGCAAGATGTCGCTAGGCTTTGTCCATTTTCGTCATTCTTCAGGCGTGCATGCTAAGCGAACTGGTCCCGATTTCCCTCTGCTTCTTCTTTTTCAGGCTATATTAGTCCACTGCTGGACAAAGCCCTCCCCTAATGAGCGCCATAGCGCAAGGTTGTGCCATCATTGGGGGGTAATGCCCATAATCCCCACGCTGGGCATGCGGGTTGGGGATCGCAGTTTGGTGGAATTGTACTGCTGGGGCGCTGCTGCCCACCCCCCGGTTTATGTCCCTTAGTCGCCTTTTACGACACCCGGAAGAATTTGGGTTGGTGCTATTCTTTATGCCGACACCACAGTCATTTCTCTCGCCTTCTATCAAACTATCAACTTTTTTTTTTAACGTAGCCTCGTTTGTGTCCCACTGCTGGGCAAAGGCCTCCCTCCCTCCCTCTCTTCTCCTCCCTCCTCCTCCCTCCTCCTTCTCCCTCCTCCTCCTTCCTTCAGACAGAAACTATCAACTAAACCAGAAAAATCTACTAAACTAAAAAGTCTACTTATCATATCACTGATACCACACGATATTTAAACCGTATAGCTCTCGGTTGTAAAAGAGTGAAAACAAAACCAAAAATTCAAAAAAAAATTCAACACTCAAAATAATTTATTTGTTAAATATGGGTAAGTATATAAAAACATATGTTATGTACAGCAGAAGATTGTTATCCATATTTTGCCTACACACTAACTATAGGCTCGAGCGACTAAGTTAATATTCTGTAGTGCAAATTGTAAGCTGACCTGCTCGAGGATTAAAATTTAATATTGGTCAAGCAAGGATATTGGCGGACAGATTACGTCCGATGCAAATGAGTTTTCCCGGTTTAGCCTTAAGTTAGTTGTTTTTTTAACGGGGCCGCTGAGCGGTAGCGGTAGCGAAATAAAAAACTGGCTAAGCACGGATCGGCTAGTCTCACCGAGGTTCCATACAGTTTATTAAACATAATTAAGTAAATAAGGTTATACTATTTTATTTTTAATGCACTAACCCGTGCTAAGGGCAATTTTAAAAACCTATTTAGAGGCTAAAAATTCCACCCATGCCGGGATTCGAACCCGCGACCGAACTCTTTCAACTGAGCTAATGGGCGACTTACCAAATAAGGTTGTCTAGAAGAGATTGTTCTTAGCGATAAGACCGCCAATTGAATAACATTTCTTAGATTGAAGAAATCATGGTTGTATTCTTTTTCTGGTTGTGCAAGAGTGTTTTCTGTCTATCTAAATATAAGGTGACAACTATTATACCACTACCAAGTAAAGGGTCACATCACACTACAAAGGCGAAAGTTTGTGAGTGTGTATGTTTGTTATTTCTTCACGTCTAAACGGCTGGCGCGATTTTAATAAAGTTTGGTACGGATTTAGCTGACACTATGTGTTAACACATAGGCTACTTTTTATTCGCATGGGAAAAACGACAAACCGCGGGTAACAGTTAGTAAATAATGTGCTGCGTGGTGGCCGTGTCATCTATCTCCCTCCAAAATGGTTGAGACTGATAATGGCTGACCTCTTCGTTATGCTCGTGAACGATTGCCGTTCGTATGTCTGGCCGCATCACTTATGTTTTCCCTACTTTTGTAAGACATTTAACTAATGCATTTCAAGGCAATCATGATTTCTTAGCATATGCATAGGTGGCAATTGATGTATTTGGCTTAAGATGACTTGAGAAAAGATGGTCAGAGTGGAGTTTTTTTCCGTTGCTTTTTTTCCACTACGATACGACCCGAAGGCAGCGGCTTGGAAAGCAAAGTCATTGTTACATACCTGCATGATAATATTTTGGTGTGTTTTAATCCACCTATGTCGTTACTCTTAAAAAGTATGATAAACATAACTTAACTTAACCTCACGCCTGTATCGCAGAGAGGTAAGCAGAGACCAGGGACTGCCGTTTTGCCACGATCCTGAACGATCACATTCGCTTCACGAACGTATGATCAAAAAGTACTTAAGATCTACAGTAAATATTACGTTCAATTGGGTTCTTTTGCAACTAGAAATAAACGTAAACTTTCGTTCCCACTATTTAGGCTGGTAAAGGTTAATACATCCTTCATGGCGCATTATATACGCTTCTATAATAAAATCCCTGAAGATATATTAAGCTTGCCTTAAACGCGGTTCAAAAAAAAGTGTTAAGTTCACTTTGTGCCAAAAGGGCTACTATAACAAAAAGGAGCCTGGAATGCATGAGTTCTGTTTTTTTAAAATAATTATGTCTTTTTCTTCTTATTCAGGCCATATTAGTCCACTGCTGGACATAGCCCTCCCCTAATAATTGTGTAAACTCTGTTAATTAAGGACTTTGAAAAGACTAATTTTGGCGTTACTTTTTCCATTATTTTTCCAAAATTATCTAGATTTTAACATTTTCAATTGTAACTTTCATTAAGCCGCAGTTTCTGTGCTAATTTGAATAAAACCTTTTCATTTCATTTTAATTTCATTTCATTCAAATTTACATTATAGTATTGAGAAAACTTATCTATAATATAAAAATGAATCGCTGAATGTGTTGGTAAGCGCAAATCTCGAGAGCAACTGAACCGATTTCGCTGATTCTTTTTTTATAATATTCCTTGAAGTACGAAGATTGTTCTTACGGGGAGAAAAAAAACAAAGAATCGACTGTCAGGCGGTACGAAGTTCGCTGGGTCAGCTTGTCTATAATATAAAAATGAATCCCCGAATGTGTTGGTAAGCGCAAATCTCGAGAACGGCTGAACCGATTTCACTGATTCTTTTTTTAGAATATTCCTTGAAGTACGAGGATGGTTCTTACGGAGAGAAAAATTAAAAAAAATAAAGAACCGACTGTTAGGCGGTACGAAGTTCGCTGGGTCAGCTAGTATTAAAATAAACGTTTTGCGTTTTGGAATGATGTTAATTACAAACCGTATAATATAATATAAAGTAATGCAACTTTGAATAAAACCTTTTCATTTCATTTCAAAACATAAAATTTCCCAGGTAAAATACGAAAGTATAAAAACATGAAGATACACATTTTAGCGTCCTTCATAAAGAAAGGTTTTCATTCTCCTAGAACCTTAGGTACCCGCCTACTTACTATCTAGTGGAAACAAAAAACTGTAACGAAATTGTACCTACTGTACATAGATCTTTTGTTGAGTAGTGAATCCTGATAAATAAAAAAAAGACCAAGTTTGGAGTTTTTTTGTCCATTTTTTCTTCAAAATGATCTAGATTTTGAAATTGACACTACAGTCTATTTATTCTTACTTGTCCAATTTAGTAAACAAGATTCTAACCTTAAAATTGAGATTAGATGCCTAAACTAGACATTTTCTCGCAAATACATGAACTATCATGTGAACTATGTTTATAAAATTGGCAGCGTGTTATCTAAAAGAGTGTTCCAGGTTACTTCATTTATGGAAATATGGCAGTTTTGGACTAAAAAGTCACAGTTTAAGGGTAGAATCTTGTTTACTAAATTGGACAAGTAAGAATAAATAGACTGTACAATGGAAATAGTTTGAATTTATTGTAATGTTCATTAAGCCGCAGCTTCTGCGCTACTTTGAATAAAACCTTTTCATTTCATTTCAAATCTCTTGAAGTATGGTGACATCAACCGATGTCGATGTATTATACGCTCACAGTAGTGTTCGATATCAACCCACGTATGTCCCCACTGCTGGGGCACGGGTCTCTTCCTGCATCGCAGGAAGTTTAGGCCATACTCCACCACGGGAGCCAAGTCCAGGTTGGTGGAGGATTGTAAGACAGTGGCGGGCCTTACTGTCAGAAGTTCTCAAGCCGCCCATAAGGCCTCTGACATAGCTTAACGACTGCCATTACATGGCAGCCGGCACCAACAGCTTAACGTGCCTTGCGAAGCACGGAAGCACAGTACAGTAGTGCTGTGTGACGCATATCCGTAGTGTTTAGTTAGGAATCAGTTTTATTTAAATTGGTGCCGGCTACCTTCGATAGATTAGGTTTACATATGGCAACTGATGTATTTGGTTTTAAGATGATTTGAGAAAAGATGGTCAGAGTGGAGTTTTTTTTTCCGCTGCCTTTTTCTCCACTACAGTACGGCCCGAAGGCGGCGGCTTACATTTTACATTGTACATTGACATTCAGCAAACAAAATGTAAATTATTTACGTTGAAAGAAAATGATTTGAATTTGAATTTATGCAGCTTAAATATAGACAAAGTAGGAGTTAACAGATGGCTGACTAAGTGGTTGAGTCTTCTGACTCCCAACCTAGAATGATCTGTATTATGGGAGACTTGTACACATAGAATATTTTCAGGGCTTAATCGCGTAGTAATTTATTGCTGTTTTACCTCGACGTTTCGACGACGTTACAGTCATCGTGGTCACGAAAAGACTGATGGCTGGCACCCGTTCGCATCTTCGGCTGATGAGGTTTCAGACTACCCTCAGTCAGCCATCACAAAGCACTATTAGGGTTGCGACACACTACATTGACAATGTCGGACGGTAAGCCATGCGACTTTTTTCCACTCGAACACTTCTTGATGACCGGATCCCACGTTTGCGACAGTTTGAAACCACATTCCCGATTAAAAATTTTGTGTTTCTTGTTTTCAAATTACTACGCGATTAAGCCCCGAAAATATTCTAACTACGGGAGACTTCTGACAGTAAGACCGGTCTCTAGTCTTACAAGCCTCCACCAATCCGGACTTGGCCCCCGTGTTGGAGGATAGCCTATACCTTCCCCAGGAAAGAGGCCCGTGCCCATCGGTGGGGACATAATGGGTTGACGATATAAGAAAAATATTCTTCACCTTGTTTTCCCCATCTCGTGCCGCGTGTTGTAAATTCCCTTTTTCGGTCAAGACAGTTTCTCGACAAAACATTTATAACCACCGAACTACATGAAGTACGCAAATTGTGAACATCAAAGGCGCTATCCCCGATTCACTACTATTTACATGAAAAAGAAAGACCTCGTAATTTTCCGCTCGAGGGACACAAGGGGATTGCAGGAAGCCAACGAAATGTACAAGGCTCATTTGTTGGCGATTTGATAAAGCTCGGCCACACATTTCCCTCTTTTAGGAGGCAGAATCTCTAAATCTTATCGTATAATGATTACCAACCCTTCGTATGTCCCCACTGCTGAGTCACGGGTCTCTTTCTGCATCACAGGAAGGTTAGGCAATTTTCCAGCAAGTCCGGTAGGTACAGGATTGTAATGAGTGGCGGACCTCACTGTCAGAAGTTCCCAAGCCACCCATCTGCTAGTGTTTTATAAAAATATAAGCATAATTTATTGAGATGTTGGGTAAAATATAGAACGTTAATAAGTAATTCAAAAATAATTTCATTGGTCATTGACAGATAGAATTTTATTTGTTACCATAGAATAATATTATTATTAATATTATCAATATCAACCCTCGTACGTCCCCACTGCTGGGGCACGAGTCTCCTGCACCGAAGGAAAGTAAGGCCATACTCCACCACGGGGGTTAAGTCCGGGTTGGTGTAGGATTGTAAGACAGTGGCGGGCCTTACTGTCGAAAGTTATCAAGCCGCCCATAAGGCCTCTGGCATGGCTCAACGACTGCCATTACATGATAGCCAGCACCAAGGGCATAACGTGCCTTGCGAAGCACGGAATCGCTCGGAAAATATCGTTATGTTAAAGATTGGATTAGATAACATATTCTGTGTGGGTTTCGTCCCGTCCCTTCAGTATATTTTGGACTTTTCAGCGCGCCGTCTAAGTTTTAAGTCCAACTAAGTTTGGTTTAGGCCATGTAACGGCTGAAAGGGTCAACCCTTTCATCCGTACAGTTTTCGGCAAAATATTTTCAAAATCGATACGAGTGCCGCCACCTGTTGTTATCTTAAAGGAAGTTTTCCTCTATAGGAAGGGATAGAGACGTAAGGAAGACCACCCATTGTGGAGCAGTACAAGCATCTGCAGTTACAGAATAATGTACCTTAAATATTCATTGATACACTCGAAGATCGTTTGAGTCATGCCAAACGTGTAACTTATACGCACACATTTGCAAGCAAGATTCGTCAAAAACATAAGTGTCAGCCCAAACTGAAAACCATAACGCCATATCACTCAGAAAAAAAGTATTGTTTTTCTAGAGCAACTTCAACCTTAACCGTATGCCAATAAGGCGTAGTTACTAAATTTCACGCTAACATTTACATGTGCCCTGTGATGCCATTCGGAATATGTTCTAAGAAAGAAATAATTGTAGGGGGGTCTTACTATTAACGTAAATAAATATTGTATGGATGCTTATGAAATTTTATTATTTGTCGGCTAAGGCACAAAAGGGTTAGAATTACGTCGCCTGACAGGGACCTAACTTTTAAGAATTCATGGGTTTGTCCTCATACATCTCTCAGGTTTGGAACTCGCCTTTGTATGGAGGAAATGTATTTAGTGAGTAATTTCGCGAAACAAAACCGTCATAAAGTTTTACACAGGTTGTATAAAAGTTTAGCATAGAGAGACCAGCAGATATTGTTGCAAATATATCCGTAAGATTTTCGAATGAAACGACAAGGAATGACGCCATAGCATTTTTCCAATGAGTAGAGTTACATTTTCAGTCATGAATTTACTATATTATAGAATTTCCTTTATTTGCCATACAAATCTTAGAAGCAGTGGGTCCAACGGGGAACACACCGTGTAGATGTAAACAATATTCTCTAATCTAAACTAGCCTCGAGATGTTTGACGAATATGGTTCAGATTCTGATTTCAAGTACTTGGGACCAAGATTTCGGGCAAGCAATAAAATTGATGATGAATGGTTTTGCGTGCGGGGGACGAGGTTCGGACGGAGGAGAGCTGGTAAATCAAGGAGATGGCATCAGGAGTCAAGTCGCAGCCTTCGAAGAGAGTGGTAGTTCTACTAGAACTTACAACCGCGCGTGAAATACTCTCAAGAGTCTAGTATCTAGACTTACCACGTTACAAGTGTTCTATTAGGACAAGTCCTCAGTGAAGACTTCGCGAGTGCAATAATAAGCTAGCGAGCAGAGAATTCGCAAAATAGCTAGGATGTGCGTCGCGTCGGTCCGTTTTCGGTGAAATAAAGGGTTTTCCGTCGAGGGGCGAATTTCCTCAGCCGAACAAACCGTTTTCCGAATTTCGCGACGCGTGTTTTATATAAATTCAATTTGTGTATTCTACTTTATATGTCTATTTATTTTATTATACATGTATAAAATGTTCTCCGCCAGTCTTAATTTCATTCTTCCAGTTCTATTTATAGATTTCCCACTAACTAGCGAGAGCAGAAGACGCGGTGCTTCCCACAGGGGTTCTGCGTTTGTCTTTTTTGATCTTAGCTAGGATCTAGGAATCATCAACAGGAGCGGAGCACAACGGACAAGACAAAACAATTTGTCTATAGGAGGAGGTTTTACTAACACTATGTTTTTTTGAATGGAGCTGCGATCTCGGAGTTAATCTTCTGTATTTATTACGACAAGCTGAGCTGCATTATTATGGATTACTTACATCATTATGGAGCTACGTCACTACAAGGATTTTCTACATCATCATGGATCTACATCACTACATGGATTTTCCACATCATCATGGATATTACAGGTTTCATCGGGAACGTTCTATCCGTTCTATCTTCACTTTAGCTAGGGTCGAATTGAGATTGTGTGATTTTAGGATTGTATGTCGTGTGTGTTCTAGTAGAGTTAAAGTAGTATCGTCACGGGTGTACAACTCGAGGTACATTTTGTGTCGATGATGTGACTATGGTTTTCACGGGTGTACGACTCGGCTTGATGGGGTTTTGGGCCTCTACGGCTAGCCTGAATCCCTGTCTTAAATGACGTGTGTAGGACGGTAGCCTGTTCCTTAGCCCGGAGGTCAAATGGGTAATACACTTGCAAAAACCGTAGGACATCTTGTTTTGTTTTATTAAGAACCACGACATAACATGGATGAATGATGTTTTCAGCGGATGTCGGGCGTTAAGTGAAGGTTTGAATGTGATAGGGTGATACGTTGCGTCCCGATGGATTTTGAAGGAGCGAGTTTCTTGTGGAAGCTCGTCGGGGTGGGTGTAGCGTTGGAAGGGAGCCCATCGTCATCACGCTAGGGAAACAAAAGTTCTTCTAGATTTTCTTCTGAAAGTCTAGAACCCCTCCCATTTCCATTTATTCACAGAAAGGAGATTTGCTGTCTACAAACGCCGTGAATTTTCCCTTTTTATTCCATTTGTAGCCATATATTATTGGTATTTTTAATATTTTCTATTATTTTATTTTATTTTATATGTTATTAGTTTATTACCTATTTTGTGATTCGCGGGTGAAACTGACTAGGCGCGTGTGTTAAAAGTCTTACTAGAAAAACAACGGGCATGCATCGGCATGCATAATAAAGTGTACAGAAGGATAGCAGTGCTCACTCTTTCGCTAGTCGCGGACATTGAGGCTGATCGAGTCTCGATGCTGTTTTTTTCTGGGGCGTTTACGATTACTGTCCGAAGCTAAGTTGCATGTTTTTCTATTTTTTAAACTGATTATGTGTACGGTTAATTAATTTGCAGATTTTATTTAAACCTTGTCTTTATTTGATTTTTCTCATGTTTCAATTCACAACACAACGTATGGGTCTTTTATTATTTTTCTAGACGATCACGACTATTTTACTTGGCCAATTAGTTTTATGATAATTTACAACCCTTCAGGTTATATTTTATATGTTTATATATTTTATTTCGTGACGCGGTGGCGTCTCGCATTAATTTTATTAAGAGGCCACACCCCGTTCATTACAGCCACAAACCTTTGTTTATTAAAGGGCCGGTGAGGGACATCTTAGACGGACGTACTTTGACTAAATAGGAGATGTATTAGCAAAGGGCGAGATAAAAAGTACCAGAAATCGGAGTGCGTGCGTGCAACGACTAATGAACGTTGATGAAGCGAAGGTGCTCTGTAAGGATCGTGCCAAGTGGCAGACCCTGACCTCTAGCTACCTCTCTGGGATACAGGCGTGAGGTTATGTTTATGTTCATCATCATCATCATCATCTACTCATTATGTCCCCACCGAGGGGCACGGGTCTCTTCCCTCAGGAAGGTATAGGCCATACTCCGCCACGGGGGCCAAGTCCGGATTGATGCACGCTTGCAAGACTAGTGGCTGGTCTTACTGTCAGAAATTTTCAAGCCACTTAGGCCTCTGACTCAGTTTAAAGACTGCCATCTATTGACAGCAACCGTCATCTACTGCTTAACGTGCCTTGCGAAGCACGGAACCGCTCGGACAAATGCCACAAGCGTTAGTCATAGTCGGTTTACCCATCCATGCACTGAACTCGCCCTGTGGTGCTTAAACTTCGTGATCGTTTAAAATCAACTAGGCAGCCGGACTACGAGCGATTCAATTTATGTTACTTTGTTGAAATCAATACCCTGTGAGTCCCTAGCTCCTAGGACGAAAATAGAGCCGAGAAGATAGTATAGGTGCTGGGCAAGCACACAATGTTCTAAGCGCACAAGCGTATCAAAATTACTCGTAGGTAATAATTGCAACTAGACTAATAATAAGGCCTAAGGCCTAATTATTATTTGTTATTTTTTGTGTGGTAAATAAAACTTTTTTCACTTTCACTTTCACTTTCACTTTCACTTAAGTTAGTGAGTTTATTTATTCAAATGGCCTTACTTTACAGCCTTAGCCTAAGTGACTTTTTTTTCGTTTCCCTTTAATTCGCTGAAAGCCAATTAACGAAATCCATTTCACAAACTGTAAATTGGCATTACAATAAATCTCACAGGCAGATTCCATCGGAAACATCACCAGGTCCGGATTCAGTGCCTTGTTTTTTTTAATTACCTACATTTTACGTTACTATGAACTGTGATGACTTAAAGACGAAGTAAATAATAAACACGAATAAGTTAATAAAAGCGGTAGTGGCGAAGCGGTGAAACATCGGCTTCACATTCAGGAAGTAGTGGGTTCAATCGCTAACTGTGAAGGAAAACCTCGTGAGGAAACCTGAGCGCATTAGGTGTTTACCATAATCCAATACCTTAAGCCAACCTGTAATTGGCTCACTAACTAGTTTTATAAGTTCCATATATTGTCTATCCACTATTAATTTCCATAGATAAATAAGTTTAGAAATTATCTATCTATCTATCTATCTATCTATCTATCTATCTATCTATCTATCTATCTATCTATCTATCTCCTCTCTTCTTCAACTAATATAATATATCTATCTAAAATGTCTGATGTACATACTACAATAGTTTAGTGGGCTTATTGAACTACGTCATCGTCGGTCAGCGATCAATAGGTCACTTAGGGCCGGTTTCTATTAAGTAACGTTCTGTCACGCTCTTTGCTGACAAATTCCAAGAGACACCATTACATTTACCTATTTACTTAGCCAAATTCTCAATTCAGAAACTAGTCATTGATCCGGAAACGGTGTTATAAGTATTTATGTGCCGTTCCCGGGAACTCCGGAACATTCCCTATTTACCTGTATTGAATGATATTTAAACATCAGTAAACGACAATCGGTACTTAGATTAGATGGCCAAATAGAATCCATTTTTTTTATTCCTTATGACTAGTAAAATCATATTGTTTGTTGGATAAGCTCCCAGCGACACATCGGCACTTATGGACAAGAAATAGTATTATTTTTCTAGGCACACAAGAGTCGAAACCTGGTCGGGGTCTGCCGACAAAAGCCTAGTACCAGGCCACTCAGAAAGTTTTGCGAAAAAATGTTTTTATGTATTAGACACTGGCCACTTGTAACTGTTTTGAAAACGTCGATTATTTTGAAGTAAAAATACTACTGTTCGATTTTCAAATTTCCCTCCGCATTTTTTGAGAGCCAATTAAAATTTTCTTATCTCATTAAAAAATGGACATGCATCGAGAACATTTTCGTGCTATGATTTTTTACGATTTCAAATGTGGCTTAAAACCTGATGAGTCATTTGATCGACTTCGAATTGCTTTTATGGATGAAGGACCTTCAAAAGCAACCATCTACCGCTGGTATAGCGAGTTCAAACGTAGTCGTCTTACTTTGGGGGATAAACAAAGGAGTGGTCGTCCTACGACGGCTATCACCGAAGAAAGTGTGCTGGCAGTAAAAAAAATAATTCAAGAAAACAGACGAATTACGTACGTAGGATTCAGCATACACTGCAGATTGGTTCAGGAAGTGTTCACAAGATTTTGCACAAGCACCTTCGCGTAAGGAGAATAGGTGCCGTGATATGTTACAAAAATTTGATGCTGGCTCGTTACAACGCGTTTACGACATTGTGACAGGTGACAAATCCTGGCTTTATGAATATTATCCAGAAACAAAACGTCAGTCGACAGTTTGGCTGTTTCAAAATGAACCAACGCCTACGAAAGTGAAGCGATCGAGGAGCGCAGGAAAAAAATTTGATCGCTAGTTTCTTCACTTTGACGGGGTACCTAATTTTAATTCTACTTCGAGACCAAAGCAGCATCAACGCTAAAAGGTATAGGACAAAATGCCTACCAGAAGTTTTTTCTGAATTGAGCAACAAGTGACCGAAGACCGGGCTCCGCGGGGTTCTTTTTCACCACGACAACGCGCGCTCGCACTCTGCAATCAAAACGAGGGACTTCCTGGACTCCACACCGGTCAGAGTCTTGGGACACCCTCCTTACAGTCCTGATTTGGCTCCGTGTGACTTTTTTTTATTCCCTAAAATTAAAAATCAGCACAAAGGGATACAGTTTTCACCGCCGGAAGACGCGCTAGCAGCGTTTGAGAAGGCCGTGGAAGAGGTGTCTGCGGAGGACTGGAAAAAATGTTTTAAAAAATGGTTCAGACGCATGAAACTTTGTATAGAGGCTGGTGGAGAGTTTTTTGAAAAGAATTAATAAAAATATATTTTTGATAAAAGTTGTTTTTTAGTTTCTCAAAACTTTCTGAGTGTCCCACGTAAGTTTATCCGGTCAAAAATCACACAAGAGTTATTGAAATTACGTAAAACCTAAAAGCAGCTATTTATTTATTTGCGTTAACAGAATCTTTTGAAATTTATACCATGGTATATATTATGTTAAATTCCCAATTCATAACTTGCATTTTCAAACAATTTAAAAACTTGACGCAACTGCATGCATATATAGTAAATATATGCATGCAGTTGCGTCAAGTTTCAAGTATCTAGTAAAGACGTTAAGAACACTTTATTGCATAGCCATAAAAAAATAACAAACATGATTTCTTAAACGTTTAAGACATCTAAAAATGTTGATCACCCTGTATCTAAATTATAATTAATGAAAATTATTAATTATTAATTTACAGATTAAACCATTCCAATGTAGAAATGAAAACCATTTCAATATTCAGAATCTTCTGATTCTTCTCAGAATCCGATCCCAAGGACTGAAAAAAAATGAAAATTGAGAAATACAGAAAAACTTACTACACTTATTTATTATCACACACAATAGACTAGGCCATGTTAACTGATACCAACTAAAACAGGCATAATATCCGAGTAGCCACAAAATCGCGAGAGATTTTTCCGAGTAGCCCTAAATACGTCCCTGGGCCGCCATCAGAATATGTCTCCTCGGAGTCGGGCTGACAAAGTGTCGGCATAAATTAGTCGGAAGACATCGGTTTACCTACAGGTGAAAGAACGCAGACAGATCATTCGACTCCGGATCCAGCTGCCTCTACATTGATGAAATAGCTTCCAAAGATTGTGAGATAGGTACGAAAGATATAGATAGATATCAACCCTTCGTATGTGCCCACTGCTGGGGCAAGGGACTCTTCCTGCATCGCAGGTAGGTTAGACCATACTCCACTACGGGAGCCAAGTCCGGATTCTAAGATAGTGGCGGGCCTTACGGTCAGAAGTTTTCAAGCCACCCGCCCATACGGCCTCTAACGCAGTAATTAATCATTCGCATTAATTAACAGCGGGTGCCAATGACTTAACGTTCAAACTACGGATGCGCAAGGATACAATGCAACTAGAGGTAGTCACGGGTTGGCTACCCATCGAGCACTTGACCGCGTCTGTTCTTGTTCTGTTCACTTGCTTCCACTAACTAGGTCACGAGCTCTTCAATACGAAATTTTATTTTAACCTAATATTATTGCTTCACAGTATTATTAACAGTATTATTTCATTGTATATAAATATCATTACATTACATAGCCACACGCCTGAATCTACAGAGGGGTAGGCAGAGCCGGACTGCAATTTCTACCACCCTGACAGAAAATCTTCGCTTCATCAAAGTTTATGAGTCGTTGCATGCATGCCCTTTTGCTAATACAGCAACTATTTGCTCGAAGTGCGTCCGCCTGGATCGCCCTTTCTAGCTTTTCTATTATATTTTTCTAAAAATGACGACCTCTGTGGCGTAGCGGTAGCGCGTCTGCCTACCATGCAAGAGGTCCCGGGTTCGAATCCCGGCTGGGAACAAAAAAAAAAAAATCACAGGTCTTGGATGTTTACATGTTTGTGATGTCGTTGTTTCTGGTACCCACGACACAGGGTATCCTAGTGTGGTATCCTTTTTTTTTTTTTTTGAACTGGGTGGAGCTTGGTTAAATCAATCTATTTTATAAATTGATTAATTACTGCTTTCTTATTTGTATTTGTATTTCTATTTTTGGTGTAATTTCCTCATTACGTTAATGGTATCACATGTGAACGGTCTGCGTTCAAGCTAATCTAAAACTAATTGTGAAGACTTTTAATTGGCTGAGTGTGTCCTATTTATCTATGTAATGTAAACCTGTAATAGCTGTTAGTCTTCCTAGAGAATAAAATAAAATAAAGAAATACCATAGAAAAATAATGAACTATATGAAAAATAATAATGAACTTGGCATCTAGGTATAAAGCGTCTAGTAGCACCTTTACTCGCGCTAGATGTGTAATGGGACCACGCGGAGGTTGCAGAGCCTGGAACATTGTTTTAGATGTAGAAGGCGCTAATAAACAAAATTGCTAAATGACTGAACGCAGTCATATTATGGGCATTGGGGGGTACCAATGATGGCACAACCTTGCGCGATGGCGCTCATTAGAGAAGGGCTACGTCCAGCAGTGGACTAATATAGCCTGAAGCCGAAGAAGAAGAAGATATTATCCAGATAGCCAGAGGTCGCGGGTTCGAATCCCGGCATGTGTGGAATTTTTAGCCTCTAAATAGGTTTTTAAATTTGTCCTTAGCACGGGTTAGTGCATTTGTACAATCTCGTACAAAATATCCCTTAACCAGGAGGTCAGCTTGCCGCATACAGCATCCCTGCTGTTTTTTGCAGGTCTTTCGAAGCTGCAAATTTGTATATACGCTACTGGTAGTGATTCTAATATTGTATAAAAAAATCAGAACTAGACGTAAGTTTGCGATTTTAATGTTCGATATGACTGGCCTAATTTACATCTGAGAATGTTTAAAGTTTCTTGTTCATCGTTTTGGAAAGATTTTTTGACATAAGAGTGAGTGAGGTACGACAGAATTTACATAATTCAGAGTGCAGCTATGGGTGTGAATGTGCCCTTAGCTGAAAGCGAGACTAAATCAAATTATACAGTGAAGACTATTTGAATAATAAATCCCTCGGATATTTTATCTGCTTAGTCAAGTAAAAATTGGTTCAGACACTGTCCGTTGAATAATAATTTTAAATTCAAAATTAGATTTTTATTGGACCTTTTAGATTTTTTGCGATTACCTATGTACATACAGTTTATTATCGTAGAATGGAGTTGTCAAAAAATATACTCAAAAAATAAAAACAAGTGATATTCTAGTGTTGCCCTCAAGCTACCAAAATCACATAAATACAGGGTTATTATACTCTTTTTATTGCACTAACCCGTGCTAAGGACAATTTTAAAAACCTATTTAGTGGCTAAAAATTCCACCCATGCCGGGACTCGAATCCGCGACCTCTGGCTTTCCGTGCTATTTGGCACAGGGTTATTTTTAAAAAGCGCCATTCCCGAGACACGTCATTATTAGAGTCATTATTTAAAGGTACTTTGCGGTGCTAACTGTCAATGGAAAAAAATCATATCTTCTTTTATAACGCGTCTTTGGAAAATGTAAATATATTATACTATTTTTATTTTTAATGTCCTAACCCGTGCTAAGGACAATTTTAAAAACCTATTTAGAGGCTAAAAAATTATTAAATTTAGAGCGCTGGCACGGATAGCCAGAGGTCGCGGGTTCGAATCCCGGCATGGGTGGAATTTTTAGCCTCTAAATAGGTTTTTAAAAATGTAAATATCACAAATCTTAATAGATATACTCGTAGTAGCTCTTTTGAGACCTACTGACAAGAATCTAGGACTCAAAACAAGTTTTTTTGCAAAATCGGCCGTTTTAGCAGAAATCGATTAAAGTCCTAGGTTGTTGATCCTAGGTTCTAGACTGTAGGTTTTAAAAATAGTTCTCACAGTTGTTGAGATTTCTAACGTAGGTACACTTTTAGATACAATTCCACCAGAGTGCTTAGTGCGAGTTTGACAGATCCATTCGAATAACTTTACTACCGCGCTAATCGAGCATTGAGTAGTGAGTATGAGTAAGTTAACCGTTCGAACTGGCAAAACTCTGTCACAGTACAACTCGCACTCGCGTTTATTCGTGTTTTGGCTGGTAAACGTGTTCGCTTCTCAACGTAAACCATTACAACTCGCACTCAGCAATTTTAATTTCCACACTTGTCGCTAGGTGGCGCTTCCTCGATGCCATAGAAATATGAGTTTACGTTAACGCGATCGAGTAGTTAAAAAACTCGCACTAAGCACTCTGCAGTACAATTACACCGAACTGCGATCCCCAACCCACATGCCCAGCGTGGGGATTATAGGCATTACCCCCTATGATAGCACAACGTGGCGCTCTTTAGGGGAAGGCTATGTCCAGCAGTGGACTAGTATAGCCTGACGACGACTTTTAGATAAAAATCTATTACAAAGCAAGTTATTATATTATTTTAATGCACTAACCCGTGCTAAGGACAATTTTGAAAATCTATTTAGTGGCTAAAAATTCCACCCATGTCGGGATTCAAACCCGCGACCTCAGGCTATCCGTGCCAGCGGTCTTTCCAATTGAGCCAATGGGCGACTCACCGGCATCAGTGAAATTTCAAACCTCTTTACAATATTCTCTGTATAAGGTACGTACAGGCAGCGACATACTGACATATATACTACCCCTCCCACAACACCCTTTAATTAAGGTTAAAATTTACTGTATTAACAGTAATCAGTTTATAAAATAAATTGGCCTTTTTGCATCTACTTAATGAGATGATTTATACAGCGTTCAGTGGTATCTTCACTCACACTAGATGGTTGAAGGGACCACTCCGACGCTGTAGTGCCTGGGACATGGTTTTATAGATGGTTTAGGGTTGCCCAGCACCTATACCATCCAGACAGCTTAGTCGGCCTAGCTCACAGGAAAGACTAGTCAATACGTGCGGAGCCAACCAAGCCGCGGGCTTCCTCACGATGTTTTCCTTCACCGTTAGCATGTGATATTGCGACTACAAATTCGCAAATGTACGTAACTTTGAAATTAAACAAAGCCATTGGTACATGCCCGCACTCGGGATCGAACCTGGGGCTCTCGCTTGCCAGTCCATGGTTCTACCCACTGAGCTACCACCGCTTCATCGGTTTACGTCTATGTTTATTATATTCATGCAAGAACTACCCCGTATTATTTCAGCAACACTGAGCTTAACTAGAAGATAATCCTGTTAGCATTAAGCTTGCCTTTGTTTTGTTTTGATAGTGCAATAAAGAATTTTACTAAGTAATATAATAACAAGTACAGTAGAATATATATTATATACAGATGGGGTCCTCTGCCATTTCCTTAGTCCAACATAGTAAATACGGCTATAAATCTTACACATCATTTCATTTTTTCATCATTTCAGCCTATTGCAGTCCACTGCTGGACATAAGCCTCCCCCAGGGTGCGCCACAAGACCCGATCTCCCGTTTTCGCCATCCAGTCACCACCAGCCACCTTTTTCAGGTCGTCGGTCCATCTGGCCGGAGGGCGTCCTACACTACGCTTGCCGAGTCGTGGTCTCCATTCGAGAACCCGTCTGCTCCAAATCTTACACATCAGCAACATAATATACTACTGCGAACTCAATAAAAGCACTCGCGAAAGAGAATACCGAAAGTAAATCGCTTCTCCAGTCCCCGAAATCCACCTATTCCCGCAGGATTCTAACACAGGGCCAATCTAATTCGAAACTAATAATGGCTTCAAAGAATCAAACTGGTAATAGTGAATAACGCGGGCCCCCCGAGAAGCCTCGACGTTTCAAAGGTTAATCTTCCCGTTCAACCCACAAAGGGTTTTCAATCGAGTGGAGGATTTCTTAAGACAGTCTATTTTTCTATTTCTGAAGCCGGGGACACACTCGCCGTCTTTGTGAGGAGCGGGGAGTAACAGGATATGGAATTAGACATAAACTAACTGTGCCCCGCGGTATTACCCGCGGTTTATCGATTTTCCCATGGGAATAACATATTTTCCCGCAGTTAAACGTATCCTATGTGTTAATTCAGGGTGACAGCTAACTCCATACCAAATTTTATTACAATCTCTCCAGCCGTTAAGACGTGAAGAAGTAACAAACATACATACTCACACACTCACAAACTTTCGCCTTTATAATTTTTGTGTGATAGAACACAATAAAGGATTTTGATTTTTCTTGTACCCACAGGTTTCGTCATAGTCAAAATTATTACAATAAAATAAAATCAAAATAAGGATTTTGATAGATAGAATATTCTTTATTGTACACAGAATTACGGATACAGAAATTATATATTTCAAAATATAGTAAAATGGCAGCTTTACTTCTGAAAGCAATTTTTCCCAGGCAACCATAGACGGAGACAGCAAAGAAATTAGAGATGGGCAGTGCAATTAAGTAATATTGAAATTACGAGTTAAAAATGAGTTTAAACTTACTTAGACCATACACAAATAATTAAATAAATAGATAGACATACGTACTACTAATGAAGGATTTTGAAGCGACATTTCTAAGAACAGTTTCGCATTATGTGACATGGTTTCAGGGTTCCGTAGCCGAAGGGTGTTGACCGTATCCTGTCGCTAGGCTTGACTGTATGATTATTTTACATGTTTCTTGAAATAGGAAACGAACCTTAAACTCATATGTTATACTACAGAAAACTAAAGTGAAAAAAAAAATATTTTAGTATGCGGTCTACAAATGACTCTCGTAAATATAATAAATAACCAGTTATTATTTTATCCAATATTGTGTGATTAACATTGTAATATTTGTATTGCCTAGCGAAAAATAGCACCCAGGTACTACTGGGAGTGATTCGGTAATAATTTTTGGACTTTGTTGATTATCTGAGTATCATGTAACCAATACCACAACACAGTATATGTGTATGTGTTTTTGCCGTATACTACAAAGTATTGGGGCGAAACACACACATGCACTGCATACATAATAATATATGCACACACATACCCAGATAAAAACCACAATATAGAAGGAATTAAGCTAGAAGCTTTCTATATTGGTCTTCCATATCAGTGTAGCCCAGGCCTTACACAGTCGATTTTCCATTTCTAACTCATTTTCCAGCAGCCCTGTCATATGTGGGGACGATGTCTCTACTTACGAGCTTTCTAGTTTTAAACGATTTGAGATAGACTGCGGCTAGTTACATAAGTAGAAGCAGGACATACTTATCGGGCTACCACGGGAAGAGAAATTCGTTACCCAACTAAGCTTTCTTTAGCCAGCATTTCTTTAAGAAGTGGTCGTTTCAAAGCGAATAACATTGAAAGAAATGTGCGCATACTTACGTAAGCTCTCGCCTCTGTTCCAGAGGTAGGCTGAGACCAGATTCTCAGTTAATAGAACTACAGCTCGTGGTTCATATATCGTGACCATTCGATGTACGCATATCATTGCATAGCCGATTAACTAATTGTCTACTAGCAACATACATCGAATTGTCATAATAAAGTATGAATTGCAATTTTATGACACATAGGGCTTGTTGCTTCCTACGATCCTGTCAAAAGCCCTCTCTTTTGTTTATTTAACATTGATTAATCATTATACTATTTTTATTTTTAATGCACTAACCCCGTGCTAAGGAACAAATTAAAAAAAAATAGTATAATTGATTAATCATTCACGTAACAAAACTGCAAAGATATTTTTTTGGATCTTTTTAGGGTTCCGTTACCGCATGATGCTAAACGGGACCCTATTACTTTGCCTCCGCTGTCTGTTTGTCTGTCCAACCATCAAAGGGATTATCTTTGGAATCTTTATAAGTAGTCAGTTAAAATTTTCACAGAATATGTGATTTCACTCCGGGTTACCTACCTACAACAAAAAAAGAATACAAAAGACATGTTTTTTCGCCGTTTCTTTGCTTATTATGCTCTATGGTAAAAACTTGGCGTGATTGTGCAACATATTACGTATTCTAACGACAGATAATAAATAATGGCCAAGTGGGAGTCGGACTCATTAAATATTGCGCTATCAATTGAAAATAATATTAATTCTACCACCGAACGAGAGACGGAGTTACTGCGGATGATGTATTACGTTCCGGGTGCCAAATAAAGGAATCGTTTGGTCCCAACTGAAAATCAGTTTTGCTAGTGATATACTGTCTTTAGCGCACACCAGTAAAGTGTGCTGAGTTGGAGCCCTTTTTTGTTGTCACGGAGGCACCCGAGGCGTTTGGAGTCGGACATGGCCGAGAGTTACACATTATTGTATGGTACCAGGCTGTTTTCGATTCTGTATGACTTACCTAGCACTGACTGAAAATCGGCGCTGAGGGCTCACTTTCTCAGCACAACGCTGAGTCAGCTGCCTTTTGTGGCAATTTAGACACACCACAGGTTTAACCGATGTCTTTTTTTTGTTTTTTTTTTTTTGTGTATTTCTGTTGCGCTCATAAAATGTCAATTTTTCTGGTTATTTTGTTTCCGTGATGTATCTTGTTGGTATAATAAATGTCTTTCTTTCTACCTGTTTTCTGTAAGATTTTCTTATCTTTGTTTTTTGTTCATGTATTTTTCTTGTCAACGTATTAGTTTACTTTGTGTTTCCGTGGCAATATGAATAAATGTCGTATTTCTTTCTTTCTTTACAGGTACGGAGCCCTTAGTGTGACACTCCGACTTGCACTTGACCGGTTTTTTGTGTTAATTTAACCACAAATCAACTTATGTTAGACTGTTATCTTTATTTGAGACATCTTTTTCAGTGGGACCTTGCTTTTTCTCTTATCAAAAAAACAATTGTAATAATAACATAACATTTTGTAATAATATTTTCATACAGGCACATACTTTGCTTCTGATCCCAAACTAGGATACTCTGTGTCGTGGGAACCAGAAACAACGACATCACAAACATGTATGGTGCCATCACGATTTTGTGGCGCTATTTCGACAGTAAGTTTACTGTCAAAAACCTATTTAGAGGCTAAAAATTTCACCCATGCCGGGATTCGAACCCGCAACCTCTGGCTATCCGTGCCAGCGCTCTACCAATTGAGCCAATGGGCGACTCACCGGCATCAGTGAAATTTCGAACCTCTTTACACTATTCTCTGTATTACGTACAGGCAGCGACATCTGGCTTAAGCAAATTGCATCACTTACAGCCCCGACTACCTACTTTGCAGTTAGGTTTTACATCGGAACGATATCACTGACCCACATGATTATACTATTTTTATTTTTAAAGCACTAACCCGTGCTAAGGACAAATTTAAAAACCTATTTAGAGGCTAAAAAAATGCAAATTCCTTGCACTTACGTAGTCTGTTTGTGTCTTTAAAAAAAAAATAAGAAAAACTGAACATCATGCAGAAAGGTTGTTTAACACCTTTCTAGGTCCCTTCTTCTTCTTCAGGCTATATTAGTCCTCTGGTCGATATATCCCTCCCCTAATGAGCGCCACAGCGGCCTGTCTTCAGCTTGCCGCATCCGGCATCTGCCGGCAGTTTTTCGCAGATCGTCATCCCACCTGGTCGGAGGGCGTCCCACACTACGTTAGCCGAATCGCGGTCTCCACTCAACAAGACGTTTACTCCAACACACGTTGACTACAACCGTGTAGGTCCCACAACTCATTAATATTTCTGAATCTGTCAAAGAGTAATCCCATGGAGCTCAAAGCCAACGTCCTTTCCATTAGGTAGGGAAGTTTTCAAACGATAGGTTTGTTTTTCATCGCCCTAGTCTCCGTCAGAATATAACGAGCAAAATCTGGTGCCGCTGGCCAATTTTTTTTGCTTCGAGACTCTACTCTGAATTGCTTTGATTGCAGTTGAAATAAGCCAATACGTTGACGGTTCTAGGAGAGACTGCGGTGTTTTGTTTTATTCAGAACTAGCTGACTCAGCGAACTTCGTACCGTCTAACAGTCGATTCTTTATTTTTTATGTTTTCTCTTTGTAAGAACCATCCTCGCACTTCAAGGAATATTTTAAAAAAAGAATTAGCGAAATCGGTTCAGCTGCTCTCGAGATTTGCGTTTACCAACATATTCAGCGATTCATTTTTATATTATAGATAGACTAGCTGACCTAGCAAACTTCGTACCGTCTAACAGTCGATTCTTTATTTTTTATGTTTTCTCTTTGTAAGAACCATCCTCGTACTTCAAGGAATATTCTAAAAAAAGAATTAGCGAAATCGGTTCTGCTGCTCTCGAGATTTGCGCTTACCAACAAACTTACATTCAGAAAAAGAAAAGCGGGTTCTGTACTAACGATAAAAATGCAATTTTGCAATGAAAATTAAATAAGTAATGTCTTTATAATCTAACATCAAATATATATAAATGTTTTTTTACGTGCAAACTATGATCTCGAACTGCCCTTCAGTTATACAGTGTACATAATTTTATTAAATTGGCGCATGATCCACGCCTATCGCACTCTACCAATGGGCGATTTTCCATTAGCCGCCCCGGCACCGGCACCGGCGTGACCGTGTACCGGCACCGGCGTGACCGTGTACCGGCACCGGCGTGACCGTGTACCGGCACCGGCGTGACCGTGTACCGGCACCGGCGTGACCGTGTACCGGCACCGGCGTGACCGTGGACCGGCACCGGCGTGACCGTGTGCCGGCACCGGCGTGACCGTGTGCCGGCACCGGCGTGACTGTGTGCCGGCACCGGCGTGACCGTGTGCCGGCACCGGCGTGAAGGTGTACCGGCACCGGCCGTGACCGTGTACCGGCAACGGAGTGACCGTGTACCGGCACCGGCCGTGACAGTGTACCGGCTCCGGAGTGACCGTGTACCGGCGCCGGGCCGGCGCCAGCGCCGGCGCTGGTGCCAGTGCCGGGCCGGCTAATGGAAAATCGCCCAATGTCGCAGCCTCCGAGAAACCGGTTTAAACCGGTGGTGGGCCGGTAAGGGATGTCCCAGGTGGACACAATTCACAAATATGAGATGTATCAGAGAAGGATAGGACAAAAAGGAGCAAAATCCGGTGTGCAAGAAAGAATCACTGCTTTCGAAGCAAAAGAGGTTAATTATGATAGTGGTAAGTGACAAGCCCTGGTCTCTGTTTACCCCTCAGGGATACATGTATAAGGTGATAATGTTTTTCCGATTTCGAAGTTTCCCTTACAGTAAAACTTGTTTGCTTTGTTGAGTAGAGTCCCCATATTCGGGTAGCTGGTCAGACATCCAAAGTAGCCTGCAGTCAGCTTAAAACAGATTATGCAAATCTCTTCCATCATTTAACACAACGCACTGTGCGCTCCAGGGCTTTGGGAGTCTCTCTTGGTAATCCCGTTATGTTTTTTTAATCCCCCTTTCGCCCACCATTTTATCCTGTTCGACGTGTCTGCTAAGTGAGGTGTTTGTTTGATGTTTCTAAAGCTCAAACTCACGCCTGTATCACGGAGAGGTAGGCACAAACTAGGATGGTCTACTTGCTACGAATCTTTTGCTTATGCGTGGCTTGTGTGGTTGAAACATTTCCGCCTGAACTTTCATTAAATAAAACGTGTTAAAATAAACGAGGTATCCAGTAAACAAAAATTAACCCTCAAGATGGCGGATGACGCAATTGATGTAATACCACACAGAACAAAATTTGGACTGCCAGTGACGCAAATTAATTCCGAAGGAAAATTGTTTATTTAATATTTTTTCCGAGTATGTCCCTTTTTTGAGATAATTCGACTGGGCTATACCTGATTCAAAGAAGCGACATTTCCATTGTTTATGTCACCATTTACCATAGTAATACCAATTTTATTTATTGATTATTTGTAAAAAAATCATAGGTAATTAGTAGGTACATATTTTTTTACTTTAAAACAGACCACGCTTGAACAAATGTCAGATAGGTACAAGTAATTTGTCGGAAATCGAAATTCATAATTTTTTTTAAAGATTCTAGTAACATAAATTAGTTCCTTTGATTTCGCGCGATATGGCGAGGTTTTCTATTTTAAGGGGATCCAGTGCGCTTCCAAGGAAGAAGAAAACGACCTTCCTTTGTAGATCATATTTGCTAAAAGTGTTTACAAACTCTCAACCGATTTAAGGTGACCGAAAAAGACTGCGTTTCCTTCCATGTTATATTGTACTTCGACGTTCAGCAAACAGACTGTAAATTCTTCACGTCAAAATAAATTGAATTGAGTTGAAAAACTTTCATTTTAATTTCCATTTTCAATTTCATTTTCTTTTTTTTTCTTATTTGATGTCTTTTTTTCTCTTTCTTTTTCTTTCTCTTTTTCTATTTTTTTTTCACTTTCATCCTAATTTTCATGTTCATGTACATTTTTTTACATTTTAATTTTCACATTTTTACTTTCATTCTCAGTTTCACATTTTTACTTTAATTTTCAGTTTCACATTTTTATTTTCCGTTTCAGTCTTATTTCAATTAATTTTCATCAATCACTAGCTGTATTAATATTGCTAGTGTTTTGGTCCCAGCTGAAAAATAAGCGACGAAATAGCAATCGTGCCGATTTTGAAACTAATGACGCGGGGAGTGATTAATGCGAGCGACGACATTAACTTTAATGAGGATAAATTGCATCTTAGAGTGTCCCTAAAGGAGAGCTATTGAGTGGCGAGCATTTGTAGAGAACACGAACAGACTTATTCATACAAGTTCGATTCCATTACAAATCTTGCGTCTACGTAATATGATAATTATACAGCGTCCAGTGGCGCATTCACTCATCTAGTGTGAGTGAAAGTGATAAGAGACCACTTGGTCGGGGCAGTGTTAGTGACATAGATTTTGTGATTGGAGTAGGGTGCACTTTTAAGAGGAATTGACATTTTGTAAATAATACTTTTTATAAACCCAACCGTAACTACAGTCTGTTAGCTTTTAGAATATACCTCGGGCTCTAGAGTAGGCTTCGGTTTTCGCCGAAAGCACACGAGTGTAACACTACTTCCTCCTCTGTATAAAACTTTTCTTTACTATTTTGAACAGTTATGTAAAGTATCATATTAGTTCCGATATTTCTATAAAGGGTCTTCTAAACGGGCCATATTTTCACTGCAATATGTGGCCGGCAACTATTGAACTGTCCCTCTCCTACTCATATGTTGAAGACGCCAATAGTTGTCGGCCAAGTATTGCAGTAAAAATATGGCCCGTTTAGAAGCCCCTTTACACGAATATATCCGATTATATCCGATGGTAGCCGAGATATATTCTAAAGATATATTCTAAGCTAACAGACTGTACGCTTCCTTTTGAATTCTTTACACTGTGTTATTCCCTTCCCTGAACCGGCTGCGGACCCGTATTGGCTGATGTAAGGATAACTAACATGTCCAGGTGGGGGTTCGCGGACCCCGTCAGCAATTGACAACATTTAAATTTTTTAGCATACGTATTTTACTGTCTTAAAGGAAACTAGATACGAAATAAAACGACCCATATTTTTTTTATTTTCGGAAATTCGATGATTTTCATTCATAACTTTCTGTTTGAATTTCGTCTTATTCTAAATGGACGTAACCGCCAAATGTCGTCACGCATACGGCTTGATAATACTAACACCCTTGCCACTTTTTTAAAACCATTGGAATTAAGGAAAGGAAAAGTAATTTCTCCGACATGACCTTGAATGAAATTGAAAATGACATCTGTCATATAATTAAAACTGTTTTTATTCGGATTTATGCTCGTTTATTACATTTTTTAAAATTTTCCAACGTTTCGGCACTTTTTCAGGCGCCGTGGTCCCGGATGACTGAGGTGACAGGTGTCTTTTAGAAAGCATTAATGGTTAGTTTACTACCCTCGGCAAAAACCCTTGAATGATACGCGAGGCAATAGAGATCCGCCGGCATCCAAATTTTAATAGAGATCGTGGTTGGAACATACCGGTAGCATGGGAACCAGTGCTTAAGTGCATGAGACCCCCTTGCTAGAAGTGTGACTGTAGAATAAAAAATTAATTTAATTTCAATTAATAATCAGTATTTTTAAGTTCGTGTAAAGTAATTAGTTTATAAATTTAATTTTAACCTCAATTACTAATAATGAATATTGTTGACTTTATATAAAAAATAATTGGTTTGCCTATTTTGGAACGTAAATTAACTTTTGTAATTTTTGCCGAGGGTAGTTAACTAACTGTTAATGCTTTCTAAAAGACACCTGTCACCTCAGTCATCCGGGGCCACGGCACCTGAAAAAGTGCCGAAACGTTGGAAAATTGTAAAAAATGTAATATACGAGCATAAATCCGTATAAAAACAGTTTTAATTATGTCTACTGCTCGTGTTAACCTTAGAAAATACTATCTTTCATATAATTTTAAATATTAGGCAACGGTACCTCTTCATTCCACCGTACGTGTGACGTCATCACACAATTTTTGATTTTTATTTATTTTCTCTAAAACTAAGCAATAATAAAAATTCTACATATTTTTTTCGTAATCAAGATAGCAAAACTAAGAAACGGTATTTGTAGTTTTGCGCGTTGTAAAATATGAAATGTTGTCAATAACTTGAACTGTTTGTGCGGTGCTTCTCAGTCGACGGACCATCTTTCAACGTGCCTTGCGTGCCCCAACACCTGCACTCAAGAGGACATGACTGCAGGTGATAAATCAGTCAGCGTCGCAAAGTTCTGGGCCGTCACTGTTTAGTAAACTTTAATAAAAATTGTATGCCATCGACACGCTAAGGAGTTTGTGTTGTTCCTTCAAACGGAAACTTTTATTGTCTGAAGGATTTTTTCAGTTAACCGTTAGGAACTTATCAATTCTCTCTGTTTAATCACTTCTGCTCGCAAACTAGGATACCCTGTACTATGGAAACATTGCCATCGATATCGATATCTGATATCAACCCTTGTATCTCCCTACGGCACGGGTCTCTTCCTGCATCGTACGAAGGTTAGGCCATACTCCACCACGGGGGCCAAGTCCGGGTTGGTGGAGGATTGTAAGACAGTGGCAGATCTTACTGTCAGAAGTTATCAAGCCGCCCATAAAGCCTCTGACATGGCTTAACGACTACCATGACAGCCGGTACCAACGGCTTAACGTGCCTTGCGAAGCACATTGTCATCAGAAACATGAAAATACACCCCAACTTAGGCCATTCAAATCTACGGAGCTCACAATGGGAATCGAAGCCACGACCTCGAGCGTGATAATCTGACTGTTTTTCCACGTTTGTGATGACTTCATAGCGTATCCTACTTTTGCTCGAAAACATGGGTATGAGCTGTTTGGGTGTTATTACTTTCCTTTGTACAGTCAGAAGCACTTAAATATTTGCATTTTTGTTGCAAACACGCGTTACCGGGCAGAGTTAGAATGCATAGATATAGAGGTCGACATGTTTACAATTGTACTAAGTTTCAAAATGTAACTTAGATATCTACCTTTGTATGTCCTCACTGCTGGGGCATGGGTCTCTTCCTGCATCACGGGAAGGTTAGGCCATACTCCACCACGGGGGCCAAGTGCGGATTGGTGGAGGCATGCAAGACTCATGGCTAGTCTTACTGTCAGATGTTTTCAAGCCGCCCTGAGGCCTCCGACTTAGCATAACGACTGCCATCTATCCACGGCAGCCGGCACCAACTGCTTAATGTGCCTTGCGATGCACTGAATTGCTCGGAAAATCATAGACAGTCACCCATCCATGCACTGAATCCGCCCTATCTTTGTTAACCTTCGTGATCGCTTAAGATCACTCAGGCAGCCGGGACTACGAGCGATTCGTTGGTGAATACGAATCATTAAAAGGTCCCCTTAATAGCTTTCTTAATTATCCTGTACTTTTGTAAGGCTCTATTGAGGCCCCTTAGCGGGGCTGTTTTACAAGTTATTTTCGCTAATAGGTGCAGTTTGGAGTTTTGTTAATTTTGAATTTCTCGCCGACACTGTCCCACTTTTAACTCGGCGATCTTAAAGTTACTTTTGAACTAATTATTTTATTTATGTAAAATTACTCAGAAACTTTGCTCTAGTGTAAACGGGGCATCTGTCTGAGGTTCGTGATGAAAAATGATTACAAAGTGGAAAATATGTTTTCAATGAAGGTACGGCAGAAGCGGCGATTTAAGGTTCCTGTTACACCTCACATGCTGTCTCGCTCACACATTTTTCTTCTGATTGTGATAAACGATCATACTTTAGATAAATATGATCTGGAAGTTAGTTAGATAATACAATTACTGACATACAAGACACGTTTTTTCTTCTCCCGAACCTGGTTTTCGATGGAGAAAATTTGATGCTAGAGTTAATAATTTTGAAACAACTTTTCCTTCTTAAAAATCTACCTGTGAAAAATGAAACAGTGTTTGTAGTAACTGTATCAAACCCCTAGACTACATTTCAAATAAGTAAATTTTTTATTACAACTTGTACGAGCGAGATGAGACACGTAACAATAGTTTTAATTAACGTCACAAATTAGAGTAAGTATGCTAAACTTTTGAAGATCTAAAAGATACAGTCTTATTTATAAAAAGTCTATTGCACTAAAATACTCTTAAGAAGGACTTAAATCCAGTGTGTTGCAGAATTCCCTCTTACAAAACGAATTTAACTCGTGTAGTTTTTGTAATTAAGACTGTTACGATCTTGTTTCGAATCGCTTGTGGCCTAGTCTAACCGAGTGATTGGAATCAATCACTTGAGTTGAGCAACAGGCGCGGTCAGGTGCTGGATGGGTTGCCGTTCCGTGACTATCGCTAGTGGCATTTTTCCCCGAGCGCTTCCGTGCTTCGCAAGACACGTTAAGACGTTGGTGCCGCCTGTCATGTAACGGCAGTCGTTAAGCCAGAGGCCTTATGGGCGGCTTGATAACTTCTAACAGTAAGGCCCGCCACTGTCTTACAATCCTCCGTCAACCCGGACTTGGCCCCCGTGGTAGAGTATGGCCTAAACTCCCTGCGATGCAGAAAGAGACCCGTTCTTCAGCAATGGGGACACACAAGCGTTAATATCGATCTTATTTCTAAAAACACTTCCTTGTAAATTACTCCTTAGTGACGGTATATTTAATCCGTAGTTACGTTTTTTCCTCGTCAAATCTCCCCACAGACTACTTTATTTAGCGCTTTTCGACACCACAGACTATTTCAATCAAACCATTAATCATTTAGTTTTTGGTCTTTAATTTAACAAAGTTTAGTCCCCGTCTTCGCTTACCATCAGGCGTGACTGAAGTTAAGTGCGACCCGTCTTACTTAAAAAAAAAGTTCAAGTAATTACTTACCAGCTGGTGCCCGCGACTTGGTCTGCGCAGGATTCTCGGGTATAATTTTCCTAATTAGGTACTTGACACTTATCGTCATATTTTGGACAATTTTTATTCTGATGTATAAGCTATATAAATGTAAAGTTTCATTAAAATCCATTTTGTACTTTTTACGTATTTACGTAACAAACATCCAGCCATACTTACAAACTTTCGCGTTTATTATAATATTAGTAAGGACTATAAGTACTGAACTGGCTTTAATTCCAGGCAAATTAGTTACCTAAATAATCGTTGATGTTATCATACTTTAGCTCTTTCGGCACAACTTGTGTGTTGACGCAGTGTTTCTAGCGTATCAACCAACGCATTCAGAGGCCCTAGATCCCTCAAGTGAGGACACCAACTGCCATTACTGAGGCCAAGATTAATGTTCTTGGTAGACTTTTGCTGTCATAGAACTGCCACCCTGCAACATCGTCATTTGATAGATAGATAGTTAGGTTGGTAGGTAGGTAGGTAGGTAGGTAGGTAGGTAGGTAGGTAGGTAGGTAGGTAGGTAGGTAGGTAGGTAGGCAGGTAGGCAGGTGGGCAGGTAGGAAGGTTGGCAGGTAGGCAGATAGGCACGTAAGCAGGTAGGCAGGTCGGCAAGTACACTCCATCAAACTTTTGGTGTACGTAGGTAGGGAAGTAAAATTGGTGAGCTTTTGATTGATTTCAGACGATTAAGTTCACCCTGTTGGATCCCGCAAAAAGCTAGATCCAGCGAGTCTAACACGATAAAGTCTCACAAGTAGCTGGATTGATTTTTTTTTTGGCAGGATGTATTCCGTACTGGTAGTCGATGCAATATATCGATGATAACCCTTGTATGTCCCCACTGCTGGGGCACGAGTCTCTTCCTGCACCGCAGAAAGGTTAGGCCACACTCCACCACGGAGGCCACGTCCAGGTTGCTGGAGGATTGTAAGACAGTGGCGGGCCATACTGTCAGAAGTTAGCTAGCCGCCCATAAGGCCTCTGACATGGCTTAACGACTGCCATTACTTGACAGCCGGCACCAACGGCTTAGCGAGCCTAGCGAAGCACGAAAACGCTCGGAAAAATGCCACTAGCGGTAGTCACGGGATGGTCACCCATCCTGCACCTGACCTCGTCTGTTTTTGCTTAACACAAGTGATATCAATCACTTGTGTTAAGCAAAATCGTGGCGGTCGGTGGGTTGACTGGCCGCCCCGGTGGATGAGAATGGCGAGAGACCGCGAAGGATGGCGAGATGGTGAAAAGGCTTATACCCAGTGGTGGGCAGTGTTGGGCTGCTCGTGATGATGACTACTATCATCATCACGTACTAGATAAAGTATTTCAAAGAAAACTCCAAAAATCAAAGCTCAGTTTAAAACTTTTATTCTCCTCTTTTCGAAAAGTCCCTCCAAAAATCAATGAATTTCCGCCAAAGACGAACACCACAGATTAACTGCATCGTCCCAGGTGGCACAGATTATAATAACCTTCTTAGAGGCCGCGGTGTCACAGACCCCATGGAGTTAACAATTAACTCTGACTCGTGAAACTTTTCAGCAGCTTTCGCATGAAATGCTGCTTCTATGCATTATCATAGTGTACTATGATACTACACATCAACATTCTGAAAGCCTTTAACACGGACACAAAGTAGAAAGATACGAGCAATGTCCGTCACAGCCTGGGACGGGACAAAGGTGTACTCTGCACGGGTTACTTTTAGTGTCCCTTCTGATCCGATAATCCGGTTCGATCTGGATCCTTTGTCGGTATTTCCGGACTAAATCGGTATAAGTGGTTTGTCCTTGGTCTACTCGAGAAAGGATGTAATCGTTACTTTACTGTTGTGTTAACATTAAACTCTCTTAGGTATTTTTTGTACCTTTTAGCGCCCATGAAAGCGTAATATAATTCGCATTTTTAAGCGATATGTTCACTGCTTTATAGTCATTTATAGTAAGTTAACAGCAGGAATATAATAGAATATTAAAGAATATATTTATTTGTCTTCTAGGGAAAATTTATGTTAAGCAAATTTTTGGGTACAGTCGAGATTAGGTCAGCCTTGTTCAGGTCAGCATTTTTGTAGCAAAATTGCCCATAAAGGAATTGGAGTGTCCTTTGCATCTACGTTATGAGATGATTTATACAACGTCCAGTGACATCTTCAGTTACACTAGGTGGGTGAAAGGACCACTCTGAAACTGTGGTGCCTGGGACATTGTTTTTAAATGGTGTAGGCTTGCTTAGCACCTATACGATCCTGACAGCTTAGTCGGCCTAGACCACAGGAAAGACTAGTCAATACATTAATATTCGCCCTTCTTTCAATGCAAACAAGAATGGATAAATTTGTAGCAAAAAAATCCAGATCCCACAATAAACAAGCCTTCTTAATTCAGCGGTCCGGCCAATAACAAAGCACCGTAATTTTATACCGTGTTATAAACAGATAATGATAACAAAATTGGAAATTCCTTCAGGACGTCCGGTCGCCCTCCGTTTGACTCCGGCAATTCGGGTAAATATTTTCTTAATGAAACCTTCGGGAGGCCGCGCGGTGCTGCCTGAATATTTTACACTGCTTTGCGCTAGCGGCTAAGAGATTGAATGATTAGGTGGAAATTAACACGGCTGTGCGTGGTTAGCTACCAGTTGTTAATATGGACCGCCTGGATTATAACATAACATGACAAGACATTTACACACAGGCACATACATTGCTTTTGGCCCCACACTAGGATACCCTGTGTCATGGGAACCAGAAACATAGAGTCATAGAATGTGATAAAAAGTAGAGTGCCCACCTCGGGGGCACATCACTATTTTAAAGGTTGAGGGGTGTAATCAATCACTATGCTCAGGATTAATATAATAATAAATAAAAGCAATAAAAAATGTTTGTTTAAAACTCCAGGAAGAGATAAGGAAAATTTCATTCGGGTTCGTACACAATCACATAGTTAATTAGATAAAAATTAACTATGTTATCTATATCAAATACTCCTTTACAACTACCGATGAGAAATGTCTACAAAAATTTATTCTTACTTATTTTATCTTAAATTTATCTTTACTTCAACACTAAACCCGAAAATTGACAATACAGTTATTATCAATTGCAACTGCCACACTAGCGACGCCTATGTCGTGGAAGTCGATAGTTAGATAAGAAATAGGACCGGTTGACAGAGGTGTAAACAAGAACAGACGGACTCGCGGGCTGCCGCACTAGGCTGTGCCTGTGACCTATTAATCTGTGTTCATTAATTAATGTAAGCTCAATTCATTTCTGATTTCTAAATATACCACACTTGTATACATCGACCAAATAGGGGATGTATTAGCAAAGGGAAAGCAAAAAGTACACGGAACCGGCGTGCGTGTATGCAACGACTTATGAACGATGATAAAGCGAAAGTGATCTGTCAGAATCGTGGCAAGAGGCAGTCCCTGGCCTACCCCTCTGAGATACCGGCGTGAGGTTATGTATGTATGTACCACACTTGGTTAGGGTCCCAACCTTGATGAAAAATAATTCATAAATCATAGCAAATTTCACATAGTAAAAAAAAGTAGTCACCCCATACAAAACAAAGATGTTTTTCACGTTTTTAGTCCAAGTAGTGCTAAAATTCAATGGTAGTGAAATCTAACCTAATTCTATTTATTGTCTTACTTAATTTCTTTGTTTTGCCTGTATCGCATTAGTGTGTCTAATAAAATAAATAAGACTAACCTTGACGTCCAAACCTGTGACGTTACTAAAGCCGCTGGCTTACACGCTCCAGCCAAGATCATTCTTTTGTTTGCAAAAAGCCAACAAGTCTCAAAATATTGTTCCGACATTTTTTCTCGGTGAAGTATTTAGTCTGAACTTTATTCAATTAGGCCCAATGCTTTGATCTCATTATGTCGCAGCTACAACACAGATTATTTTTATGGATTGTTGTATGTCGGCCCGCTGCGAAAATCTGACTTTCTTTCTTTACTTTTCTATTTTTTTCTACTTCTACTTCTACCTGTGAGTAGACTAGGGAGTCTACATACAATAATTGATTATACTCGCAACTTCGGTCTACCCATGACCACTGCTACGACAACTCTGCCGAAACGTTAAGAATTAATGTAATTAAGTTTTAAAAACATATTTAGAGGCTAAAAATTTCACCCATGCCGGGATTCGAACCCGCAATCTCTGGCTATCCGTGCCAGCGCTCTACCAATTGAGCCAATGGGCGACTCACCGGCATCAGTGAAATTTCGAACCTCTTCACACTATTCTCTGTATTACGTACAGGCAGCGACATCTGGCTACAATGCATTTAGTTATCATTGTACATTGTTATAGGTATTTGTTTTATAAATATAACAATGTACAAATTACTTATCATTGTTATATTTAGTTATCATTGTACTAGAATTTAGGCCCTAGGGCCTAAATTCTAGTACAATGATAACTGCATGAACATGGCGATTTAATTTCGTTGCTGCTTTAAGTCTACGCGCGCACATAAATCTGAACTTCAAGGCGTCAATGGTATAAAAAAAACACTTCACTTGACACGACCATGTCATGGTATGGTACATCTTCTTCTTCAGGCTATATCTTAGTCCACTGCTGGACATAGCCCTCTCCTAATGAGCGCCATAGCCCCCTGTATTCTTGCCGCTCTCATAGCTTGGCGCGTTCAGCATCTGCCGGCAGTTTTTTGGCATTTGTCCTGGTACTATAATGCACTACCAATAGAATCGAGGCCCAAGTTTAGAACAAGTAGGCAGAACGAGCGTGGTAGTGTATTTTAATGTAGGTACAGTTTGGTAATCTAGTTGCCAATGCAATAGGACCAAAATGTGGGGTGAAATGAAACAACACGAGTATTCAGGCGGTGTGTTTTTTTAATTTTTCACTCTCGTTCACATTGTGAAAGAAATTGTAGCTTTTTGTACATTAAAAAGTTCGTAACAAAGAGCCTTGCGTTTAATAAAACCCTCAAACGTTCCGGGTGTTTTAAAATAAAAGGCGCAAATCCTATTTGAGAAAATACGGGAAAAACTTGATTCCATTTCACGCTGGTCTCCCTTGGCTTTAGATTAACAAATCTTTTTTGGGAGGAAAAACAAGAAATCATTTAATTTTAAAAGTCGCTAAGTTTGTACAGTACCTACCTATTTTAAACTTTCGCGACTTGTACACATAGTTAGAATATTTTCGGGGCTTAATCGCGTAGTAATTTATTGCTATTTTATTGCGATTAAGCCCCGAAAATATTCTAACTGTGAGTACCTACCTAGTTCGAATAGAACAAAAATGAATAAAACGAGGGGCGATCCAATAAGTTTTAAATGGTCTATTGTGTTGACTTGCTACAATCGATTAAAGTAAAGTTAAAATCATAAATGCAGCTCTGATTGTTGGGTGTTCACTAAATTGAAGTGCGCGCAGCTCAATGAAAATGAAAAGGTTTTAATCATAGTAGCGCAGAAACTGCGGCTCAATGAACGTGACTAGTCGAACTAGTCCATTTCAAAATCTAGATCATTTAGGGGAAATAATGGACAAAAACGCTATAAAATACTATAGTTGTTACTATATTATAAAATACTCAACTTTCAGTTTCAAGCACTAAACCTTTTGAATACCTCACTCAGGTTTCCCCACGATGTTTTCCTTCACAGTCAGCGAGTGGTATTGCTACTAAAAGTTCACAAATGTACATAACTTATAAAACGAAGTAATTGGTACATTGGATTTGATTCCTTTAAATCGGATTGGACTCGAACATTTGCAAATTTAGCAAACAAAAAAATTGTGAATAAAAATTACCACGTCAAAGGATAATGTGAGCAGAAACATATAATACAATACAAATATTATATGAAAGCTCGCACCGCAATTGGTTGCTCGAACAGTACGCAAGTAGCATCAATTGATGCGCCCGCGCATTATCCCTCATTCCAGTACCATCTCCACTCAGTCACGGTCGGCATTGGAGAGGGACCTTTATTTTAAAAGTGCCTTTGTTTCCGTCAAATGTAGTGGCGGGTTTATGTTTGTGCGTGTAGTGTGACGCTTTGAGCGAGGACAGACGTTGAAAGATGATTGCCATCGCGGTGCTATTGTTTGGTAATGTATTGTTTATTTTTTGTTGCTACGTAGAGCTCTGGAAACAAAATTACCGTCTGCATATTTTCTCTCTGCGTACATAGTTATGAACGGAAGTTTCACGCCTGTATCCCAGAGGGGTTGGCAGAGACCAGGGACGGCCACTTGCCACGATCCTGACAGATCACCTTCGCTTCATCAACATTCATAAGTCGTTGCATGCACGCACGCCGGTTCCAAGTACCTTTTTCCTTCCCTTTTGCTAATATATCCCCTATTTCCGATTATTATGTCCGCCTGGGACGTCCCTTACCAGCCCTTCCACTCACATTCGAAATATATATTTGTTTCGTCAACCTTTCTTCCTTCGTCCTCTCCACATGTCCAAAGCAACGCAACATTCCTTCTTTTTCTTCAGGCTATATTATGTAGTCCACTGCTGGACACAGCCCTCCCCTAATGAGCGCCATAGCGCCCTGTCTTCAGCTTGCCACATCCAGCATCTGCCGGCAGTTTTTCGCCATTCCTTCCTATTTAGTTATTTATCCAAAGGGTCTCATAACGATTGCTGTATAGGTTAACTGTTTTTTAATGTAGCCTATAATCGTCCCTCTGCCGGGCCTTCACACTTTGGACATTCAGGTTTCAGCGAGTGGTATTGCTTCTATAACTTTACAAATGTACATAACTTAGAAAAGAAAGTCATTGGTAGATGCCCGCACTGCAGGTCGAACCTGGGTCTCCCGCTGCCGAGTCCTTTGTTCTACGCACTGAGCTACCACCGCTCGCTCTCTAGGTTAACTATTGAATGGTTATAATTAGTGTATTTTCTAAGGTTAACACGAGCACTAGACATAATAAAAACTGTTTTTATACGGACTTTACTCGTTTATGACGACCTCTGTGGCGTGGCGGTAGCGCGTCTACCTACCATGCAAGAGGTCCCGGGGTCGAATCCCGGCTGGGAACAAAAAAAAAAAACCCCAGGTCTTGGATGTTTACATGTTTGTGATGTCGTTGTTTCTGGTTCCCACGACACAGGGTATCCTAGTGTGGGGCCAGAAGCAATGTATGTGCCAGTATGTAAATGTTATGTTATGTTATTTTATATTTTTACAACTTTCCCGACGTTTCGGCACTTTTTCAGGTGCCGTGGTCCCTGAAAAAGTGCCGAAAAGGAGTAAAATCCGTATTAAAACAGTTTTTATTGTGATAATTATTGTTATTATTGAATAACTATTTGCCTGGTTTTCTTATAAGAAAGAAGAAATAATTGTAAGACAAAAAAACTGTAATAGTACCTTTCTTTAATTGACAGTTTTGTGCACAGGTCAATATCAATTTCCATACGCAAAATATTTTAGTTGCTTGGGGAACAAAATAAAATCAATGTTTTGTTCTATGAAAACAGATTGTTTCGTGATGTGTTTCATGAAAAATACGAGCTGGAGCCCGTTTCTTCTTCAGGCTATAATAGTCCACTGCTGGACCTAGCCCTCCCCTAATGAGCGCAAGGTTGTGTCATCATTGCCCACAATCCCCACGCTGGGCATGCGGGTTGGGGATCGCAGTTTAGTGGAATTGTACTGCAGGGGGCGCTGCTGCTTGTATCCCTTAGTCGCCTTTTACGACACCCGTGGGAAGAATTTGGGTTGGTGCTATTCTCTAGGCCGACACCACAGAGCCCGTTTCATAGAGGTAAAATTCATGGTATACTATGACGATTCGGTTTAGGTACATTGCTGAGTCGATTAATAACTAGGAAGACACTGCGCGATGTACATCAAATGTCATGTCATATCAAATTACAAATCGTAGTTTTATGAAACCCGGCCCAGATAAACTAATATTTGATTATTTTAAGTGTGTCTTTTCCTGGTGAACAAAAAAGAATATTCTTATGTTATAGACGGCAGGAATTAAGATTTGTAAATTTTTTATGGTTTTTCATTTTCACGTATATAATTTAATGCTTCGTCCCTACTGTCTTAACGCCCTTCACAATTATTGTGCACAATTATTCTATTCTCATGTTCTTTGGAACAAATCCAAGTCATTAGTGAAAATGTTTCGCAATGGAAGAACTACAAGTGCGAGATATTTTGAAACAATTTTGTATCAGGCCTGTGTTTCTGTACAGATATTATATTATGTTAGGTAAATCTAACTGTGTGGTTACAGAAATAATTTTTGTCATCAACGACATCATACCGAGATTTTGGTAAGAATTTGAAACTATAAAACCTGTTATAAAAAAATATTTAGAGGCTAAAAATTCCACCCATGCCGGATCCGAACCCGCGACCCATGGCTATCCGTGCCAGCGCTCTTCTGACTGAGCTAATGGGCGACTCACCGGCATCAGTGAAATTTCGAACCTCTTTACAATACTTTCTGTATTACGTACAGCTAAAACCTGTTATACTAAAAAAAAACGAAAAATTATATATTTTATATCGTTTTATATCTATGGAAGGTCTCAGTTCTCCTTCTATGTCTCTGATAAAGCTTAAAATCATACCTATAGCGCGAATATCCTAAAATTATGTGGACTGCTTGGTGCCCAACATTGGAGGCTGATGTAAACTTATCACTTATATTTCAAAAACCTAAGAAAAATATTTATAAATAAGTTGTAGCACCTAACACAAAAACTTTATTGACGTTTGAAAAATGTAGAGTCGCGTGAGTTAAGTTAGACCAACCTCTCCAAATGTCCTTCGTGGGCACTTCTTCTAAGTAGGCCTTGACGTCAATCGATTAATGCTGATGTTTCAATACTTTTATTATAAATAGTCTCAATACTTATTCTAAGAATAAGTAATATTGTATTAGTATAGACCCTAGTGGTAACTCTGTTCGATAAATAAATTATTTTTTATCAACTCCTCGGTCTTCAAAACTTAATTCGTAAAACATTTCCACCTTAGAACTTCAAGCCTGATGTGTGAGAAATTGACCATTCTGATTTTGAGAAGGTACTGAGATGCCATGTTAGTGCTCTAACTGTACATGACGGCCAGTATGGCGTAACGGTAGCGCATCTGCGTACCATGCGGGGGGTCCCGGGTTCAAACTAAGTTTTGCATGTTTACATGTTTGTGATGTCGTTGTTTCTGGTACCCACGACACAGGGTATCCTAATGTGTTGCCAGAAGCAATGTATGTATGTGCCGTTATGTAAATGTTATCTTACGTTGCACTAATGCGAACAGCGCCAAATCCCGTCTCTGCCTACTCTTCCGGGCTACAAGCGTAATTTTATGTACCACTATTACTGTGTGACAAAACACGATTCTATAAATCTACAGCTCACAAGCTACAAAACACAAGTAATGATTAGGTATTAACTTAGATTAAAAAAAAACCATAAATATTTCACAAGAAGTGCACATAAACCTCACATAGCCCGTTTATAAATGCATTCGTTAACCCCTCAACGACTTGTAACCATCGCATAACTATGCCGCCGAAGCGAATCATACACAACAGATGGTCAACTCAGTAAAAGTAACGCACTTCGCCTGGCTCAGCAACCGGAAGTGGGTCTTGGCCTCCGACACAAGATGTCTCCACTTGTCTCTGTCCTGCGCGGTTTCTTGTCAGTTGCCCACCTGGAGCTCACGCAGCTCCTAGGCCACTTCAAACTAATGCACAAATACAAATAAAGGCCCTGTCTTTAGACTCTAGTCTAGAAGTAAAGTGACGAAACGGTCTAACAACTCGGTCATAGAACACTCTTAAAAGCTCCTGCCTGTACGTAATACAGAGGGTATTGTAAAGAGGTTCAAAATTTCACTGATGCCGGTAAGTCGCCCATTAGCTCAGTTGGGAGAGCGCTGGCACGGTTAGCCAGAGGTCGCGGGTTCGAGTCCCGACATGGTTGGAATTTTTAGCCTTTAAATAGGTTTTTAAAATTGCCCTTAGCATGGGTTAGTGCATTAAAAAGAATATAATTGACAAAGTTCACTCATTTTGCTACAATAATCAAAAATTTTAAATTGTGCTAGTGAGACAGCAAGCTTCACATAAAAACAGCCTTAACAGATTGTCAGTATACGAGAATCCGGGGGTATGTGTTACTACTAAGTAGCGAAAAACGGGAAAACAATTTTGTGTTAGGTATCCCTTCTACATTGTGCGTGAACAAAACGATATGTGCTGTAAGTTTATGATCACATGTCTTGGCCTATTAACAAATTGATCTAAATTAGTCACAATTAAAAACGACGGCTCAGTTTAGTATATTCTCTGTTGACAGCCTGCTACATTTGAATAGTACTCATCAGAGTACTCAGGGGGAAAAATGCCACTAGCGGTAGTCACGGAATAGTCGCCCATCCAGTACCTGACCGCGCCTGTTGTTGCTTAACCCTCGTGATTGATTCCAATCTCTCGATTTCACTAGACCACGAGCGCTTCTTATTACATTTTATTGCCCTCGAAAACACAATACAGAAAAGGCAACAATATCGAGCGGATGTGGGTGGAAGTCTCGGTAAGGGAGGTCCCAGGACATACGTCGATCAATACAGATATGACTCAAAGACGAAAAACATGTCGACGACCTTTGTGGCGTAGCGGTGGGTTGTTCTATGTTGTTATTAATCTATGTTGTGATTAAAAATCATTGCAACGTAGGTACCTAATCAGAGCTGTGTTTTAGTCGAAGCCGCCCGTATTTATATAGCCAAGGAGATCGGAAACACCTTAACTAATAAACAGGTACGTATCAAGGATTCAGGTAGAGTTTTGCTCATCTACTTTTATGAATCGTGAAACTTGATAAATTAATACATCCTGAATTTACCTGAGGTGAATTTACGTAAATGTATTATTTTTCATTTTCCTCTCCTTGTAACGATTATCCAAGAAGAAGAAATTAATTGCAATTTATGTCTTCATCTTTTGACTTCCAGGTTACCATTGCAATATAATAATTAATATTATAAATAATCTCAGTGATGCCTTAGCATTATGAACCCAATATTTGGCAGTAAATATAGGCCAAACTTACCTACCATGCAAGAGGTCCCGAGTTCGAATACCGGCTGGAAACCAAAAAAAACCCCAGGTCTTGGATGTTTACATGTTTGTGATGTCGTTGTTTCTGGTTCCCACGATACAGGGTATCCTAGTGTGGGGCCAGAAGCAATGTATGTGCCTGTATGTAAATGTTATGTGCCTAAGTGTTATCCACAGCGACAAATTAAGGTTGATGAAGCGAAATAAGGGTGTCAGGATCGTGGCAAGTGGCAAACCCTAGTTTCTACCTGCTCTTACGGTATACAGGCGTGAGTTTATGTATGTGGTTAATTAGATCTGAGGATTCCGCACTTAACCTCAGTGGGGCATAACAAGCAGCAAGCGCTGACTATTCCTCACGATGTTTTCCATCACCGTTAGCGAATGGTATTGCTTTTACAAGTTCACAAAGGGACGTCTTAGAAAACAAAGTCTTTGGTACATGCCGGGACTCGAACCCACAACCTCCCTATTAAGAAGCCGGCATTCTACTGCTACACTATTACCGCCGTTGAGTATTGAATTTATGTATTTATTATTAAATGAGGGGACAAAATACTCTTCAGTAAACGGCGATTTGCTCAACATAAAAAACTAATTTTGTTCGGTTTACTGAGGCAAATAGGGAGCGTAGTAAAGTCGCTTCTATGAAGTCATTTTAGTGAATTGGGCCAACGCAAACGTAACCGGACAGTTTTACACGGTACGATAAAGTCGTACACTGTCGTTGTCACCAACGACTTGCGGTTACAAACTAAACCTTAATATAAATTACTACTTAAGTTAGTAACACCTAAGTTATGATTAACAGTGTATGGAACAACAATCTATAATATAAAATAGAATTAGCGATATCGGTTCAGCTGATCTCGAGATTTGCGCTTACCAACACCTTCAGTGATTCATTTTTATATTATGGAAGACTAGCTGACCCAGCAAACTTCGTACCGCCTAACAGTCGATTCTTTAATTTTTTTTTATTTTTCTCTTCGTAAGAACCATCCTGGTACTTCAAACAATATTTAAAAAAAAAAAGGAATTAGCGAAATCGGTTCAGCTGCTCTCGAGATTTGCGCTTACTTGCGAACTACAGTAGCGCTCCAAAAAAATGCGACTAGCGGTAGTCACTGGATGGTGACTCATCCTGCACCTGACCACGCCTGTTGTTGCTTAACTCAAGTGATTGATTCCAATCATTCGGTTCGTTCAGGCCACGATCGCTTCACCAACATGATATGAACAATCTATAATCGACTGTTAGGCGGTATAAAGTTCGCTGGGTCAGCTAGTTTAAAATAAATACATGACACTATCCTTTAATATTCTGAATAATTAGGTACAACTTATTTTCCTGATACGTAATAGTAGATTGTTTACCAAGGGCTGTATGACATCAATTGCATATGAGGTTTTTGGCGCCCGAGCGCAGCGAGGGCGCTAATTAGCCCGAGTATGCAATTGATGCTTACACCCGAGGTAAAAATTCTGCTTTACATATCGATTGTGAGGTAAGTAAAAAAACAAGAAAGCAGGTTGACTTTTTTTTAGACATTTTTCAAAACTTTTGAGAAAGAACTCCAAAACACGAAAAAAAATTACTTTCGCGCCTAGTAAGTCGACTGACTTTTTTACTCTTCACAATTTTATGGCAGGCAAGCGCGTCAAATCGTGCTGGCCAGTTTGATTTTTAAATCGATTTCAATTAACATACGATGTGACTGCGAAACAAATAGTTCGAAATTTAAAATAAAATCTTCATAAATTCTAATATAAATTGTCTCGATTTCGATTCGAGTAAATAATCGATACCGAGAAAAAAAATATTAACTTTTAAAAAATATTCTTCTTGCAGTATGAATATGACAGTTCTTTTTTCAAATTCCTAAACCTATGCTGTAATGTTAACATTACATGGTATCATTGTTCCTTAGCACGGGTTAGTGCATTAAAAATAAAAAAAATAGTATAATCATGTGGGTACAGTGATATCGTTCCGATGTTAAACCTAACTGCAAAGTAGGTAGTCGGGGCTGTAAGTAATGCAATTTACTTAAGTCAGATGTCGCTGCCTGTACGTAATACAGAGAATAGTGTAAAGAGGTTCGAAATTTCACTGATGCCGTGAGTCGCCCATTGGCTCAATTGGTAGAGCGCTGGCACGGATAGCTAGCGGTTGCGGGTTCGAATCCCGGCATGGGTGAAAATTTTAGCCTCTAAATAGGTTTTTAAATTTGTTCCTTAGCACGGGTTAGTGCATTAAAAATAAAAAAAATAGTATAATTACATGGTATGTTTTGAAACCTATGCTGTAATGATATCCATACACCCCGGCATTCAGGGAAGTAAGTGACTACTTACAGAGCAAGAGATATGTAATAGTACATTACACAACTAGGGTGGTAATACAAAGAAAGGCCGAGATCGCAGGAGTTTGCGGCCCGAGCTGCAAGCGAGGGACGTAAATATGCGATCGAGAGCTTTCTTTATTACCTCCCGTGTTGTGTACATCTTTTTATGTCTACACTTGGCCAGAAAGCGGCTTCTTCCGTACGCGCAGCGTGCGGAAAAAGCCACTTTATGGCCAGGTGTGGCATAAAGTTACATACGTATAAAATGTTCAGTGGCCTTACAGGACTTATGTTGAGGACCATTATTTATGTTAAGACTATTTTGTCCCACGTGAAGCAATAAACAACTAGAACTTTAACTTAAATATCTTCTGTACCACGTTTTATAAAACTAAAAAACGGTTTATTTCATAAAAAAAATGCACAAAATATTCTAGTTCTGGAGCTAAAAATCTTCCAGATAAGATTATAATGCTTCCAGAGGTTGCTCTATATGAATTTTACAATCATTAGACTTCGGTTATTAGAGGGCTATTTTTTTTCCCATCGTGACTTAACTATGTTTATTTGTATATTAAAAGGGTCTAATATACAAATAAACATAGGTCTCGGGCAGACTGATGTGGCGAGTACAGACAGTTATTGTAGTGAGGGGACTTGATTAACCGGTGATCTGTGATACTAACGCTCACTTATTCCCGAAAAAACCACGGCCGTATAACCTGACACACACACACATACATACAAGTATATACACACACATATCCACACATGCATTTTCATCGTCATTTAATTTTCGTAGATAGTTTAATCTTTTCTAAAAAGATAATTCTCTAATTAAATAAAAGATTATGTTGTTATATTGTATTATTTCATCTCTTATTATTACAACACCGTTCTAGTAGTGGAAGAGCGGTGTCTACTGCTACTGTTCCTACCTGCGCTGCTATAGGAACAGTCAAGGACACCACACCCTATCAAACACCAGGTGTGTACAAAGTCGATTGCAGTTGCGGTAGTTCTTATATCGGACAAACTAAGCGGACCATTGCTGAAAGAGTCAAGGAACATATCGCAGCTGTCAAAAACCGCCAGGTGGAAAAGTCAGCGATAGCGGAACATCTTCTTGAATCAGGATCAAACCACTGGATGGAATTGCACAAACCATCGGTGCTTTCCAACGACCGCCATTATTATAGCCGAATTGTGCGTGAAGCGGTTGAAATTAAGAAACACAAAAATTTTAATCGGGAATGTGGTTTCAAACTGTCGCAAACGCGGGATCCGGTCATCAAGATGTGTTCAAGTGGAAAAAAGTCGCATGGCTTATCGTCCGATATTGTCAGTGTAGTGTGTCGCAACCCTAATAGTGCTTTGTGATAGCTGATTGAGGGTAGTCTGAAACCTCATCAGCCGAAGATGCGAACGGGTGCCAGCCATCAGTCTTCTCGTGACCACGATGACTGTAACGTCGTCGAAACGTCGAGGTAAAATAGCAATAAATTACTACGCGATTAAGCCCCGAAAATATTCTAACTATGTTAGAATATTTTCGGGTCGCGAAAGTTTAAAATATGTAATATTTCGTTTGTTTTTGGCAGTCATTTTTTGTCAAATATTGATGATCGCACCGTTCGTTTGACAAATAGTAATATGAATAATTGAATACCTACTAGACTAACGTGTAGTGCAGTGCAGGTACGGTATCGTCTAATGTAAAACCGGCATTGCCAGCGCGTATGATGTCCACTAACAAGCGTATTTCCGCGCTCTCTAAAACTGTACGTCCGGCGTCCGTCTTAGCTTCTACACCGGCCCCCGGGCGAAAGGCGAAATCGTCCGGTACAAGGTTGAATTGACAGCAAGTTAATCTTTACAGGCGTCTATACATCGAGCACGGGTCTCTTCTTGTGTCGCAGGAAGGTTAGGCCATACTCCACCACGGGGGCCAAATCCGGGTTGGTAGCGTCTACGCAGGATGCAACAAAATTGCCATATTGACAAAAAGGGAAATCCTACTTACTCGCCGAAACCGGGTGTACCTAACAAAAGCGCGTTGTCTATCCGAAAATGGAACATCCTACACATACTCTTCAAAACAGGATGCACCTAACAAAAACGCGATGTCAACCAGACAAGAGAAGTTTTTACTTACTCGTCAAAGCAGGTGTACCAACATAACAAATTCACCATGTATATCCGAATATGGGAGATCCAACTTACTCGTTAAAACAGGTGTACCTAGCTAACAAATTCGCGATGTATAACGGCAATGCAAGATCCTACTTATTCGTCAAAGCAGGTGTACCTGGCTAACAAAGTCGCGATGAATTCCCGGTAATGCAAGATCCTACTTAATTGTGGCGAGCACATGTCAACTCTGCGCGCGTACTACAAACTCCAACATTCCTGCATCGCGCAATCAAAGTGTTTCAATGACATACCATAAATATAACGTCCGACTAACAATAGTTGGACCGGGCGTCCCCAGGCATACGATCTGCCTGGCGGGAAATTTCCCTTTATAGTGGAAGAGCACGAACACCCGCTCTTCCCTATAGTGGTGACCCCTGACAGAACATTGTCATACATTAGTCTCAAAGAAAGGCCAGCAATCTTCCCTCTCACTTCATCAGTTCCACTACAGTCAATGCACAGACTACTGGAACTGATGGTTATCTTCTCACAACCCCTCGGCACGGCAGCCACACAGCAACAGCATACGTTGTTAGTGGTACAGCAGCCTTCACCGGTTCCTACCACATGCGCGGTCTCCATGGTACTGTCGCCGGTGAAGTGACTGTTAGCCGCCGAACACCCTCAACCGCTACTCGACTCACTGACTCAGCGTCACCTGGCACTTTCATTCTTTAGAGCACAGACTTCGATAACTATCAGACCCAGCTATGCGTAGCTACGGTCTTGAAGGGGAGTGATGTGGCGAGCACATGTCATCTCTGCGCGCGTACTACAAACTCCAACATTCCTGCATCGCGCGATCAAAGTGTTTCAATGACATACCATAAATATAACGTCCGACTAACAACCGTTGGACCGGCCGTCCCCAGGCATACGATCTGCCTGGCGGGAAATTTCGGAAAACCACGATCACCCGCTCTTCCCTATATACTCGTCAACGCAGGTGTAAGTACAGCTAACAAATTCGCGATGTATACCCGGTAATGCAAGATCCTGCTTACTCGCCGAAACAGGTAAACAAATTCGCGATGTACCTATACCCGGAAATGGAAGATCCTACTTACTCGTCAAATCAGGGTGAATCTAACAAAAGGATTATTTATATAGATTTTCGCTCTTACCCTCATAGTTATTCCATGGTGTATTAAGGCTTCAGGCACTAGGGTTTCCACACAATGGTTTCCTTCCCAGTTAACGAATGGTATTCTCACAAATATATCTTCACACATGTGCATAATTTAGAAAACGCATTAGAAAATGTCGAGATACGAACACAAAAATGTAAATTACACACTTAAAAATAAGATTAGAATGAATGAAATGAGCTGTACCCCAGAACACATGACATAAACATTTGCAAAGACACAGACTACAATTAGCGGCCTTATTGCCATTAGCAATTTAGCAATTGAACAGAAATGTACCCTATGATAGAGAGTAGCTGGGAGAGAAAAATATAGGGTCCCTCTGACATAAAAAGTCCCTTGCCAGTGCATCTACGCCACTGTCAGTCCCACGGCATCTTACATTAATATATTAAGCGACGCACGGTCCCCCAATTGAGCGAATTAAACCGACAAGTAGCTCGACTCCGCGCATAACTGTCTCTATAGCCCGATTCGTTAATTCCTGTCGCTTAGCGGTGCAGCAATCTGATGTTTTGTTGTTGACTTCTATTTTGATAGACTACACTGTAATAAAGTGGGGCTCGCGCAGCGAGAGTTAGGTACACACAAAGGACTTTGTCCACTTTGTATGGGCGATTTGGCTAAACGTGAACATTCAATTGAATTAAAACTAAGTAGTAGATTTTGTAATTTGGGTTATTTTTATTATTATTTATTTTTATTTATTTCATTTATTTATTTGCAAGAAAAATTATTACATTACAGTTAAAACTATTGCGTAATTAATTGCATTAAACATTATAAGTATTACATTTAAAAATAACAAAGAATTAGAACGTTAAAATATGCATATGTACAATTTACTTTACATTTAGTGATAAATTAAAATTAACACAAAAACCAAATTTAGCCGGTAAGTAGGTATTACACAAAATTCAATTTTGTCACAAAAGTATCAATAAAATTAAACAATTAATTTGAAATTAAAATTGATACAAAAACAAAAATTAAACTAAAATCTGTAGGTAATAGGGTTAGTAAGAACCCTATTACCTACAGTAATTAATTTGGTGCAAAGTGTCTTATGAGGTTGTGTTTAATTAAAAAATAATTTTCTTTATGTAATATGTTTATTAATCACTTTCAAATGCGATTAATAGGTCATCCTGAAACTGGGCAGGTGAATTTATGGTTTCTACGTACCTAGCCAGCGCTGAGGGTTAGATGAATACTTATTCCCGAGTCGGGTTAGATAAGTATTCAATTCAATTTACATTCATATCACATTACACTTCACACTAATATTATGCAGGCATGTCAAAATAAACTTAGCACAAATTATTCTAACAATTCATCCACTGATTTCGTCAAAATCCAATTAATGGCATTAAATAAAAATAAAATATGTTAATAGTATGTCAACAAAAATAAATTAAAATTACAATAATAATTTAAAAATAATAATAATTAAGGCTAACCAAACAAATCACTCCGGGCCACATCCGACCCAAAGGTTCCCATAATACTAGCCGCGTTACCGCGCTGAACAGCAAGGGATATCCTTTGTCTCAGAAAAGCCCCGGAACGAAAGTCCAAGCCACGGTTCCTCAATCGGCGGCCCAGCTCTCGAATAAAAGCCAAGGCCTGCGTCCCCCATACACCAGTGGTTTCAATTGCTAACGGTACAAAAATGTTATTTCTTATGAGCTGGCTATACTTTAGGGTTTTTTGTCTCGCAGCTAGTTCAGCTGCAGCACCAGCAGCAGCAGCAGTGGAAACAACATGCGAGGGCGCAAAGGTGCATACACACGTTGCATCCCACACCAGACTACGACCTTTCTCCCATGGAACCAAAGTGAGGCCGTCAGGACGCTTCCCGTCATCCTGGTTTAAGCCCGGAGGCTCAAGAATAGATAAGTATTAATTCGAAAGCTACGAATTACGCTTATCAATTTCGGTAATAAGCCAGCCAATAGCGATGCCATCGGAGTACCCGCGTTGTACTAAATTAATGAGATATGATAGCCGTCTCTTTGACTAAGGCAGCCATAATTTGTTCCATTTGGAAATATTAAAATGTTGTCGATTTTATATCTAAAAACCTATTTAGTTAGGTTTTACATTTTATAATCGCTGCCATGAGGGCTTGTGAGGATGTTTCAACATTTGAGTAAAAACTTAGGGTTTTAGTTTTAAAATCACGACTTCTTAACATAAATGCACTTCTCACAATAAATAACAAATAAATATATTTTTTATGTTATCAACTTGAAGCACATGGTCTTAGCAGTTTTTGGAGTCTCCATTTAAGCAGAAAGATGTGTAAGGATACTCCGCTCTTCTATAGCTACTTCAAAGTAATTTAAAAACCTATTTAGTGGCTAAAAATTCCACCCATGTCGGGATTCCTTAGCACGGGTTCGTGCATTAAAAAATATATAATTCAAAGTAATTCCTAGAAATTTCACTAGAATCTATATTCCTGGAAGGAACACTTTCTTGATGGATGTGGTTTGTCTTTGGAGTGTAGGTACGTATTCGGGCGATTGTTTTTATTGTTTTTCTGTTTTAGTGTTTATCCAGTTTACAAAAGAGCATAACATGATTGAAAATCATGTTACTTGCTTTTTTACCATACATGCATTTGTCACTCTGTGCCTATGGTATTTATTGTATTTTTATATTGTAAACTGTAGAAAACGCAGCTGGTTATACATGTGATGAACCCTAATACTAATTTTAAGTTGAGCAAATGTTTATTGTGTAGGTAACTGTTTGTTATCTGTAATAAAATGAAATAAAACTCTCATCAGAGGCATAAAATAGTATGTGGTACAGGGAAATACCTACGTAACCACAGACCATTTAAACAGTCTTTGAGCAAAGTGTTTTAAACAGAGTATTTCGAAGGTATGTTTAAAAAATGTGTTAAGCACACTCTGTGTAAAAAAGCTTACAATAACATCAGGGATTATTTAGACGACAAAAATGTCTGGTATTAAACAGTAACAGATTTATTCAATTAACAGATTTATTTATTTTTTTAAACTAGCAACTTTGACGCTAATTTATTAAGTAAACATTTTGGTTTTACAATGAATACCTCCAAAATGGTTGAGACTGATGATGGCTGACCACTGCGTTATGCTCGTGAACGAGTGCTGTTCGTGCGTCTGGCCGCAGCAATTATGTTTTCCCTACTTTTATAAGACATTCAACTAATGCTTTGGAATTTAAAGTTATTAATGGCAATCGTGAAATCTTTTTAGGTATACGTATAGGTAGCAACTGATGTATTTGGTTCAAGATGACTTCAGAAAAGGTGGTGAGAGATTGGTTTTGTTTTCTCGCTGCGTTCTCCACTACAATACGACGAAGGCAGTGGCTTACATTTTACATAGTACATTGACATTCAGCAAACAGAATAAAAATTCTTTACGTTGAAATAAATCGATTTGATTTGATATGAAAATAAAAATAATTGAATTTAATATAATTAACACCAATGCAGTAATTGGTCAAACCAAAAATTTCTGCTTTTAGCGAAAAGTAATCTTCTCACTGACGGCAGATGCTTGATGCGGCAAGCTGAAGACAGGGCGCTATGGCGCTCATTATGGGAGGGCTTTGTCCAGCAGAGGACTAGTATAGCCTGAAGAAGAAGAATCTGCTCACATAGAGCTAGTGGTAGCGGCGCAGTAGAAACGTCGGCGGTCCTGGGCCAATAATCTGCCTTAGAGCGCTGCTGACGCGAAGCTCTGAGGCAGGTTGGTGGTAGCGACTGGTTAAGGTAGCGATATAAGTGGCGTGCCTTGGGGTCGTGGGTTCGAATTCCGGCCTGTAACAATGACTTTGTCACGGTGCAAACCTCTTCACACCATTTTTATTTCTTTTCTATCTATCATTTTCAAATACTTAAATTACGTCACACATTTTTCGATTTCCCTAATTTTTCATCACTACTACCACAGAGTACCTATATAAACACTACGTTTTAAGAGACGGGACCTCCATAAATGCTTTTGTATTGAGTTTAGCCCCGTTAGCAATACCAACCAATAGAGCAAAAATGCAATGTCAAAAGTAAGTGCTACCAACATAACAACTTGTCTGTGCATTAGGGACGTCCACTTACATTACTACATTTATCGATATCGATAAATTATCATCCAGGGGCTCCGCAGTTAGCCTAATAAAATTAATAAAAATCAATGTTTTCAATAAAACGACAAATGAAATTAGTATTTTATTATTTATTATCAAATCACAATAATAGTGGTAAAGGTCTATTGAATTTATTTCAGCAGCTATTTGGTTGTTCTTTAGAGGTGTCCAATCTGAGCGAACTTCATCAATCGGTGGTTTGGATTCAGGTGCTGAAATCGTCAAAAAAAGTTAAGTTGAGTCGTTATTGATTATTAATTTGTTGGTAAACTATGCTACTTACCGAGATAGTTATGATAAATATGCTGAGATTCCAGGCCACAATAATTGTGGTCAAACCCTACTGGACCAATAGCAACAGCTGATATTTTGGCTGCTGTACAAGGTGCTAAAAATGAGAACACTTTGTAATTTATCAAAGTAGACAAACACTAGTTACAAAAAACTTCAGCGATACATGAAAAGTCTACGTACCAGAGTTGTTTCGTGAAGCTCGACAACTAATAGGTTTTTGTATAGCTGAATCTGAAAATAAACAATTGCAAGAATAGTCCGAATAAAAATAAATAGTTTGTTCCTGTTTACCACATAACTGCATAATTGACTATGTAACTATAATACATTTTTATAGAAAAATATTTTAAGTTAAAATTAGTAAAAAAATATTTTAGTAATTCTAATCACTAACCAGTTTCAAGTGATGCGACGTGACTACGTAGTAAGGAAACTCAGCTAGTAAGTAATCAGGAAGAGGAGGCGCATTTATAAGTAGAAAAGGTACAGCCTTGTAAAAAAACGTTTATCTAAGTAATGTCATTTATGTATTAAGACGTAATAAAAATATTGCGTTCTAAATGACGGAGCAAAATACATTCAAATGTTCGACGTAAAGCAAGGCGTATTTTGTGTTTTTTTACATAATTATTCATGAAATGTAGTGAGTGTTACATTATAACACAACTCACCATTTCTTTAATCGGCTTCCTTTTAAAATCGTTGCTAAAATCTTTCGGCCGGAAATGATCTCTACAAACATATTTTATGTTGGTGGAGTTTTCCGATGGGGATATACGCAAGATCTTTCACAATTTTCACCCATTGTCTGCATCTAAAAAAAAACCACATTCAATACAGCCACTAATAGTGCATCGTTGAAACATTCCCGTCGTACACTGAGTAGTAACTCTGACCAAGGTACTTATCAGATATTTTTTTATCGATATTGAATATGTGTATGACATTGAAACATCTAATAGAAATATTTTTCTCATAGTATATTAATTACGTTATTTAACATAATGTATGATCTTGCTCTTGTGCAAGATGACAAAAACTGCAGCCAGAAATACTTACCGATCTTCATCCCTAGGAAATTTACCCATAAACTTTCTTTTGGTACCCTTTGACCGGCTGCATCTTATTTTACAAATGGCACAAGATCGACACCATCCGATCAGTGCCATTATTAAAAGAAAATCACTAAACACTGTAAGATACACACAGCTAGATATTGAAAAAACTTAAAACACAAAAATTTTTAACTAGAAAACTTTCTAATATGTGCCGCGTTCCGCCATGACATTTGTTGAGTTTTCAGTTTGACAGCAAAGAAAGAGTAAGAAGTATTAAAGAGTGAGACAAATATATGTCCGCCATTAAAACGGGGCTAAATGCGAACAAATAATTCAAAGTTCCTACTTGCGCTAGGCTGACTACTACTTTACGCTTCGACCAGATCCGACTATTTTACCTGCTTATCCATTTTTATCCAGTTGTCTGTTTGATTAAAATATTACTACATTAATTATACTGTTTTATACGGATTTATGCTTGTTTATTACATTTGTAATAAATGAGCATAAATCCTTATAAAAACAGTTTTAATTATGTCTACTGCTCGTGTTAACCTTAGAAAATACTATATTACTACATTATCTACAAATAAAGCCACAATTGAAGACAGTCAAGACAGTGTTTATTATTGTTATAAAAGATATACAACATTCCAACTTTCTTATCTAAGTTACGTACATTAGTTATAGGCAGCAATGGCCGTAGAAGAACAGGAATACGGCTGTCAAAGTGAATCTGCTCTCAGCAAAAATTTGACAGACGTTTCCTCTGTGTATTTTTATAAATTTGACAGTGAATTTAACTTTAATTATAAATTTACTCCAGTACAATTTTGAGCTGGTCGTATACCTATATTCATTTGTGTTAGTTTTTTGTTTGTGTATACCGTAGTTTATTTTGTCAGTTAGTGAAAATATTTAAGTACCTGTTTCATTCTGTATTCTATTCTATATAACTATTACTCTATATTATATATAAGTATTCTATTCGGCATGGTATTTCCCATGTTTGCACCACACCGCAGTCTGTAACGCTCGCGGAGCACCTGGCACTGACTGAAAATCATTGCTGAAGGCTTGCCCATCAGCATAATGCTGAGTCAGTTGTCGTTTATAGCGGCAGTGACACGCCGTAACCTTTAGTGTTCTTTTATTGTTTAATTTTTTTTATGTTATTTAGTTATGTGTTTATACTATTTTTATTTTTAATGCACTAACCCGTGCTAAGGAACAAAGGATGATGGGCGTTTTGGTCCTTATGTCCAATCAAGATGAGTCATATGTCGTTGGATAGCTCTTTTCAAGTGAAAAAATAAATTCTATGAAGACGAATCCGTATGAATTGTCCATTTTGAAATATGCTCGTCGGAAAGTACAATTTTTTGCTCTAAATAGAAATTAGAAAAATTCATATCTCTGGTTTAACTCAACCGATGCTCATGATTTTTACGAAAATCACATCTATGCATACTCTGTCATAAATAATTAGAGCGAGACAGCGACATTGCGCTCTCTCTCCCACTCACGGTCACGGGTAACGCTGGAATTCGGTTTTGACCCCTCTCGCGCTCCGGGACACGGCGCGGGGGCAGGTATGTTAGGGTGAGGAACGCTTGGCCGCTTGCGCAGGTAGTCAGTCGTTTGCTGATATTGTGTTAAGTGCTACGTTATTACGCTCCTCATTGTTCACATCGACTTTGACCTTGGCATCATTTTGGACTCTGTTACCCGTTTTATTTGTTGACCGTGGCTTTATATTGGACTTGGGTGCTTAACGATTGGATTTTTTCGTTGCAATGGAACGTTACCGTAACTGTGTAATGTGCCGAAGAGGGCTATACCGAGGCAGATATCAAGTACGCGTTCTGTCGGAAGCCTTGACAAGAACACACGTGGAGCTAGTAACATTTATACGAGAAAACGCTGCTCTGTAGGTTTGTACCTATTGCACTTTTTTTTCCACTCGATCCTCACTGAACCTTCGATATAAAAGGAAACCAATTGAAATCATGTGCAACTGCATCCCAGATCTATTCTAGTAGTAAATGAGGTAACGAAGACGTAAAAGTGAAAACCGATTGATAAGTGATTCTGGTCGCTTAAAGAACATTCAAGTGATTCCTTTTTCACTTTTACGTCTTCCACGATGTATTTACCACCAAAACAAGGCCTACACAAAACCACAACCAATTACTGTGGTTGCGGTTTTGTGTGGTTGTGTGTATGCCTTGTTTTCGTACACACAACTACAGAAAACCGCAACCAGATCTCTGAGAAATCTGTGAATCTGTGGCATATATTTGACGATTCGCACACCTTCTGACAGAAAAACAAATCCCTCCCACAAATGACCCCCAATGCGTTATTTTGTTAGGTATTTTTCGGAAACCAAAGTTGTTTTTCTTTTCCTTACATTTTCATATATCATTTTCAGGTCGTGTTTGACAACACCCGAAGAGTATGTTACCGATGCTGGCAAAGAGCCGAAAATGCGACTAGAGGTCATGCAAACCCTCAACCCGAGCCGGAGCCGCAAGAACAAGCAGAACCGCAAGAACAACTACAACCGCAAGAACAACTACAACCGCAATTAGAAGAAATGCTTCATATTCCTGAATATATGAGAGCACCTAATACCGCGACGCATTGTATCTTTCATGGCTGCGCTAATGAAACCCGCCATCGAATTCCAAATGTTGTTAAAATCCATGTATTTTCTCAACATAAATTGTATATCCCCGACAGTGCCAGAGTATGTCACGATCACCTTAATGGGAATGATTGGGATGATTTGCCCCAACATTGCAACATTTCCCATGACTTTACGGCTGCCCACTTCAGGGATGTTTGTGACCTAATGCGAAATGCCTTAAACTCACCCAGATTACGTTTTAGCGACCGAGGCATGAATGAAGAAGAAATGCACTTTTGGACTGGACGTACTAATGATGAATTTAATGCCATCTTAGAGCAAAATCCATTATTAAGAAATAGAAGTGCAGATCCCAGAACCACTTTGGGCATTTTACTAACGAAACTACGCACAGGAGAACCCAACGCGAGACTTGCGACGTTGTTTAACATGTCTCGGAGAAAACTCGAACGCCAGTTGCCCATCGCACGAGAGTGTCTTAGCACTGACTACGTTGTGCGACACTTGGGAGTGGATCACATGAATAGAGAAGATATATTGGAGAGAAACTTGAGGATTCCAAAAGCACTGTATGGAAATGAAGACAACAATAAAGCCATTATTATTTGCGATGGTACGTATATTTATATATACAAGAGTTCAAACTTTTTGTTTCAGAGACAATCCTACAGTTTACACAAGTTCCAAAACTTGTTGAAACCATTTTTAATCGTAACCACTGACGGATACATTATAGATGTTAAAGGACCATACGCTGCAACAAAAACTGATGCGCAGATAATGAGCGACTTAATGACTGACGAGGAAAATCCCCTTCATATATTGCTTCAGCCGAATGACGTATTTATTTTGGACCGCGGGTTCAGGGATAGTCTGCAGCATATAGAAGCATGTGGCTACGAATTTCACGTCCCCCCGACGAAGAACCGGGAAGAGTCGCAGCTCACGACTTCTCAAGCAAATGATTCCCGGCTGGTGACAATGTGCCGATGGGTAGTGGAAGTGGTTAACGGGCGTTTCAAAAGAGATTTCAAGCTGTTGCGCCAAAAATATTTTAATAACACAATGCCTAATATGTTCGGGGATTTTATGATTGCAGCAGCAATTACAAATCACTTCCACAGGCCTATTGTCGATAGCCAACACGCAGAAGCTTTTTTACAAAAAATTGTTGAAAGAAGGCAAACCCCAAACGTGTTATATGATTATGTAGAAGCAAAAAGATTAAACAACAGAAGAGCCAATTTCCAGAGATTGGAAGCAAATGACATTCAAGACTTTCCACGATTGAGGGAACAGGACGTGATTTTGCTGTCATTGGGCACATATCAGTTAAAACTGGCAAAATCATATTGCAGCGAGCACCTCAACAACGGCTTATATCTTATAGAAACTTATAGAGAAGCTGCTTTGGAGGATATCCATGAATATGGGATCCACGAAGATGCGTGGCTGTTGCGTGCACGCATACATTTCCGACATGTACGATCAAAACAATATTTTTGCTATATATTATTAGACAGAAATAGTAGAAACATATTACAACATTATTGCACATGTTTGACAGGACGCCGCACGATAGGTTCCTGTGCGCATATTATATCTATTGTGTGGTATTTAGGATATGCTAGACATGAAGGCTTTACTGAACCAGCACTATTTTTAAATAACATTATCATGGATGAAACACATTAAACGATAAAACTTACTCTGAACTTGTTTTATTTACTTCGATAATAAACAAACAATGATAATATAATAATCAATGCTGATCATTTGTAATTAAAATCGATATACAATGTCGAAAAAATATCAAAAGGAATTAAAACAACAGAAAAAAAATTAAATAAAAAAAAACTTTTAACGTATGATTACTCAAATTGGACAGAAAATCGGGACTAGCGCTTCGATTATTCTACAAAAAAATACCTTTCCAACGACGTATTACTCATTCCGATTGGTGCCAGGACCAGGTTCCATACATTTGTGCCCATCATCCTTTAAAAACCTATTTAGAGGCTAAAAATTTCACCCATGCCGGGATTCGAACCCGCAACCTCTGGCTATCCGTGCCAGTGCTCTACCAATTGAGCCAATGGGCGACTCACGGCATCAGTGGAATTCCGAACCTCTTTACACTATTCTCTGTATTACGTACAGGCAGCGACATCTGACTTAAGCAAATTGCATTACTTACAGCCCCGACTACCTACTTTGCAGTTAGGTTTTAACATCGGAACGATATCACTGTACCCACATGATTATACTATTTTTATTTTTAATGCACTAACGCGTGCTAAGGAACAAATTTAAAAACCTATTTAGAGGCTAAAAATTTCACCCATGCCGGGATTCGAACCCGCAACCTCTGGCTATCCGTGCCAGCGCTCTACCAATTGAGCCAATGGGCGACTCACGGCATCAGTGAAATTCCGAACCTCTTTACACTATTCTCTGTATTACGTACAGGCAGCGACATCTGACTTAAGCAAATTGCATTACTTACAGCCCCGACTACCTACTCTGCAGTTAGGTTTTAACATCGGAACGATATCACTGTACCCAAATGATTATACTATTTTTATTTTTAATGCACTAACCTGTGCTAAGGAACAAATTTAAAAACCTATTTAGAGGCTAAAAATTTCACCCATGCCGGGATTCGAACCCGCAACCTCTGGCTATCCGTGCCAGCGCTCTACCAATTGAGCCAATGGGCGACTCACGGCATCAGTGAAATTCCGAACCTCTTTACACTATTCTCTGTATTACGTACAGGCAGCGACATCTGACTTAAGCAAATTGCATTACTTACAGCGCCGACTACCTACTTTGCAGTTAGGTTTTAACATCGGAACGATATCACTGTACCCACATGATTATACTATTTTTATTTTTAATGCACTAAGTTATGTGTTTTAAGTTGGCTTTGTTTTTTGTTTTTTTCTTCTCTGTTCTTGTGCACCCCTATAAGCGCCATCTATAAAGTGCTTTGTGATCTTGTGCTGTAAACGGCTCATCCCACTCGATCGCTGTGAAGAAAAACGACAGAGTACTTTACTATATACTGAGGATAGCATCGTGAGGAAATCTGAGTGTCTGATACCTACGCGCGCTTGAAATTGCCAATCCGCGGTGGGCGCGCGTGGTAAATAGATGAGATGAGATGAGATGAGATGAGATGAGATGAGATGAGATGAGATGAGATGAGATGAGGTGAGGTGAGGTGAGGTGAGGTGAGACGGGACGGGACGGGACGGGACGGGTCGGGACGGGACGGGACGGGACGGGACTGGACGGGACGGGACGGGACGGGACGGGACGGGACGGGACGGGACGGGACGGGACGGGACGGGACGGGACGGGACGGGACGGGACGGGACGGGACGGGACGGGACGGGACGGGACGGGACGGGACGGGACGGGACGGGACGGGACGGGACGGGACGGGACGGGACGGGACGGGACGGGAAGAGATGAGATGAGATAAGATAATTGTTTATTTAAAAATAAATCACATCTCTTCAGTATCTTAGACAATTATGTTTACCACGTAGTCCTTATAAAAATCAACATTAGAGACAAATTTATTTTCAGATATATTACAGAAATTAACCAATGGTCTTCACACTAGATTATTATCTGTGTGGACCTGGGTCAAGCGAATTAACAGCCCATACTCGGCCAGTGCCCTACAGTGGGAGGTATACAGGGTGCACGATTTAATCTTCTCACAGACTTAAATAAACAGAACCGACTGGCTCAAACAGCTTTATCAGTACTCTTTCCACTTTCATTGGATTTGTTACAACATAAACCATCGCCTATTGCTACTAGCTTCAAGCTGTAAAAGGACGGAAAAGGAGAGGAACTAATGAGTTTTCGAGACAAATAGAGCACCCGACATGAACATTGTCATCGCCCGATCTACAGGGAGACATAGAAGTCGTAAACAAAATTTTGAATGGGTAAAACTGATTTTTTTTGCGGGTTATTTAAATAGGGAAACATGACGGTACATACTTTAATAGTAATAAAAAACTTAGGTACATATAGTAACTTGGTCCAGAGCGGACCCGCCGCAGATCGCCGTGAATGGCATAAGATGGAGAAGGGGTGATCTGTGCCTTCACCCAAAGTTGGGTATTTTTTTGTAATTTTATATGATCATATCATTGCTATAGCATGTTACTTGTCTAAATAATTTCTTTTAATTTGAATACTTGAAATATGTAAAAGTTCAATTTGGAAATTAAGGCTCTGTTCATTTCTAACTTTTAGTTTTTTTCTTTGAGTCTAAGTTTTGTAATAAGGTCGTAGGAGTACCTATGAAGGCGGGACGAGATAAGTAGGGAACCGACGAGCTTAGCGTGGCAGTGAAGAGGCCTATGCCCAACAGTGGGCGTCTTTCATCGCCCAAAATTTATTGGATATTTTACTGTGATTTAGGTCCTGTCTACCTCGGGTTGTTGATATTTTTTTACCGTACATTTTCCTCGTTACAGCGTTCTCCTCAGTTTCTGCTGTTGAGGTGAGATTCACCGGCGCCTGGAAGGCAGGTGTGGGCTGGGAGCTGACCTGCTCGTGGACCTTGCCCCCCAGGGACCGGCTGCAGTCGGTGCGACTGACAAGGGATGGCGCGCAGTTCAAGATATACCGGCCTGAGGTAGGCAGCTTCGGACTCATCATAGACCTACGGTGGCATTTGCCATCCGGGGCCCAGGCTGTGCCCCCCCCCCCCCCCCCAAGATGTCAATAATTTACTTCTTAGCCAGTCCTCCTATTACGTAGCACTTCACTCTATCGCATGAAGCATTAGACGACTCCTAAGTGTCAAAATATTTATGCATTTGACAGCCGGGGTAGCTTAAAAAAAGTAAAAATCAACGTCACTCAACTCAGTGGGTATACTTACGTAATAATGCCCCTGGTCTTAACGTTCAAAATATCCCTCTATTAATTAGTTTATTGACACGTTGATTATTTTTTAAGTATTATTAGCTTATGCTTAAGGTTTGCCAAAGGGGCATGGACTCCCAGCATTCTGGGCGTGAGAACGATGGACTGAATCTGAAACAGCAGGCTCCACTCCAGAAGCGAAACCGCTGATACTGGAGCTGTTTCCGCAAAAATCAAGTGGAACTAAGCAGCCCACATCATTCGTATAAGTCCAGACATACTCACGAAAATTGGACCACTGATATGGTTGCCACGGACATTACAGACGTTTTCAGCCTAGGCGAAGATGGCGGGCCGGTCTCCACCTTATTGCCCGGATGGGAGATTACTGCTCAGCTTTGCCCAGCAGTGGAAACACAAACACGGATGATTTAAAAAAAAAAATATTAACTCACAATTCACATACTTTGTTATTAAGTATATTGGAAGAGTTCGAGCTGGTAAAAGTAGGTAGTCTGCAGGTCAAACCATACAGTTTTGTTACAAAGTCGTCCGTAACGTAACTGATTAAAGTGCTCGTGTATAGGTTGATGTGCATAAGGGTCTAAATTCGTCTTAGATCATCCGTAATTATGTACCTTCATCAGATCTCCGGGCCGAGGCTGAGGGAAGGACTTCGCGCGCCAGACGGTGGCATTATCAACCTGGACTGTGAGACACGCGGCGAGGTTGACGGGGCCTGCGTGTTGACCGTGGGGCCCCATCAACCGCCGACAGCGACTGTGGTCTATAGTTGCGAGGTAACGCTAGTTGATGGAGTTAGGAATCAACATTCCTAAGAAAGCGGTGCAAGGCCAACTAAGTCTAGGAATGTCAATTTGAAGGGCTCACTTTTAAAATGTACCTATTTCTAGCAAAACCGTTAGTAAATAAGACATTTTTCATTTCATTTTCATTTTAAATGGATACTTGAGTGCCGTTTAGGAAGTGGTTTAAGTTGCTTTTAGGCACGTGGTACAAAAACTAATCGGGTTAAGGCTAAGAAGTCCTTTGGACTTGTGTGAGCAGCCATAACCCGGAACGGCGAGTGGTACCGTAGGTATTTTACGAAATGCAAAAATAATATTATATATTTATTTATATAGCGCATGGTAGGTAGCGCGTCTGCCTACCATGCAAGAGGTCCCGGCTTCGAATACCGGCTGGAAATAAAAAAAAAAGTCCAGGTTTTGGATGTTTACATGTTTGTGATGTCGTTGTTTTTGGTTCCCACGACACAGGGTATCCTATTGTGGGGCCAGAAGCAATGTATGTGCCTGTATGTAAATGTTATGTTATGTTGTTATATATTAAAAAATATATATATAATACTATATTATATATATATTGAAGCGCACGTGGCCTAGGCGAACCGAGTGATTGGAATCAATCACCTGGTTAAACAACAACAGGCGCGGTCAGGTACAGGATGGGTGAGCGTCCCGTGACTACCGCTAGTGGCATTTTTTCGAGCGCTTCCGCACTTCGCAAGGCACGTTAAGCCGTTGGTGCCGGCTGACATATAATGGCAGCCATGTCAGAGGCCTTATGGGCGGCAGGATAACTTTTGACAGTAAGGCCCAACACTGTCTTAGAAACCTCCACCAACTCGGACTTGGCCCCCGTGGTGGAGTAAGGCCTAACCTTCCTGCGATGCAGGAAGAGACCCGTGCCCAACAGAGGGGACAAAAAAGGGTTGATAAGGATAACGAACGATATATGTATATATTATTTTGCTTAGGTATTGGTATAGACAGTGCTTGATATCGGGAATCTAGATTTGCATTTGGTTTGGTAGTTTACATTTGGACCAAACACTAGCCGGTAATCTGTATAGTGAGGAGTCGATTCTCACCCATGCAAATTAAAAGCGTAGACGAAAATATTCGAAGGCTTAGACATTATTTTATCGCATAAAAATAAGATAAGATAACTCGACAGAGTCATTCGACATTTATTTTCTCATTTGAATTCCTGTATCCTGAACGCCATGCTAGCGTTCAGGATACAGGATTTGGGCTGTCGCTCTAATATTTATGTAAAATTCAAGTCATAAGCCAAATAAGTAGCAAATAAGTCGTATACGAATTATTTGCTAATGAAGTGACAATTTGTCTCCCAAGTCAAAAATATACTATATTTACCTTTATTAGCTATATACCTAACGTTCAGAATTGGATTCCTTCATACTCTCGCCAGCGCAGAGGTCTACGAATAAAAGACATTCACTGGTACTGAACCAATACACCGCTATTTCCAGGTGTCAGGAGAGAGACCAACTTTCGCGGTGCAACAGCAAGAGTATGTGCTGGAGCCTTATGGTGAGTAGCTCTATAATTCGCTTTTTATGATTATGAAAATAGGCTGACAGGTTTCTGAAAACCAACTCAGATTTTTCGTTGGTGTTTAACAAGTGCTCAGAAACTCAAACAAACGTCAAGCCAATCCTCGAGTTCTAGGATTGCTATGTCTAGGTACTGCATGTAGCATAAATTACATTATCTAGTCCCAGGTCCATGATCCTAGGTTTACTTAGAAATATACTAAAATAATAACAAAATAACATAAAAATATTACACTATTTTTATTTTTAATGCACTAACCCGTGCTAAGGAACAAATTTAAAAACCTATTTAGAGGCTAAAAATTTCACCTATGCCGGGATTCGAACCCGCAACCTCTGGCTATCCGTACCAGCGCTCTACCAATTGAGTAGAGCGCTGGTACGGATAGTCAGAGGTTGCGGGTTTGAATCCCGGCATGGGTGAAATTTTTAGCCTCTAAATAGGTTTTTAAACATAAAAATATACTAAAATATTTTTTGGTATAATGGAAGAGTTATTTACCGTTTAAGACTTACTTGAAAAGAGAGCCAAATAGCGAATTATGTGGTTCAATATCACTGTCACATATCAGATACCTAGTGAAATGCGATATCCATGTTACACAAATTATTATTACCTCTCATATCTATTCGGCATCGGCAGATCTAAGTAAACGTTCCACTTTCGCACACAGATGTATACGTGAAAAGTTACATAATCAAGGCGCAGGACAAGTGTTGTGTTGAAGTTATTATTTTTTCCATTGGTGGCTCCAGAGCTCCTCGTTAAGAACTTTTGTAGCCTATACGTTCTGCATTTTTCCACAGTGCCATCCAACGACGCCCACTCGGTAGCTAGCATAAACCGAAACCAAAGCGCCAGTAGAGTGACGCTGAACTGCACAGCCTCTGGCCTGCCAGCGCCCCTGCTCGCGTGGAAAGTTAATGAACAGAAGGTAGGTACAGGTATATACTCTACAAAGAAGCCCCGAAATGCCCGGTAGAAGTTAAAGCGGTTTTAAGGCAAACAACTTTTACTATGGGATCAATCCTGAAATATCGAAGCCCAAAATACCCGAAGGAAAGTTTTGCATTTTTTCATAGTTGGTGTAATAATACTTTGGTAAGTTGCCGGACCTTCAATTTGCCAAAAGGATTTGTTATACCTAAGTAGAGGCTTTGCTGGTGTCTGTGTTCTTTATTTTAGTTTATTGGGCTTTCCAAATATACTAAAATAAATATTTGCTCACCAGGAACAATAAAGATGGAATCGTACTTTTGGACAATACAAATTATTTTGTAAAGATACGATCGACGAAAGATCCTTCCAAAAAGGCTGATTAATATAGATCGTGTAGGAGATTTTAAAAGTTAAAAACTCCAGATACAATAAACTGTCTCTAAAAATGCCGTAGTGGAATCGTGTTTTCATACCTAAATACGAAAGTACCTACATGTTTATAAATTATGCCCAAATACCCTGCGAGTGTATTAGTTATGTATTATGTTAGTAATGTTTCTATTATTTATTTATGTAGCTAAAAATATAAATATTTCTCACTTCAAGCTATCATAAGCCTAACGCTAAGGTTATCTAAGAGAGTATTATAGAGTTTAGAATAGAGTATTATAGATATGTAATAATGTATAATAAATATGTTATAAAGTACCTATTCTTATAGAACAAAAATTTTAATAAGCACTACACATTGTTGAAGGAAAAGGTACTTTTCCCCAATAATAATCGTGATGATTCTTCTTTTAGGTTTTTTAATTTGCTTCTACAATATAACAGAGATGTGTCCTGCAGCCATGTTTTCTTACAAGAGAACGGTCAGATCGCCCCGCCTTACCGACAGACTTCGTGGCAAGGCAGATCGAACAGAGCGCAGCCCAGCGGCGAGACACCGAACCACCGAGAGCATTATTGGAAATCATTGTTCGGCACCTCCCCGCTGCGCCGCTAGGTGTCGCTAGTGACAATTGTAGACTTTTAGTCCGGATCTACTTTACGGGTGTTGTTATATCGGAAGAGTCCGACCAGGTTTCGCTCTGATTCGCAGAGCTTACCTAATCATGGTGAGCAGAGACGGAGCTCGCGTCGTCGGTTGCTCGTCTCACACATTATTAATTTGAACTTGTATTAACCCGATTAGAGATTTACCGCGACGACGCGAGCTCCATCTCTATGGACCACGATTAAGCTCTGCAAATCAGAGCGAAACGAGGGGGCCGATTCACGCCCATGCAAAATGAAAGCGTAAACGCAAAATATTTTGTCGCATAAAAATGAGATAAGATAACTGGACAGAGTCATTAGACATTTAATTTAATTATTATTATGATTCAATTATTTATGTAGGTACATGCACCACGTACAGACTATATTCTTCATGCAATCCACTCCTTCCAAAGGTTGTCTGGAAGAGATCGCTCTTAGCGATAAGACCGCCAATTGTAAAACATTACTTAGATTTAAGAATCATGGTTGTAATATTTTCTGGTTGTGCAATAAAGTGTTCTCTATCTATCTATTTATAAGTATCCTCTTTTTAAAAACCTATTTAGAGGCAAAAAAATCCACCCATGTACCCAGGCACGGATAGTCAGAGGTCGCGGGTTCGAATCCCGGCATGGGTGGAATTTTTAGCCTCTAAATAGGTTTTAAAAATTGTCCTTAGCACGGGTTAGTGCATTAAAAAGAATATAATTTATTTCCTTATTCGAAGTCAATGTAGCATGGCGTTCAGGATACAGATTCTGACTGGCGCTCGACTTTTTATTTAGAATTCAAGTCATAAGCCTAAGAGTCGTATACGAATTATTTGCTAATGAAGGGAGAATTAGCTCCCTGGTCGGACTCTTCCGACAAAAAGAGCGAGTAAGTTAATCTGGGTTCAAAATAATATTAAGAACATATGTTGCAAGAACGTTTTGACAAAAGCATCTTTGAATCTCGCACTTCAAGGTACCCAGCGACTTCTCAAGCCAGACCTGGAACGTGTCCACGAAACTCTACCACGTGTGGTCGACCATCTCCCTGACGCCGAAGCCTGGAGAGACGCTGCCAGTACTATGCGTGCCGGAGCAACGGATCAGCAGGGGATTGGTGATGGGACCGCCTTCCGAGTACCTGCTTCAGGAGTTAAGAAGCAGCGCTGGAAAACTGGCAGGTAAAAATTTGTTGGTTGGACCTGAAATTTACGCACTAATCCTCTGTTTCTCGTATACTAATAGGTAATCTGTTAATCTACTGTTAACATTTTGTCAGTTGGTAAAATGGAATGGAAATAGATAGAAAAAATATTAGTTTTAAATAAAGAATAAAATAATAGTAGAATAGGATGAAGAATAGGACCACACTAGGATTCCCTGTGTTGGAAAAATGGTGCACTCCGCATAATGGATGACAATATAATAAGAACTTTTAAATGAATGTATGAATGAAAGAATAAATAATAAAAAAAAACTTATAACGAAAATTGAAGAAGAAAAAGAAAAATCATTATAAACACAGTAGGTACACACGCCACAATAACAAAATAAACATTAAACATTATGTATCTACTACATAAAACTTATAAAAAGAAAAGTACACAAAAGGTATAATTAAAACTGTTTTTATACGGATTTATGCTCGTTTATTACATTTTTACAATTTTCCGACGTTTCGACACTTTTTCAGGTGCCGGATGACAGTCATCCGGGACCACGGCACCTGAAAAAGTGCCGAAGCGTTGGAAAATTGTAAAAAATTTAATAAACGAGCATAAATCAGTATAAAAACAGTTTTAATTATGTCTACTGCTCGTGTTAACCTTAGAAAATACTATACACGAAAGGTGACGACGTGTCGCTGCTGCTATAGGTAAATGGCAACTGACTCAGCAATATGCTGATGGACAAGCCTTCAGCGCTGATTTTCAGTCAAAAGGTGCTCCGCGAGCGTTACAGACTGCCGTGCCGTGTGGTGCATGCGTGGGAAATACAATCTATAATATTAACAATGAAACGTCGTTCTTTCGGAGAGGATATATTAAAAAAATTTAAGAATCGAATTTTAGGCGGTACGAAGTACGCTGGGTCAGCTTGTATAGAATAGAAAAAAATTAAATAGAGAATAATATCAATAAGCCCGAGTACCTATTACAATTTGTGTGCGTCTGTTTGTATGCGAGGGTGGGCATGTTTTAGAGAGTGCATGTGTGTCTGCTTAGCTCAGCCCTGCAACCGGGGTCTTACCAGAGAGTATGGTAGCTGTGAAGCGAATGTGTTCATGTACCTATGTGTTTCAGTTTTTGGGTAACGCTTGTTATTGGTTTTTCTGTATTATCCTCAGATCATAGGTATTATCGTATCAAGGTTTATGATTTGTATCTATCACTCTAATTTTTTTTTAATGTAGGTATGTCTTTCTTTTTATCCTCTTGTAGAACTTTATTGTAAATAACCTAATTTTGTGTATGTTTATAATAAATTGCTATATGTACCTACCTACTATATGTAATGGTTTATGTAAGTATATTATTTGTAAGTTATAAGTATGTATATCAATATTCATATTTGCACCAACTTCCCGTCTCACTTTTCCTTCAGCAACTCTCGTAGGTTGTCTGGAAGCTCTAAGCAATAAGGCCGCCAATTGTACTGTATGTTTGTAATTATTTTATGTTTGTTTTTTCCTGGTGTACAATAAAGAATATTCTTATCTTATCGTAGGTAGGTACGTAGTGCATACTGAAAAGCAGTTAGCTGTTAACAGTGGATTAACACACGGTTACCGTACGAAAAACCGGGCGTGGCCACATATTTTGGCAATTGTACGTAGCGAAGCTATGAGATTATCCAAGCCAGCCAAACTCTTTCCAGAAGCCAGCAGTGCCCTGATGCGACTCTTCTTCGCTTCACAACTTCCCAATTATTAATTTTTATTACTTAGATTAAACTGCTTATAGAAGACACTGTATTCCTAAGTAATAGAATTGATACAAAGCTTCAATGGGGTCCTTTACTTAACTTAATTTAAAAAATTGTTGACGGCGTATGCCGCAGACCTAAGCCTATGTTTACTTCTGCGGCATATGCAGTCAAACTCCACTCGCTAACTGTGAAGCAAAACGTCGTGAGGAAACCTGTGTGTCTGAGTGTTTACTATTTCAGCGTTTGAAATTGACAATCCGCGATGGGCACGAGCGATAATTAAGACCTCTCTCTCTCTGGGAGAAGGCCTGTGCCCTGCAGTGGGACGTTTATTGGCCACATAAAAAAATGCAGTCAAATCCGGGAATGTTGGAATGTTGAACGTAATACAGAGAGGATTTATTGTAGAAATTTCACTGATGCCGGTGAGTCGCCCATTAGCTCAGTCCGGAGAGCGCTGGCACGGATAGCCAGAGGTCGCGAGCTCGAGTCCCGGCATGGGTGGAATTTTTAGCCTCTAAATAGGTTTTTAAAATTGTCCTTAGCACGGGTAAGTGCATTAAAAATTATATAATCATGTTGGAAAAGTTTATTTTTATTTTACACTTCTTCTTCTTCAGGCTATATTATGTAGTCCACTGCTGGACATAGCCCTCCCCTAATGAGCGCCATAGCGCCCTGTCTTCAGCTTGCCGCATCCAGCATCTGCCGGCAGTTTTTCGCAGATTTTTATTTTACACACTTGACCGAATTTCTCTTATTTGTTTCCAGATGACTTCAGGATAACTGCTGTACTATTATTAACATCACTGTTCTATCATCGGTGATAGATCATCCGGGGATAACAACAGATAGAACTGAAATGATTAAAACACAAAATATCGTTTATGTCGTCAGGTTTTTTATTAATTTCAAAATGGGACAGACTTTGTGAACGATTAGCATTTTAAGGGTGGTTTACATTTTAAGAAGTTTTAACACTAAGTTTCATTATTTCTTTACTATTATTTTTGGCGCATTTCAGAGATTTCTATGCAAATATCATGATATTATATTTTTAGTTATTTTAAGTACTAGGTATTTGTTATTTTATTAGTGGTGCTACAACTTAGAATCGTATTTTCCTTATGATAAAGTTACATTTTCACACGTTGAAATATGAGGTGTAACAGATGTTTCAGACTGTACGTATCTATATTATTATTGGCTATACATGTTAGTCAATGGATAATGGCGCATCTACAGGGTGAATTTGAAATCGTAAGCTGTTTTGAATATGCTTTCCATTGTGAAAATGAGTATAATTATTGATTTATCAGTAAATATTCCTGTGTAAATCCACATTTGAAGTGGTATATTTAAATTGAAAAATGTTTTCTAATTGTCAATTCTTTTTAATTCTTTGCGTATATCGTATACGTAAAGAATAAAATAACAATTGAGTTGGTCCGCGTCTACAATAAGACGCTCGACCCATAGTTTTATTTTGATTTATTATGAAGTAATTTTGGGAATAATATTTTTAATGCACTAACCCGTGCTAAGGACAAACTTAACCCTTCTAGCGCCACGCGCGCTCGGAAAAAAGAAAGTTCAAAGGTACCGCATAGTGCAGGGTCATTTCGCACCGCCATTTTTTTGCATCTTTTTTGTGAACACAGTTCCGCATTTCTCAAATTAGAGAAAGTACTACGTAATTATTCAATAAGTGTTATATATCACTACAATCTGCATAAAATTCCCTATCCGGTTATTATACTTGTAATGCTAATAAAATTATCAATAAACTTACATGATATTCAAATGACGAGATGAATTTCACTATCCACGCCATTTTGACACTACTTTGAACTTTGTCTCACTATTTTCACTAATTACTCATTCACTAGCACTGAACTAACACTTATAATATGATCTGCATATTATCTATTACTGTTTACACAATTTTCATACTCTAATTCACCAAAATAAAGCTATAAATGAATAATTACCAGGAAGAGGTAAAATGACACTGACCGCCCATACAAGCGGCACAATCCGGGCTAAAAGTTCGAGGCTTTTTTCACTTTCTTTTCCATCAAATACAACGAAACTATTATTTGAATCATAATCTACACACTTTTCCCAGTAATTTGATATATAACACATGAACAAATACGCAGCGTTGCCTTCTCTAAATAACTTATAAAACTTTAGCGAGCGGAGCAACTCACGACGAAAACGCAAAATGGCGTCTGACCTAGCAAGCTCATGTGGTTTCGATGATAATTCAATTTTTTTCCACGTCACGTCATTTGATTGGTTGGCGAAAGTAATCCTTACTAACCATTGGCCAATAAAACAACAGATATTGTCCATAGAGAATGCACAGAGCATAGATAAAAAGAGTCCAATCTGAGCGTTGCATAGTGTACATACGTCTGTACACTAAGCGCTTGGGGGATTGCGCGCGGCCGGGCTGATTAGTGTACAGACGTATGTACACTAAACGCGAGAAGGGTTAAAAACCTATTTAGAGGCTAAAAATACGTACGTACTGTATGTAATACAGAGAATGTTGTAAAGAGGTTCAAAATTTCACTGATGCTGGTGAGTCGCCCATTGGCGCAGTTGGAAAGAGCGCTGGCACGGATAGCCAGAGGTCGCAGGTTCGAATCCCGGAATGGGTGGAATTTAAGCCTCTGAATAGGTTTTTAATTTTGGGTAATTAAAAAAACTCATTTTTTTGGTGTCCCATTTTTTTCAAAACTATTCAATATCATTCTAAATCATGATTAGAATGTGAAAAAAAATTCCGAATTCCAAGTCACCCTGTAGTAATAAATACATTAATTACAAGATCTGTCAACATTCAGCAACGGTATAATACTCTATTTCAAGATGGACGTCACACTGTATATAACCAAAAAGATAACTGTAGAATAGGGCTTGACATGTCTTAAGTACCTACAATTATTTTAAAGGTTTCTATCCATGTTTTATAGTGAATAATAAACGATACAAGAAAAGATATAAAAACAAGATGAAATATGAATGATATCATTATTCTTAGCAGTAAATCTACAGACAGTAGATAGGGGAAACCAGTAAAACGTGATATTTAATATAAAGGCCCCGTAACTTAAACATTTTAATGAGCCGATTTCAGCACAAATTCACAAGGCACTTCAAGATGGCGCTTACACGGGTGCACATACCAGTAAAATTTTAGTTTAGCACAGATTAATTTTGACAGCCGTATTCCGGTTCTTCTATGGCCACGCCTGTAAGCGCCATCTATGAATAGCTTTATGAATTTGAGCTGAAAACTGCTCATTACTTACGATCAGGAAATCACTATTGTTCTAAAACAGCGTCAGTACCTATTAACATAACAAAACATTTACATACAGGCACATACATTGCTTATTTGCCGAAGAGTTAACAGGAAATCCCTTTGGAAAGGGATAGATCCTTTTATACTTTAATTTTGCGAAAAAACTGTTAAGATTAACGTACTGTCTAATGTACGTTCGAGAGCAGAATCCGAGTCACTTACAGATACCGGAAAGTCTCTGAAACTAATAATATAAGTATGATGAAGTGAATTTTAATACCACCACAGAGAACACTACTTAAATGAAGGTATTAAAACATTTTAGGTAGTTTCTTTGGTCTCAATTCGGTTCTTTGTCCATTTACAGGCCAAGTTTTGTGTAAATCCGTACAGCTGTTATTGCGTGATTGAGTAACAAACATCCAAACATGTTAACAAAATCTCACATTTAGATTATTTTATTAAGATTACCAGCTGTGCCCTGCGCTGTTACCCGCGGTTTTTCGATTTTCCCATGGGAATAAGATTTTTACCGCAGTAAAACGTAGCCTGTGTGTTAATCCAGTGTGTCAGCTTACTCCATACCAAATTTTATTAAAATCGCTCCAGCCGCTTAGACGTGAAGCAGTAACAAACATACACAGTCACAAACTTTCGCCTGTACAATATTAGTGCGGTATAGGTATGGTATAGGAAGATTAGAAAACTGTCATAGAGCTGATTTCCCCTATTACTGTCATGTTCGACAACCTCACACAACGCATTTACTGTAAGTCTATTTGTCGTTAGCATATCACAGAGCCCCTCTCTTATTGTAAACAATATCATTTTATACTGCAGTGTTGATGTAAGATTTGGAAGTGAAAAAAAAAGATAGTATTTACGTTTGAGTTTATTATTAATTTCACGGTTGTGCGACGGTTTAAGATAGAAAAGACTGAGCCTAATACGCAACGTACCTACCTATGCAATGCAACACCTGCGCTTTGATTATGTAACTTTTCACGTAACTACGCATGTTTGTGTGAAAGCGGAATGTTTGCTAACCTCCGCCGGACCTTGAATTTTTTTAAAAACATTATTTGAATAATGATATTACACGCATAGTGGCGACTAAGATTTACGAAGAATACGAATAGCCAAAAATACTAAGTAATGTTAGGAAGCAATGGCAAGGGAAGGAAGAACAACACATTAGCCTGATATCGGCGAGGCGAAGTGTATAAAATATAGTATAGTGTACGCTACTTTCTTCGATTATTTTGACAAAGTAACAAAAGTTGATTTGCCTAACGAGTTAATTCGGCAATTCAGCGAGAGTACCTACCTACTACTACCGTTGTAGGTACTTTTTATTATGTAGGTACTCTACTTTCAAGTCACTGCCAGGGACTTAAAAACCCTAGTCTACTATCTGAGCACAGATTAATGACCTTTAATTATTTTTTGTCGGTGCAGAAACCGATCACAAACCATCAGATACGTCGCGACATCGACTTTCTCTTTTAATTTTTATATATTTATAATACATTTTTCCATTGCTTCTTGCCAATTTAGTCACCGCCTCATCGTGGCTTGCTTTACGACTCATTTCTTCTATGATGACTTGACACGATTTTTAGAGCCTAATTAAGAGACGTTCTTTCCTATATACAATATAAAACGCTTCATGGGGCACAAAGGAAAGGCATCATAGTTTGAGCAATATAACGTGCCAGTGTGAACTGTAATATCTAAAGAACATAAAAGGGCCCATAGCGAGGCAATTCTCATACAAACGCAGTTCGGTCAATTCACCAACAATATATTTGGATAACCAAAATCGATACTAATATTAGTTACGAATACATTAATCAAGGTTATAACGGCTGTGTGGTGTCCGCCTAGAGAATAGCACCAACCCAAATTCTTGCCGCGGGTGTCGTAATAGGCGACTAAGGGACACAAACCAGCGGGTGGGCAGCAGCGCCCCCTGCAGTACAATTCGACCAAACTGCGATTCCCAACCCGCATGCCCAGCGCGGGGACTATGGGCATTACCCCCCAATGATGGCACAACCTTGCGCTCATTAGGGGAGGGCTATGACCAGCAGTGGACTAATATAGCCTGAAGAAGAAGGTTATAACTATAAGGCTTTCAAGGCTCCAATTTATTTCGCGCGTTTCCTGCACCTACAACAGGCATCCTATAACATAAAAGTTGTAAATAGAGGCACATAAGACTTAATTCTACGTGTAAAATGATATTGTTTCGTAAATCCACATCAGTTACTATCAGTCTACTCGCTAAGCGAGGAACAATTAGGTAATTTAAAATTATAGTTTTCACTTAAGGCCAAGTCTAGAGAATTAGTCACGTTTTCACCCGTCAAGTGATGGTGTCTGTTGGCCGCATTGTCATGAGTTAATGATAAGTAATTTGACTTAAGAGTAAGCAATTTTTTTTTCTATGGCCTTTACTTATGTTTGTCCGAAGCACTGTTAACCTGTCTAATTTTCACCCTTAAAAGTAAGACACCAGTAAAATGATGACGTACAAACCATTACTAACACTGCTATAACTTTTCTAATTTACGCTTCATTTTAGTTCTGTAAAAAGCTTTATTATCTTGAATATATGTACACCATACTTAATAATCATATTATTAATAAAAGAATACATGGGAAATGTTTCCGATGAATAGAAAATATAGGAAAAAAAATGGGATATTTAAAAATTGGTTTTCAGTAACTCAAACAAACATTTGAATGGACAGATACTCGTATCACCCGACATCGTTTCTTTAGGCTGTAATATTTTGGAACAAAAACTTTCATAAGCACTTAATACGTTCGCATCTGTAATACTTTAATCAATTGTATGGTATACTAGCACACATCAAGTGTATGATAGTAAACCATAATTTTTAATTTGGAAAGACAGCTAGACTAAAACACAGACATTAACTCCCATCGGGAATCGACTCGACATCAATTGACGGGAAAACGTGATCCAAGAAAATCCTGTCATGTTATCGGGTTCTCCGTACAGTTTCAGTTTAAAAGTTTCACATCATGTAGACAGGCATTCTAAGGTAAAACCCATATTCCAATGAACTGTAATTAATTGCAGTATACAGTATGTAAGGACGAAACAAGCCCGAAAATATGACAGGTCTTTCCTTCCTAGAAAGACACTATGATATAAGGAACATTAAACATAGTGTATAGTAAGACTTAAACATACTATTGACTAGCCTCTATACGTAAATCACACTAAAAGTGATATTCAAATCGACTAGAAATTAATTAATATGAGTTCATTCGTTCCCTACACTAAAAAGTTCGTAGAAATGTGGACATTAGTTGCACAAAAACTAAACGGTGGGAGATTAACACGAATACTGTATGTTAGCCTTTAGAATATACCTCGGCTACTATCGGATAGAATCGGATATATTGCAATAAGGTAAGATTTATTTCGTATTGTTATTTATATATTATTTTTTTAATGCACTAACCCGTGCTAAGGACAAATTTAAAAAACCTATTTAGCGGCTAAAAATTCCACCCATGCCGGGACTCGAACCCGCAACCTCTGGCTATCCGTGCCAGCGCTCTTTTTGAGACAGCTAGTGGGCGACTCACCGGCATCAGTGAAATTTCGAACCTCTACACTATTCTCTGTATTACGTACAGGCAGCGACATCTGGCTGAAATAATTTGCATCACTTGCAGCCCCGAGTACCTAATTTGCATTTCGGTTTTACATCGGAATGTAAAACCTAACTGTTATTTATAACTTTACATAACTTTTCAAAATAGTGAATAAAAGTTTTATACAGAGCCGGAAGTAGTATTACACTCCTGTGCTTTCGACGAAAACCGAAGCCTACTCTAGAGCCCGAGGTATATTCTAAAAGCTAACAGACTGTACATTAATTTAGATCATATACTCAAAACAGTTCAAAAGTTTTACAAAATATAGTTTAAAACTTATTGTGCAACTTTCAAAAGAAAAATGTAACATTTTAAACAGCTGAGATTAATATAACATCACTACTTTAGTATTATCACAACGTAAAAAATGGAATGACTGTGAAAGTCAATATTACGAGTATGTCTCTCCAAAGAGAAATTTATGGGACGTGGATGTAAATGACTAGATTAATCTTAACTAAGTAATTTTAAAAAGATATCAATCGCAAACATTATATTATACATTATAATTATGTGGTTGTTATATTAAAATACATCTTCTGCGTGTTTTGACCACGAGGATTTTATAGGACGTATCTTAATGTATCAACTTTATATCTCATTCTTGACAAATAAATTTATGTTTACATTGTGTGCCAGTAGACAATTTTATTGTGCTTTCGAAAATTCATTATTATCTAATGTTACTAGTTTATAACAAATGCTTTGAACGCAGAAGAATAAAACATAACGTTTTGACACTAAAATTTTGTTAAAATGGCAAACTTTTTAAAAAAAACATTTATCTAAAGAACCAAATCAAATTAAATTCAAATACATCTTAAATTAATGCATTACTTTGTGCGTTACATTTCATTCCAACCGTTACGCATTCACATATTTCTGGCCCCCAATCCTTATTTTAATCTAAACATTTTTTTATAATCAAAGTAAAGAAGTAAAGATTTTTCGGCAAATCTTTTGATTTTTTGACAATAAAATTTTGTTAAAATGGCAAACTTTTTAAAAAAAAACAACCATTTATCAAAAGAACCTCAAATTAAATTTAAATACATTTTAAATTAATGCATTACTTTGTGCGTTACATTTCATTCCAACCGTTACGCATTCACATATTTCTGGCCCCCAATCCTTATTTTAATCTAAACATTTTTTTATAATTGTTGGAGCCCTACGTCACTGAGCGGTGCCCCGCGCCCCGCAGGCCAAAACCGGCCGGACAACTTGCGAGCAGGACGGCGGGCCGCGCCGCGGCATGCGGCACTTCACACCATCCGACGTGTCGATACACACTAATTTTTAATTCTCTTCCTTTTCCAATTAAACCATCAATTTATACAGTCCACTTGCTTATTTATCTCGATATCAAGACTCTGAGCTAACAATAATTAAACTAAAGATAACATTTTTCGGTAAATCTTTAGGGACGTATAAGGGATTTTTACTTTTAACACGCAGCATACTTGTCTACGCAAATGAATGGCAATTTTATTCCCATATTTTAACTATATTCGCTCTTGAATCTAATACGCTATTCAAGATAAAATCTTAGGCATTAGTTCAAAAATAATTACTGAGGATTACACAGAACTGATAATAATGCAAGGAGCTGCCAATATCCAATAACGGGGAGGCACTTTTTGAACAATAATCAATAACAAACAATGTCAAGCAAAAAACATTTCAAGGAACTAGTCCCCTGTAGTCGATAGATGGCAGTGGTTAAGCCAAGTCAGAGGCCTTAGGGCGGCTTGAAAATTTCAGACTGCAAGACCAGCCACTAGTCTTGCAAGCCTCCACCAGTCCGGACTTCGCCCCCGTGGTGGCATACTCCACCACGGCGGCGAAGTCCGGATATATACCTTCCTCAGGGAAGAGGTCCGCGCCCCTTGTTGGGGACATAATGGGTGATTATGAGCCCATCAATCAAGATTTTTTTATGTATTACTAGTTTAAATGTGATTTTCTGGAAAAAGAAATGATGGAAAGTTATCACAAAAAAATTGCGAAAAAACTGAAAGGGTTCTCTTTCTATGCCATTTCACAGAACAAAAACAACTACTCGGTAAGCTAGTGCTACAATAATTATCAGATCGAGTGACTAGTCCCTTACGCATATTCTTTATGAACGATAACGATTTTTATCCGCATTTTGTAGACCGCTTAGGGAGCCGTTTGTAGCCAGGCCCGGAGACTCCTAGCACGTTCTGCGACGCCCCCTTCTGAGGTATCAGGTCTCGCTGGTTCGTGCTGTAAACGGTAAAACAAATACATAGATTTCGCATAGTATTTTTATTGATTGATTTCACAAGTTATTCCGCATACAATCTAAATGGCATTGAATGGTGACACTCTAAAGCACAGAACATAAAAAAAGAGTAGAAGTCGTAAGTGGGCGGTGCCCGCGTGCCTCACATTAGCAATGTATTGCCTATGCGTAGTCGGTGACAGTTTTGTTGACTTCAGTTGCCGTGCGCTTCTAGTAAAGAAAAAATGGTGAAAACTTTGTTAACCTGCCTTGTTATGCTGTGTTAGAGAGTAAAAATAAAAGTTGGGCACCAAAATATACCGATCATGGCGTAACATTTTATCTGCAAGACGTATTTCATTGGATTTTTAATTAAATTTGTAATGACATGAACACGGAAACCAATCCGAAAATGAGAAAGTGAAACCACCTTTATTTACTGGTTACTAAAGTTAAATTTTCATCGAAGAAAGTGTACATTCTCTAGAAATTTCTGTCAAAATTTGAATTCTACTCAATTACGGATGGGGGCACACATGATAAAAATCTATCGATAATTAATTGTCTATGACTTAGTAGTCATACATACTTAACGGTACTTAGGTATTGTAAATTCCAATTCGTCTATGTAGGTAAAATAATTATTGTTATTTTATATCTACTTCCTAAGTGCCTTTTCATATGCACCCGGTAGCCGTCCGGTCGCCGGGCCGGGTAAAGTAGTAATGTATGAGCTCCGGTCGCTGGCTGGTGGTTGTGCATGTAAAAACTGTCATTGGAGCTCATACATTACTTTCATACAAGACATGAGCACAGCTAGATTGCGATATAGTTTTTCTTCACCAGTTTATCAGGGACTGCAATATTTAAGAAACTATCAAAGTAATTTTAATCTTTCATTTTTCTCTTGGCGAGCATCAGATTTTTGTTTTGTTATGTTATTTGTTTTATGGTTTTTTATTATTCTGCTATTTACCCTTAATACTTCAACCCCTTTGACAACAGCAAACCGAGGCAATAATAAAACAACCCTCTCGGAATCAAAACAATTTGGTAGTGAGTTTTCCTTTAGTTTTCCTAAGGAAACCGGATACGAAATTAAAATGGATGGCAGCGATAAGAAGGCAAAATTGGTTCCCAACGAAGAGGAGCACAATATATTCAGAGCATTTTCATGAACACTTCATAATAACTAAAAAGGCGGAAGATGGCACGTGTATGCAGCAATACCAGAAAAAATGTGCTTCACTTCCAGGTTAGACTCTCGCGTATAAATGAAATTATTAATACCATCATCAATTAGTATTACTTATGAAACATGGCGTACAGATAGACAAAGTATTTTTTTTTATTATAATTTCTAACGCCGACGAAGCAGTGGGTTAAAGCTAATTTTAATAAGAGATTTTATTTTAAAATATTATGAAATCTACCACATTGTTTTATTTGTATATGTATCCACCCTATTAGTATTATTTCTTCATTGCACAAAAGATAATGTAAAAAAGATGCATTTTCTACCAGTCAACACGCAGGCAAAAAAGAAATCGCCAAAAATACTTCTGAGTATCAGTATTCGTACTCAGCCGTTAATGTGTTAAACTGTTTGTATAATTTGTCGATAGGTTCTCCCTATCGACAAACTAGAACTCGCATTGTCCCATCCCAAACTCAGAATCTACTTGTTTTTCAATTTTGAACTTTATGTCTTACTAGGTAAAAGTTCTTTTCGGTCCGACGCGGCGGTAGTTCCATCTAGTGTAGAGTAGCGTTACTACAAAATGCCAACCCTTATTTCATCATTGTCATTTGACTTTGATCATTGTTAACATTCTGAAAAGGTGCATATTTTACTCGAAACTTTTATGATGTACACCTTTTCGGCATTGACTTTATTTACCAATGGCAGCTTGGCATTCTTAGTATGCGTTTGGTTTATGTGTATCAGTTTGGTTACACTGGTTTTCGTACTAATGTGTCATGTCACTACTTCTACTCTTTTTTTATGTTCTGTGCTCTAAAGAGAGATAGGGCTAGCTGCAAAGAAGTTTTAATGTTTAAAAAAAATGGATGGAACTACTTCTTTACTATAAAGCAATAAAGTTAGATACGTAGAATTAACTAACCGCTGACAGCGAGATTCGAGGCTGGGACGGTAAAGCTGCATTACACGAGCTGGTCTCTGGCGACACTGCAAAATTGATCAGAGATTTAGACTCTTCCGAGAGAGATAGTGGTAGAGAATCACAGGTGGAGGGTAATTTTATTAAAATAAAAATTCTAATCAGGCCGGCTTGTCTGCCGCTTGAGCATCATCCCTTACCTTCGAGGATGGAGATCGTTAATAAAGTTCTAAAATTACGTAACTAATTAGCGCTCTCTGAACGCCAAGCGCAAGCTAAATGTCCCGCAAGTCAGTTCGTAGCGACCGCAAGGACCGCAGTACCACGCCCGGAGGGAGAAAGGGACAATATTTCTGTTGCGCTAAATTAACCCAAGAGAAAAAGAGAGAAGCAGCACTGCCCCAAGAGAAATCTCCAAGCATTAAGCGCAAGCCAAATGTCCCGCAAGATAATTTGTACCACAGTACCGCACCGTGGGCTTGTTGTATTATCTAACGAGGGAGGGAACGAAACGGCCTGTTACGCTAGAATGACCCTAGAGCAAGAGTAAGAGAGGCAGATTAACGACCGGGAAACCTCCGGGCGTCAAAGTGTAGTGCCTGCTAGGACCGCAATAAAGCGCCGGGCATTTTCCTCGTAGCGTGAGACAAAGCATCGTCCAGGGGCTCTAAAATACCCGAAAGGAGAGAATGAAACAGACCGAAAGAAAGAGAAGCGACACTGACCGGGAAACCTCAAACCTCGGGAAGCCACGCAAGCCAAATATCCCGCACGTCATCATGGAGCGCCCGTAGAGATAGCAGTAGCGCGCACGGCGTCTCGCCCGTACTATTATTTAAGGGAGAGACCGAGTGGGCCGGGAGCGGTAAAATAACCAGAGGGACAGACAGCCACAGAGAACGAGAAGCAGCACTGGCCTGTAAACCTCCGAGCATCAAGCGCGAGCCAAATGTCCGGCACGTCAGCGTGAAGCGCCCGCAAGGACCGCAGTAAAGCGCCCGGTATATGCCCCGTAGCGAGAGACGTGCTGAGAAACGTGATGATAGTCCAGTGGCGCTAAAATAACCGGATAAAAAATCTCAGGTCTTAGATGTTTACATGTTTGTGATGTCGTAGTTTCTGGTTCCCACGGCACAGGGTATACTAGTGTAGGTCCAGAAGCAATGTATGTGATTGTATGTAGATGTTATGTTAAAAAGAGAGAGACCTGGAAACCTCCGAGCGTCAAGCGCGAGCCAAATGTCCCGCATGTCAGCGTGAAGCGCCCGCAAGGACCGCAGTAAAACGCCCGGCATATCCCCAATAGCGAGAGACAAAGGATCATCCAGTGGCGCTAAGCTAACCGAGAAGAGAAGGGAGAGAGGCAGCACTGACCGGGAAAGCTCCGAGCATGTAGCGCGAGCCAAATGTCCCGTACGTCAATGGGAGCGCCCGGAAGGACCGCAGTAAAACGCTAGGCGTCTCCCCTGTAGCGAGACAAAGGATCATCCAGTGGCGCTAAGCTAATCGAGAAAAGAAGGGAGAGAGTCATACAAACAGAGGGAGAGAGACAGCACTGACCGGTTAAGCTCCGGCCATCAAACGCGAGCCAAATGTCCCGTACGTCAAAGTGGAGCGCCCGGAAGAACCGCAGTAAGACTAAGCGCGCACGGGTTACTTTTGTCACCGTGACTGTTTCGTCACTCCGTAGATATGTATGGAGATGCGCGAAATGTCACCCAGTTGTCACGTCGTAACATACGCGCATCTCCATACATATCCACGGTCTTGATAAGAGTGACGAAACAGTCACGGTGACAAAAGTAACCCGTGCGCGCGTAGCCTAAAACGCTAGGCGTCTCCCCTGTAGCGAGAGGCAAAGGATCGTCCAGTGCTAAAATAACAGAGAAGAGAGAGAGAGAGTCCTACAGACAGAGAGAGAGAGATACAGCACTGACCTGGAAATCTCCGGGCGTCAAGCGCGAGCCAAATGTCTCGCACGTCAGCGTGGAGCGCCCGTAAAGACCGCAGTACCGCGCCCGGGGCTGCGGTCTCGCCAGGTACCTCCAAGTCGCTGCCTGAAGACCCTTCGCTAGTCCCTTCCTGTGATGGGCATAAGGGTGGGTTTAGAGGAACTTCCTGTTGTATATCATTATATCTATATATCATAGTATCTGTCAACAATTTTGCATACTACTGCTAAGTAGGAGAATACTTTCGATTTCAACCATGTATGTTCCCACTGCTGGGGCACAGGTCTCTTCCTGTGCTGCAGAGGAAGGTTAGGCCATACTCCACCACGGGGGCCTAGTCCGGGTTGACATTTACTTTATTGCAATTAAAAGCTGTGCAACTATATGATTTGATATGTATTCTATTCTTGAAGGAGGAGCTTATGTGCAATTAAAGTATTTTTTTTTGTCAAGATTCTCTTTGGGTCAGGTTTTCATGCCATGAAGTTGCTGGGTCGTCAATAGAAAAACTCGGCGTCGATTCCATTAGTGCGTTATAGTTATATTACAGACAAAATCGCGGCCAAATAACGTGACAGGTTTCTCATTCCATTGATAAGTTTGAGAGACTTGAAGCGGCAACGTAATGAAATTGACGCGTTCATCCAATTGTTTGTAGTTTTTTTGTCTATTTTTTCTCTAAAATGATCTAGATTTGGAAATTCAACTTTAACGTTCACTAAGCCGCAGTTTCTGCGCTACTTTGAATAAAACTTTTTCATTACATTGTTACAGAAGAATAGAGAACAAGTAATTATTATTGTACACAAAACAAATTAAATGGATATTTCTCAGATCACTGCCGATCACAATTTGTCTTAAAACCTTGAGATGATCCCTTTTCTTAAATGATTTGTAAAAAGATGAGTTAACAAATACTAATTATGCAGAAACAACTTAACAAAACAAGCAGCCACATCGACAGAAAGTAAAAAGTTACATGAAAATAACAACTTTTGTACAAAGGAACAAAATCTGCAAACCAAACCCCAGAAACGAAAACAGAAGAACAGCGCAACTAAATAGTCCTCAAATAAACGAAATTGAACGATAGAATAGACGAAATGCAAATTAATAATGGAAACTTCTCTAACTCAAGCTTTGTGTTGGATGAGCGTCTCTAATCCAAAGAAACAACACGGATCGACACAAAAGCAACAGAACAGAAGAAACACAAATAAACAATGGACCACGATTATATTCTTTTAAATGCACTAACCCGTGCTAAGTACAATTTTAAAAAACCTATTTAGAGGCTAATAATTCCATGCCGGAAGTCAAACCGTTCTATTTTCTTAGACTTTTTGTCTGGATCTACTTACGGGTGTTGTTATATCGGAAGAGTCCGACCAGGTTTCGCTCCGATTCGCAGAGCTTAATCATGGTGAGCAGAGACAGAGCTCGCGTCATCGGTTGCTCGTCTCACACTCTATTCTATTTTCTATTGCATTTTTGCACGAATCGTTCAAGATCATGAATTCATATCTCACGATTCGAGCACTTATAATATTGTTTGTTGTTTAGACTGTGCTATAACCACGTTTAGGGCAAATGATAAACCGTGTTATTCCGGCGTCAGACATAGCTTCAAATACGCATTAAAATATAAATAGTATTAAGTCAATGTACAATACTAGTAGGTAGCTGTCTTCGGATAGAGTTAATAGGCAAGAAAAATGCAGCGAAAAAAGCTTTGACCGCCATTCCTCATATTATTTAAGTATAATCCATTATTTGGTACAAGAGATACACCCAAGAAAATCCCGCGAGTGCAATCAACAACTTGCAATGCTAAAAGATTGCCACTATTCTTACGAAATTAGGAAAACAGTGATACTGCCGCCAGACATACGGACACGTTTAGAAAGCATATCTAAAAAGTACACATTCTTGTTTGCGACATGTGTTCAAATGTAGTCTGTTAGCTTTTAGAATATACCTCGGACTCTAGTTTTCCGGTTTCCGCCAATTTTCGTACTGATGACCGAGTTCCGATTTAGAAATTAGGCGTCATATTAGTTCTGACATTTCTATTACACGAATATATCCGATTCTATCCGATAGTAGCCGAGGTATATTCTAAAAGCTGACAGACTATACTGAATCAAACAAGATCCTCTGAAATTTCAATGTAGGTACTCGGGGCTGCAAGTGATGCAAACTACTTCAGCCAGATGTCGCTGCCTGTACGTAATACAGAGAACATTGTAAAGAGGTTCGAAATTTCACTGATGCCGGTGAGTCGCCCATTAGCTCAGTTGGAAAGAGCGCTGGCACGGATAGCCAGAGGTGGCGGGCTCGAATCCCAGCATGGGTGGAATTTTTAGCCTCTAAATAGGTTTTTAAGATCCACTGGTCCGGATCAAATTTTCGTTTTGTCCGGAGAAGCGTCCGGCGCCGGGACCAAAAGAAACAACAAGCGAGCGTGCAAGTACGCCGGCAACCTGCGCGGGCGCAGCGGGCGGCGGCGGCGCGCTGGCCAGGCGGCGCAGCGCCCGCTCGATGTGCCGCAGCCTTATCTCCTTCTCTCCGAGCAGCGCGCGCGCGCGGTGTAGCGCCACCTCTAGCTCCGTCGCCTCGCGCTCCTCCTGAGTTGCGCACGAGTGGAACAAAACGTGTCAACGTTACGAAAGCTACACTGCTAGATCTCTACTTAGAAAGAAAGAAAGAAACGACATTGTAACAAACGGACACATCACAGAAACGAGATAAAGATAAGTACATTACTTATGCTTATTTCGGGTTCCAATAAAATTAATTTGTGACCGCTGTAGAGCTCGCTTGTATTTCATACCACAGACCGTACTCAAATGCAAGGTGTGTCATCCTGACTAGACAAGTGAATCTCATTGTAACATAATATGGACAAACCAAAGACAAAGACCACTGCCCAGTAGAGGGGCGCAAACTATCCAAAAAAGAAAAATAATTTATTTCAATTAAAATAGACTTCAGAACTGCCGTTTTTTATAAATTTGAAGCCATAAAAAACGAAGCCATAAGAAACACACGCAATATAGGAATATTTATTTAAATTTAGAACAATTGGCAGCCCTGGTTGCGGATAGGTTATCCGGAACTTTATTTGCAGATTGTGAAAGAGGCCCTTAAAGCACAGAAATAATTTAAACGAATATCACCCTTAAATTTAAAGTATGTACACACACGTAGGCATTGTAAGTGTTATCTGGAGCCGTTACATGACCAGAACATGCATTTTGGGACGGCAGCAACCCTCCTCCCCGTTACCAGCAACCGTTCCTCTGACTTCTCACCGGTCCACAATGCAGCGCGTTGGCACAGCTCCTTTCCCCTCTCCGTACCCCGAGCACACTCCCTCGTACCTCCGCCCCCCCTCCCCCTTGCACCCGCAGCGTCCTCCCCCCCCCCCTACCTCGGGCGCGTCTCCCCTCAACATCCGCAGCACGCCCTCGCGCCTTAGCACCTCCCCTCAGGCCCTCTCCACCTTCAGCCGCCGCAGCACTTTCCACCCGAGCCTCGAGGACCCCCGCCCCCTGCGACCGCACCACTCTGCCGAGTACCTCCCCTCAACGGGGTTCCCTACTTCATGCCGAAAATTCTTTGTTCGAAATACGGTTCACCAGCGAATGATATACTTCACGATTCAAATTCAATTCAAATTCAAATAATTTTATTTCAACGTAAAGAATTTACATTCTGTTTGCTGAATGTCAATGTACAATGTAAAGTGTAAGCCGCCGCCTTCGGGCCGTATTGTAGTGGAGAAAAAGGCAGCGGAAAAAAAACTCCACTCTGACCATCTTTTCTCAAATCATCTTAAAACCAAATACATCAGTTGCCATATGTAAACCTAATAAGATTTCATGATTGCCATTAACAACCCTAAATGCCAAAGCATTAGTCAAATGTCTCACAATAATAGGGGAAAACATAAGTGCTGCGGCCAGACACACGAACAGCACTCGTTCACGAGCATAACGCAGTGCTCAGCCATCATCAGTCTCAACCATTTTGGAGGGAGATAGATGACCCGAACACCACGCTACCATTCGAATGGCCTTTAGCAAACTTGCAGTTAAGTTTTTGTCAGTTATATAAGGTATCATATAGTTATTAATATTGTTACGGGCTAGGGTTCTGGATTTGGATGTAAAACGCCAATGACAACTTCTTAGGATTTATTCACGCAGGGTCTGGTCTGCAGGTCTTCACGACACGAAGTCCACACGTAGATTCCAATCGCAGGTCCAATCGAAGTCCAATAGTATCGCTGAGGTCGTAGGTTATCGCTCGTATCGCAGGTATGTTCGCTCGAAGTTCACTCTTCGCTATTCCAAACGGAACTGACAGCGCATCATCTTGCGGTCTTCTCACACTTCCCCCTGGGGAAAGTGGAGGGTCGGGGTCAGGGCGTGGCCCTCTTCCCGAGGGATCTACCGCTGTCCGCGGCTACGGACAGGTCAATGGGTGGCCTTCCAGGCGGTGGTCTTCACTGGGGGTCGCAGGTGGTCTTCTTTAGACCGAGTTGGCCGTGGACTCGACCAGGCTTCGGGGGACGGGCTTGGCGCGGCTGTCGGGCGGTCGCGCGTGCAGTGGCGCCAGCCCGCGCAGGTGCTGCAGCTGCGACCGGTCCGCACGCGCGAACATATCGGTCGCCAGCCGCGCCACGAAAGCGTCCAGCTCCTCCCACTTGAGGTCCCTCGCGATCGTCGCATTCCTCACGTAGCGAGGTGCGCCGACGATGGTGCGTAGGGAGAGGTTCTCCTGGGCTCGAAGCCGCTTCTTATTCGACTCCGAGACAAGCGCGAACCATGCCGGCGCAGCGTACGTGAGGCGGGGCCTGACATAGGTCTTGTAGACCCCGAGCTTCGCTCGCAGAGGGAGGCGGGAGGTGAAGATTGGACGCAGCTTCGCGCGCGCCACCTTCACCTGGTTGACGACTGCGCCGACGTGCGCAGCCATCGTTAGTCCACGGTCGATGGTGACCCCCAGGTATTTCACCTGGTTCTGCCACTCGATGACCCGCCCGTGCAGCTGGAGCGGCGGCGGCGGGTGGCAGCGGCCTGTCAGCATGGCCTGTGTCTTCCCGACATTGACCGACAAACGCCACTTCTTCAGCCAGTCGGGGAGAGCGTCGAGGGCACGCTGCATCTTGGTTGCAGCGTGCTTAGGTGACATGGACGACGCCAGGTAGGCGGCGTCGTCGGCGTATAGCGCCAATTGGACGCCCTCCGGGACTGGTATGTCGTCGGTGTATCGGGCGTAACAGGCCGGAGACAGGCAGCTTCCCTGGGGGACGCCGGCAAGGATGTGGCGCTCCTCGGACACGGCGTCCTCCACCGCCACTCTGAAACGGCGATCCGTCAGGAACGAGGCCACGACCGCGATGAGACGTTGAGGGGCAGCGGACGTCGACAGTTTGTACAGCAACCCCTCGTGCCATACCCTGTCAAACGCCTTCTCCATATCCAGGAGTACTGCAACGGTGCACTCCTTTTTGTTGAGGCGCACCGTCATGTCGTGCAGTACCCTGGTGAGCTGAAGCGTCGTCGAGTGCTCAGGCCGGAACCCGAACTGTTCCGGACGAGGCTGGACGTGCGGGAGCAGGTGATGCAGCAGGAGCTTTTCGAACACCTTCGAGAGGGTACTTAGCAGCGTGATGGGCCGGTAGCTTTCGGGCTTCTGTGGATTCTTGCCCGGCTTGGGCAAGAGGATGACCAGGCCAGTTTTCCACGTTTGTGGAAAGTGACCGGTGCGCAGGATGCCATTGAACAGGCGCGTCACGGCCGCAATTGAGCGTTGCGGGAGGTGCCGGAGCGCCGTGTTCGTTATGCGATCCTGGCCCGGTGCTTTCCTTGGCTTGGTGCGCTGGATCATCCGCTGCACTTGGCCGGGCGTGAAAACCACAGGGTCCTCAGCCGGGGCCATCGGTGCTGCGAAGTAGGCTCGAAGGTGTTGCTCGACTGCTGCGACGTGCTCCGTGTCGTTTGTGGGGTTCGGGATGAACGCCTTCTCAAGGCACTCGGCGAAGACTTCAGCTCGGTCTTGTGCCTTGAATCTTGGGTGGCCGTCGCTGCCCAGCAGCGGCCGAACAGGCGGGGGTTCGGTCGACAGCCGCTGGCATAGGCGATGAATGGAGGGGGTGTCATCGCCCACGGACTCGATGTGGCGCTCCCAAGATTCCTCGGCATTGGCATCTAGCTCCGCCGTCACTTTCATCGTCAGAGCGTTGAGGCGCGTCTTGAGCTGAGGGCAGCGGGAGAGCTGCCATTGCTTCCGGAGGCGGCGCTTTTTGCGAATGAGATCCATGATCCGAGCGGGCAGCCGAGTGGATTTCCCTCCGCTCGGAACAGTGCGCGAGGATGAGTCGAGCGCGCTCCGGATGCAGGCAGTCAGCTCGGACGTCAAGCACTCAACGTCTTCCGGTGCGGCGACGGGGCGGGATGGGGCTTCCGCCGCGAGGGTGGAGGCGAAAGAAGCCCAGTTAAAAAGTCGACGTGGCGCTGGCGGTGCAACCCTGGTCGGCAGATCGTCAAGGACGAGAAGAACCGGCCGGTGGTCCGAGGGGAGGTCAGCGAAAACCTCCTGGCGAGGCGGCGTCCGCAGTCCCTTGTAGACGACGACGTCGAGAACGTCCCCCGAGCCATCACAGAGGTAGTGGGTGGGCTCGTCCGGACCCACGACGTCGTAGTGGGACATCACGGAGTCGGCGAAGAGACGTCGTCCTTGGGCGTTAGTGGCCGATGAGTTCCACGCGGTATGCTTGGCGTTGAGGTCGCCGGCGACGATGGTCGGTGATAGCGACTCAAGGAGCCCCCGCAGGTCTCTAAAGTCGAACGCGGCATCTGGGGGTTTGTAGGCGGCATAGAGTCGCATCACTGTGCCGGTGACTTGTACCTCGATCAGGCGTCCGTCACTCGCTCAAGGTCACGCGTTTTATACCTGCCGCTCGGCGTATCGTCCACGATACAACCGACAAAGGGCCGCTACGCCCGCCTGAGCGCTCGCACCGCACGTTTCCCGCGTTTACTACTCGTAATGCCGAAACCACGTAATTATTGTTCAGTGGATGGGTGTAAAGGTAAGAAAACAAATGAAGAATTATCATTTTTTTCACTGCCGAGAGACGAAGAAAGGTAAGTGGTATTTTAAATCTTATATTTATTTCTTTAAACATTTAGGTAGGTAGGTAGGTACTATAAAAGTAAAATAAATACATAAAGGTAACTGCTTTTTTTCGTGGACTTGTTAATTTTGATTCTAAATAACCACATCCGTTCTAACATTATTATGCGTAAGTGTCTCTGTCTGTCACGTTTTCACGTCTGTTCTGTGGCTATACCGAATTTTTTTAAAAATGCATAACAATCATAGTCGTAAATTGATGGAAAATGCCAAAAGTATCAATTTTATAATAGTTCGCTCCACGACTTTTAGCAGTTGCTAAAAGTCGTGGAGTCGTGAAAAACAAATACATGCACGACAAAGATGGGTAGTTACCATCGATAAAATATTACTACTTTAGTAATATTTTATCGATGGTAGTTAACAATATTTGTCGTGCGTGTATTTGTTTTTAATGTTAATTTAATTTAGGATCAACTAAATTGGCTTTTTAGTGTTTCGTAGTAAACATTAGAAACAAAACATGTACAACAAACATGGATGTCAAATATTTACGTATTTCTCGAATTCAAACCAATATAATGTGGTCGGCTCTGACCGCCACGCCCAATCCAAAAACTAAAATCAGTTTTGTCTGTCCCCTTTTTAGATATTTGTCTAGGAATAGAGAGGGACAAATAGAACCCATTCCAATTTCAGGATTAAACGTGGCGGTCAAAATCACCCACAATGACGAAAAATTAAGTTTGATACCTTAATGTTTGCTTTTCAGACGCCGCAATTGGCTTAAGATAATAGGGAGGCCTGATCTAATAACAACTCAAACAAAGTCAGCTTGTCATTTTATATTACATATTTTTGACCAATAAATAAATATGGTTATTTAACAACATTCGTTTTATTACAGTAATAATCATCATAGGTACAACCCTAGCGCATTCGTGCGATGACGCGCTTGCACGTGAGTCGCACGGTGGGCAACACAATCTCGACTCTTTGAGCGGGTACTTATGGTATATTTCTCCTCGCTTTGAACAGTAGTTATTATTATTAAGATTTTGTAGGCTATTATAGCGTAGGTATTTTCGCTTTAGTATGGGAGTGATGTATCTGTTACGTAGTAACTATTATCTAATCTGTGCCTCGATGCCGAGAGCGTACATTGACGCAAGCTCCCGGAACTCGATCGGCTGGTGGACGACCTTCCTCTTCACTATCACCGCCAGTCCTCGGAAAGCACGGTGTTCGGTCTTCTCGTCCTTGCGATAGACGACGTAGTTGGGGATGGTGAGTTTATCACCCTCCCCAAGCCAGGTCTCGCTGAGTAGCGCCACGTCGATGTCTTGCTCCCGGAGGAAGACCTGGAGCAGCCGCTTCTTCTTACGTAGCGACTGGGCATTCCAATGCACCACCCTCAGAGGCCTAGCGTATGTTACGGGCATTCGCCGGGCTTGGGGTGACGGGGGTTTGTGAGATCCCCATCTGCAGCGCCGCAAGGACCTCCATGAGGGCACTAACCGCACGCGTCAGTGCCTCATGGGAGGTCGGGAGTGCTGCGGCAGCTGCAGGTGCTGCTGTGGCTGCTGCTGTGGTCGCTGGTGGAGCGGCCGCTACCCCAGCCCGCCCAGCGGGCTTTTTCTTCCCGCCCCTCTTCCTGCGCGGCTTGGTGGCCGCGGGAGTGGACCGGGATGTGGACGGGTTTGCCGGCGCCATGAGATTGGTAGGCGCCGACTCCTGCACTGCTGGCTGCTGCTGGGCCGGGGTGTTTCTTCCCCGGCCTCCCTGGCCTGAAATGGCCACGGTGCCTGCCTTTGTGTTCCGCGCCTCCTTGCGGAACACTGGGCAGGAGGAGTTGTTAGCGGCGTGTGGTCCCCCGCAGTTCGCGCACGTCGCTGGCTCCTCCCTTGGGCGAGGGCAGTCCCGGGCGTGGTGTTCCTCCCCGCAGCGCACGCATTTCTGCGGGCGGTGGCAGTGCTGGGAGGAGTGCCGGAACTGCTGGCACCGGTGACATTGCGCCGGCCCCTGCTTGCCGCGCCATGCTTCGATTTTCACTCCCGGCATGTAGAGTAGCTCATTGAGCTCATACAAGGCCGGGAGGAGGTCGGGCGTTCGGCGGAGCGATGCAAAGAAGATGCATCCGGGGCGCCCCGCGCGCGGCCGGATGCTCGACGCATACTCCGCCTCAAAGCCGTGCTCGGCGAGGGCAACGATGATGTCTGCCGGCGCTGTGTCCGCCGGCAGTCCACGGATCGCTACCTTGACGCTCCGCTCAGCTGGAAGGGAGTAGGAGAACCACGACACGCGGTCCTCCCTCTCCAGCTTGGTGAGGTAGCGCTGGATGAGGCGGTACTCGTCGTCCTCAGTTGGGGTGAAACGCACGCCGTTCCCATACGGGCGCGCGTTAGGTGGACGGCCGAGTTCCGCCGCGATGTTCCTGAAGTGGAACGCCCAGTTGGGTAAGCGCTCCACCACCAAGGGCGGATACTTCGGCCGCTTAGATGTCGCCGCTTTGGGAGCGGCGGAGGCGGTAGCGAGGACGGCGGGCTCGCACTCAGCGGCACCGGGGAGAGCAGTGGTGGTCGCGGTGGCGGTCGCGGCAGCAGCGGCAGTAGGGCCGGCGGGCCCTACAGGGGCAGGGCGGACGGGTCCTCCAGCAGAGCGGGCGGGTCCAGCGGCAGACCCCGGTGCGTGTCCGGTGGCGAGGCGAGCGGAGCCCAGCGCAGGGCGGGAAGGACCGGCGTTAGGGCGGGTGGCGGCTGCGGCAGGGCGGGCGGCGTCAGCGACCGGGCGTGCGGCCGTTGCGGCAGGGCGGGTGGGAACTGCGGCAGGGCGGGCGGCCGTTGTGGCGGGGCGGGCGGCCGCTACAGCAGGGTAGGCGGCCGCTGCGGCAGGGCGGGCGTGCCCCGCGAAAGGGCGGGCGGGCGCCGCGGAAGGGCGAGCGGCCACTGGAGCTAGGCGCGCGGTTCCCGCGGCAGGGCGGGCGCGACCCGTAACAGGGCGGGCGACAGCGCTGGCGAATGTCGGCAGTGGAAGCCGCATCGGGCTGGACGGCGGCGACGTCAATCCGCGTGGACGGACTGGCGCCCGAGGATCGGTCGAGGCGGTGTCAGTTTCCATGATCACCGCCCGGGGAGGCGGCGACGACTGCGCTTGCTCTGGCAGCAGGCCCAGCGCCTGCATCACCTCGAAGGAGAGGTCCCTGGGCGGTGGTGACGGCGAACGGGGGGCGGTGCCCTGAGCAGAGCTCCCGTCAACGTGGGCGCGGTGCGGCGATGGCGCGCGGGTGTTGGGGGCGCTGCCCGCTGAGGGAGGGGACACCTGATGGCGGCTCGTCAAAGTGGCTGGTGGCGGAGTGAGGGATCGGTTGATTGTCGCGCAGTGGCGCTTCGCCTCCTCCTCGGCAGCGTCCGGGCTTCTCTGGCGGCGGCGGCGTGGGGCTGGTGGAGCTGGCGGGTGTGGACCACTTGCGTCACCGATGCGGTCGTGATCCCCATCCGCAGCGCCCCATTTCAAGTAGGCCGCCTCCAGCTTGAGGGAGGCCGTCGGAGAGCAAGCCATCGACACGCAGACGCCGAGTCCTCAGAACGTCGGAGTCATATGTGGCGCGCAGCGCTCCCAGGCGGCCCCCTTCCTGGTGAGGGCCCACGTTATCTTCACCCGCAACCCTAGGGGGCGCGGGCTCTTCATCCACTTCGTCTCGCGGGAGACCAGCGGACACACGGCGTTGGTCGCCATGGCGGCCGGGCTCGGCGGCCATGGCGGGCGGCGTGTAGGGGACGGGCCTGGCGCGACCAAGGTCGGCTAGCTCCCTCCGCACGTCTTTCCCCGGTGATTTCCGCTTGTGGAAGGCCGGGGTCCAACGCACGAAGAAAAGTTCACCAACCTGGCAGCTTCGAGAGTGGAGGCGATCCCCGCCGCAGCGCGGGCCGATTCGCGCAGCCTTTTTATTTAAAAAAAGGTGACGTGAATACGTAGGGAGGGCGAGTCGCGCACGTCCGTCCTCAACCTGTGTCGAACACAAACACAAACCCGTGTCTGTCCGTGATCGTCTGACAGCGCGCCGCGGCGGCCGCTATTTATATCCGCCGGCCAGGGTTCTAGAACATTCCCGTAACTACGTACCTACACTCGGTACACGCGGCAAGGTCGCTCGAACAGTTACTCATTTAAAGAGTTTTGCACCTTACGCTAGTGGACATACGAGTCATTATTGCTTGCAGCGTTTATTGTTTACTAAAACGCAGCATGCGGCGACTATTCTAGATGGTTCGGGATAGGACCGCGACACTGCTCCCCTCTTAGAGATGCTCGTCCCGAGCATCTTCATTACTGCCGTGATAAGGAGCTAAGCGGTCGATGTGAACCACTTTTTGTGCACCTCTTGGCTGCCGTTGAATTCGGTACGTCACGTCATTTAACCGAGTTACCACTTTGTACGGTCCCTCCCATCTTGTCTGCAATTTCGGAGATTTTCCTTTTCGTCGAGTTACATTGTGAAGCCAGACTAGTGCTCCTTCTTCGAAGCCGCTTGTATTTGCTCGGCGGTCATACCTAGTCTTCATCTTTTCACTCGACTCCAATCCGTTTTCCCGTACTATGGCATGAATCTCTCGCATTTTCTCAC